>VZTY01009379.1:62482-167427 GCA_013400935.1 Turnix velox | reverse complement strand
TAGGCTGGACTTGCTACAAGTTCCTTAGGTACTTTTTTAATTATTTTTTATTTTATTTTTTTTGTGTGTGTGTATGTTTTTAGCTTTCCTCCCTCACAAAAGATCAAGTCTGTGTGGACAGACTTGTTACCTTTGCTACCTCTTGAATTCCTGAGAACAATAAGATGGTTAGTGAAAGATTAGGCATTTTTTTTTCCTCTTACTGTAATTAAATGTATAAAAGTAGAAGTTAAATTAAAACAAAGGGATTTTTACCACCCTGTCCTTCCATCAAAAGTCAGCTAGAGAAATGTTAAAGCAAACCATGGCCAAAGACAAAAATAAAAACTACACTGAGCCAGAGGCTGTGCTTGGACTGGCTCATCTGCAGTCTCTTAGCTGTTGTAGTCACTTTTATCTACATAGGAAAACTTCTGGGCCCTTTCCAGCTTTGTTTATTGAATCTGGATACTCTGGGGAGGGGAAAATGTCCCCCTCATCTTCCACTCCCCCAGCACATCTGGGTTGCTCTGTAGACACCTGGCAGGACAGAGGGTGGGGGCATAGCAGCCTATAATTTACTAGAATCCAGAGTGCAATAACATAGGGGAGAGAAGGAAAAAGCAAACCAAAGTGTTTCATATCCTCCCTTTTAGACAATTTAAACACGCACACAAAAAAAAGAAAAAAAAAAAAGAAAAATGAAAAGAAAAAGAAACAAAATGTTCTTGCAACATCTGCATAAGACATCACAGCCAACAGCTGCTATTGGTTTAGGAGAGAAGACAGAGAACTCAGCCCACCGATTCTTGGCCCCCTTGACTTTGTTGGCGTGACCTTGTGGAAAGCTATGGCTTATTTCAAGCCTCCCATGACTGTGGTGGTAAAAATTCACAGCCAGTAGAATCATCCCTTTTGAATTGAGTAAGGTTTACACTTGTGTTTTTTCTTTCCCCCCTCCCAACCCAATATAGTCTCAATTCCTAAGGTTTACCAAACCTCATATTTTTGTCTTTTTTTTTTTAAAAAAACAAAACAAATTTTTTAAAGTTTTGACCAAAAAAGAAAAAAAAAGTGAGCATGTTTGACTAAAACAAAGACAAATAAGCTTCATTTTTCCATTGGGGTTTTTTGTTTGGTTTTTGGTTTTTTTTTGGTTGGTGTTTTTGTTGGGGTTTTTTTTGGTTAAGGTAGACTAGTCCATAAGAAGTTGTTGGGTCAATCAAAAGAAGAGAGGAAACTGGAACCCAGGCTCCAAGCAGTAGAAGACCAAAGGCACTGAGCCTGGTGTCTCAGCTTACAGGGAACACTCTCTCCCCAGCTGCTTCTCCCAGTTCTCCCAGTGCCATTGTCTGCCTGCTCCCAGACACCTGTGAGCTGTGAGTGTGAGAGAGGAGGGTGGACATTTGCTCATCTCTAATTGTGCCCACATGAGCTGTTTACTCTTGGAGGTGTTAGGTGAGGCTTTTTTTTTAGTGTCATAAGCACTTCCACATTTTGAATATATATTGAATTCTCCTTGATTCCTTGCCACCTTCCCCCACACCCCCTCTCCAGCTCAAGAATGTCCCCAGATATTCTTGGGGAAGGACAGGGAAGGCCTTGCCACCTTCCTTTTTCTCAGCTCAGGGCACAGAGTCCTGCACAGTCAGTGCCTGGGCACTGTCACCCTGCCCTCGTGTCCCTGCCAGCCATCCCAAAGCCCAGCCAGACCTCAGGGTGGCTTAGGCTGCAGCCAGAGCTGGATCCATTGCTGCTGGCCAGCCAAGTCCTTATTTTCAAACCCATTTTTAGCTTCCTGGTGAGAAGGGCACAGCCATGAGTGAGCCCTGTCCCCTGCTTTAGATGCAGTTGCTGAGGGGGCTCAGAAGGCTGTGGCTGTGTCTGGTGCCACCAGGCAGTGTGTGGGCAGAAGTGGGGTTCAGCAGCAGCAGTGAGTGCCTCAGCAGGACAGCACCCCGTGTCCTGCCCTCCAACTCCTTTGTAGCTTTGTGTCTGGGGGTGATGCAGCCTCTCCCCCCACCCTCAGGCTCCCTCTTCATTTGCTTTTTAAGCCTTGAGAATCATGTTGGTTGGAGTTTGAGGACCCAATGCTATTTTGGTTTTTTTTTAAATCAATTTTTTTGGAGCTTTTTTTTTTCTTTTTTCACTTTATCCCCCTCCCCAGCACTTAAACAATACGACATAAAGTCTGTGTACAGCGAGAGTATTGTACAAAAGGAAATTCTCTTCTTTTTTTTCAAGTAGCTGTGTAAAGTTGTGTTCCATAGATTGAATATAAGCGACATTTTCCAAATTGTGACAGTAATAATTAATAATACTCAAAACTTCAGGGATTGTTTCAGGCCTACTTAGGGTCTAAACACTCAACTGCATTTGTACGACATAGTATTGTATCAAACATTTTTCTGTATTTTAATGAGAAAGCAAAACACTAGTTTCATATTTAAGAGTTTAAGAGTTTTAGGGTGGGGTGGGGAGGGAGGGCATTGCATTTCGTTTAAGAATTTTATTTTAATTTTTTTTTTAAACTACACAGAGAGCCTCAAGAGGAATAGAACAATTTAAAAACAAACAAAGGAAAAATGAAAAAAAGAGGCCAGGCAGCTTAAGTATATGCTTTAGTCACTTAGTTCCAGAATGTTTTCGGAATAACAGGAAAAAAACAAAGAAAGATAAAATAGCAGAAGTTGTATAAAGAAAATAAAGAAGCTCATACCCAAATTCACGAAACTATTTTTTAAACCAAAGCACATTTGAATGAGTATGGAACCTCACTTGGCTCAGAAAAGTACTAATATATTTATCTCATTGTTTACATAAACTTTTACTGTTTCAGACCTCAACAGATCTAGGGGCCAGTCAAAATTAATCTTTGCTTTTTCCATTGGTTTGTCTCTGAGGGCTCTCCAGCATTTCCCAGCCTGGGAGGGCAGAGCCATCACTGCTTGGGGAGGGCAACTGGAAACAGGTTTATTTGGTTTTCCTCAACTCACCAGAGATGTTGCTGGGAGTGAGACCCAGGTGCCATTGTGAAGGCATTCGAGTCAGCCTCTTCCTCAGAGGAGCCTGAGTGTGCCACAAGTGATGAGAGAGATGCAGAAGGCTGTAGAGATAGAGAAGGGTGTTGTCAGAAGATGGTGGGAGCTGCTGTACCCAGCACATCTCCTCAACCTTAGCCATGGGGAGCTGAGCTGTTTTCCAGTCATTTCCTGCAAAACCTCCAAAATCAAATGCCTGTAAAAATAAACAAAAAAAAAGGACAAACCCAAAAGTCAGCTCTGTGTAGCTGGGGGAGTTGGCAGGAGCCACAAAGATCACAGAAGACACCAAAGAGCTATTGACACGCAGCTTCTGTGGAGCTTTGTGCTGCTGCTGTGGATAAATACGCACAACTTTGACCCAGCTGCTGCGTGGGGCAGGCCCAGGGTGGCTCAGGTGACTCAGGTGGCTCCCAAATTCTGGTGTGAGACTGTCCACCCCCAGCACTGCAGCTGGTCACATCCTCAGAGCCACCCCTGGAGGCTGTACCCAGTCACTCCAGACCCTGCCATCATGCACAAAGATCCCAACCAAAACTCTTAAAGCCTTCTAGATGAAAACCGAGGGTCAGGGCAGTTGAAAGATGCTCAGTGCAGATGGTTTGCTAAAATACCACTGAAACCAAAAATCCAAGCAAATGAAAAGAAGCTCCCCATCACTGGTCTTGCCCCTTTGTAGCTTTTACCTTCTACACCAAAGCTGACTCAGACATTCTAGGGGAAGGCTGATGGAAAAGGAAATATTAATTTTGTCTGGTCTTAATATCTAACAAAGATGGTGCAAACACTATTTGACAGTGTTGTTTTTGTATCAATATGTATGTGCAGTAATGAATGTATTTATTTCTCAGATTCTGTATGCACAGTTTTGCAATATAATTCATAAAGTTGCAAACACAAAGATGTGTCCGCAGGGTCTTCTCTACAGGATTTCAAAAAAATGAAAAAAATATATTAAAAAAAAAAAAAAAGAATCTCAGAGACTCTCAGCATAGCCATAAACCATAACCTGTGAAGACAATACAAAGACTGGACTTTTGTAGCTTTGCGTAGAAGAGAAATTTATGTTTTGCTGTATTTAAATGTTTCCATTTACAGTGTCACCCTTTTAAGACTCCTGTTTTGGTTTTTGTGTTGATTATCTTTTTCCCCCCTCTCTCTCCTGTCTGTGTGGAAAGCATTGTTCTCAAGCAGTGCGGGTTCAGTGTCTGGGTTAGCAGTATTTTACCATGTTGCTTCAGTTCTGAAAAGCAGGAATCTGGGTCTTGACCAAGGAAACATCCAGTGCACTCCAGTGAATTCTGAGGTGACTGCTGGCAAAATTGGAGAGGTGAACTTGTCAGAGGAATGGTTGTGTGCTTCCAATTGCAGCTTGGGACCCAGCCAAGGCTACTGCCTGCCTTAAGGATGGGACATAGCACCCTTCCTACAGTCCCCTTGCCCCTCCACTGCCCTTTACTGTGGTGGCAATAAGGATCTAGCAGATGAGGAGCCAACAGTCAGAGGAAGCTTTGTGCCAAACCCGACATCATCTGTGCCATCTTGTGATGGGCTTTGCAAACTCCTGAATCCCAGTTAGCTTAAGCTAGTTTGAGTCCCCAGGAAAAGCTGTGCTTTACAAAGCCTCTTGTCCCAGTGACATCAGCAGGTATGGACCTGCTACAGCCTTAAAAAATAGCATAAAGAAAGAATGTTCCTTGATTTCTGGATATTTGCCCAATTTAGCAACATTTGCAATCAGCTGTGCTGGAGTTAAGGGAAAAGTGGAAAAAACCAGAGAGACTAAACCTTCCTGAGTTTGAAATGGGTTTAAGATGCTCTAGCCAGGGAGCACCAGGCTCACCCCAGACAGCAGAAATGCTCATGGTTCAATAAACATTTGTTTAAGCAAGAGTTTAAAATCTAAACAAAGTCTGAGCTGTAACTGTGGAACAAATAAATATATTTATAGCCTTATTTCTTATTTTTGGCCGTTTTTGTTTAAAATTAACGATTTGCTCATCACCAGCAAAAATGTCTCCATTTATTGTAAAATGCTTGCTATTCACAAGCTCACTCTTGCACTCCAGAACTGGCCATGTTCTTGAGAAAGAAAATTTAGAGGTTGCTTTCAAAGGCTTAAAGTAGCTTGTTGCACCCTTTTAAATTCTGTGGTACTTTGGTTATTGTCTAGATTTTAGAGCAGGTGAGCAGTAGCTCCTTCTCAACTCCTTTCCACTCCTTGTATCTTGCATGTTTTCAGTGGGGTAAGAAATTTCACCTTTGCTGATTTGCCATTAAACACATTAAAGCTGCTGTTTTCCCTATAAAAGGAGAAGATCTGAGGTCCCTCCTGTGGCAGTTCCAGCTCCACTGAAGGGGTCCTGGCTGGACTTCCCGGGCAGAAATTCTGCTTCCTCTTCTCTGCCCTTCAGCAGGGCTGCCCCTTGTTCTAACTAATGGGACCCAAAAATCCTGAAATATCAGTTTAGAGCTAGAAATACATTTTTTGTTCAGTTGTCTATCACCATCCTCCTCTTCCACTCCTTCCCCAATTTCCCTAATAATTTAAGGCCCAGTATTGAACACATAGGGATGCATGGATCCATGTTTTTTCAGCAGAGCAGACCCTGAGGGATGCAAGGAGAGAAGGTCTAGAACAGAACATGCCACCTGTGCATGTCAGGGACACCCTTTCTCTGAGGAGTGGGATGCATTTTAAACTTTGATGAACAAGGTACCAACTGAAGCACCCAACACAATCATTGCTCTGACTTTGCTGGAGTTTTGACTGGCTGGGGATAACTTCTCTGTGAGGAGAAGATCTTATTCTGGATGGATAGATAGATAGATGGATATTTTTTCCTGTTCTGTTTTAGTATTTAAAATGGAAATTAAAAAGGGATATTGCACCTCTCTTTCTTTTTTTTTTTTAATTTTAAGCCTTAACAGTCAGTCAGCCTGGGAGCCCTGGCTGTTTCCTGAGGAGGGAAGGACAAGGCCAATATTCCTGCTGCAATGTTCTGTTCATTTCCTTCCAGAGCTTGAATTCAGGTCAGAGCCACACAAAGCTGTGGCTTCAACTCAAGTGTCATATAAAAAGATACAGAAATTATAATATGATCTCAGCATTCAGAAATTTGCAGTCTTAATGTACAGTGATGAGAAACTGTTATTTTATGAACTTTTCATTAAAAGCTTGATTGAAAAATTACATCTTTTTCTCTAGAGTTTGACTTTTTTCTATAGCTGGCTCTCCATGTTTTCTCCTCCCTCAGCTCATCTTGCCCAGGGATCTTAACCTCTTGTTTCACAAAGCAAAACCCTACACACACACACACACACACACACACACAGAGCCTGAAGAACACTTCTCACTTTATGCACTTCTGCACTTTGCTTATGACCCAAGATCTGCTGTTCAATAGAACATAAGAAAAGCTGAATTGCGTGGCCCAGGCTGGCATAGGGCAAACATGCAGGCAATGAGTAATAGAGGAATCATCGTTTCACTTTTTTTGTTGTGACCCTGAGCAAATTGCTGTTGGTTTTGGGAAGTAAGCCCTGCTTTGTCCTAACCACAGTCTGAAAGCAATGTTTGTCAGAGCCAGTCCATAAATCCCTTCAGTCTAGTTGGGCTGTGAGTCCAGCCCCCTGGGAACATTTCTGAGGAGCAAAGTTTCATAAAAGAAACAATAGTTCTCCATCCACCTGTGGTGAAGGAAAAAAAGGACAAATGCTTCCAGGGACGATGGCTGTAAGGACAAAAGCACACACTCTACATTTCAACCACTGTCAAGATCCAGACATTTTTTCCTTGGGCAGCTCAGGTGTGACCCTAGCAAAACTAATTAATACAGCCTTGTCCTAGGTTCTTAATGGTATTTTCTGGTTCTGAAGCCAGTTTTTTACATCTAAGGATCCTTCAACAAAACACCTGTTCAATGAAGACA
Organism: Turnix velox; assembly: GCA_013400935.1. Lineage (NCBI taxonomy): Eukaryota > Metazoa > Chordata > Aves > Charadriiformes > Turnicidae > Turnix > Turnix velox. The sequence goes on along the minus strand of VZTY01009379.1, from coordinate 160,475 downwards.
AATTAAGCATCTGCCTCATAATGCAAAAACCAAACCTAATGTTTTGCAGCACTTCCTCCTGTCCCACCCCAGTTTGGTTGTTTCTCCCAGAGCTGTTGGGATGCTTCAGTATGCACCAGACTGATCCTGGCATTTCTTTTTTCTTCTGCTTCCTCCTCCCTTGTTTTTTATTCATCTCAATGCTGACACAATATTTTAAGGTGACTGACTGAAGGAGCTTCAGGTTTAGTCAGTTTTCTGACAGGTTGCTCAGTCAGCAGCACTGGTTAGAAAATAACATTTATTTGTCCTTGGAGATATGTTTTATCCAGCCAGGTTAAAGAGAAGAACAAAAATGAAGAGAAAAAGAGATGAAGAGCCACAGAAAACCAGAAGCTGATTTTCAACAGCTCAGATGTAGTAATGAGCCTGTACTCTTCTCTGAGCTACCAAGTGACTTTTTTTTTCTCCCTGTATTTATAATTTCTTCCAAAAGTTTTTTCTTCCTGGGGTCCATTTTTCTGTGGCACAAGTGGTTTCCAGCATAGTTAATAGATTGCATGTTCTATTTTACTTTCTTTGTCGTGGTCAGCTCCTTTTTATTTCATAAGATCCTGTGGCAACTACACAAAACTCTTCGTATAATAACTCACAACTGAAATGCAGCTGCCTCTGTGGTGGAACACTAAAAAATGTACCAGTGAAGTGCAGAGCACAGGATGTAAAAGATACCAGATATGTCTGGAATGCCTGGGAATTTGTACTTTCTTCCCTCTACTCTCATTGCCCTCATTTATTGGTAGAATTTATTTTTTCACAAAACCACACTTGCTTTCTGTCCCCTCCCCTCCTCTCTCTCTTGAGGAGCAGAGACCACGGGTCAAACCTCTGAATGGGAGGTTTGGGTTTTGCTTTTCTGCAGGAAATATAATTCCATCAAAATTGGAACACTTATATGGGAGCAAAACTTGCAATTTTTTAAAAATGAAATTTTGTTTCAGTCACTGTTGAAGTTCCCTTTGGAATCTGCAGAGCAGAAACAGTTGCAGAATGTATTTTCCAAAGCTCTAAGAACCCAGAGCTGTGACCAGCTATGGGCCTGCCTGACATTTGTTTGTCTGGATGTGCTACAAAGATTCCCAAGTTTAAGCAAATCAATTTTGTGTGCACTGGTGCAAAACTTGCCCTGTACCAAGTTCAGTATGACCTGGCTTAAATCAGAACTAGGTAGAAGGCACTGCATTCGCCTCAACAAAACTCACTGTCCTGCTGCTTTCTTGTGCAGGAGACACTCCCTGGAGCCTCCCCGGGCTGCACCTCCACAATCCCACTGCTCAGGCTCCTGCAGGAGACACTCCATCTCCTGTCGCCAGAGCCGTTAATTTTATCACTTACAGCCTTCAGGTCCCAACTCAGGACTATGGGATCCTTTATGTCAGGAGGCAAACTATCTAAAATGCAAACACAAGAGGGGTTGCATCTAGTTGGATGCTGAGCTGCAAATATATGGTGGCTCTATCCATCGCGGCACATTCTTGTGTCTTGGGTCAGAGCATGCTGCTGATAGTACTACTGCTTCATTATAATTGTGTTCCTCCAGCATCTGAAGCTTATGCTCATCCTGCCTCTCACCTTGAGGTACTTGCATCACAAAACCTGGCACAGAGGGCTGCTTCCCCATTGCTCTTGCTGCTCTGGCTCAGTTCTGCAGCTTCCTCCCTCCTACAGGTCACATTTTCCTTCTTTCCCTTCCTAATCTCACTAGTAGGAACCAGGCTTGTTTTCTGTTTTCTCTGCAATTGTTCTGTCTTGGCAATAAGCACTACTGGAAACTGCTGCAGTGCAAATGTCTGAATCCATCTATTTCCATAGGTTGAGCCAGTCCAACCTCCCTGCAATCCCAATTGCTCCAATACTATAAAGTGAAAAAACATTCATCACACTGTCTTCTGCTGTTCCAGGTGCCAATGTAGTTGTGTGTGCCAGCTGAGGAGATGATGGATGGCCCTGCCTACCTCCTTTGCTTCTTACCTTCTCGCCATTTCTGCCCCTTTCCTCAGTTTCTTGTTTAGTTACAGAGAGCACAGGAAGACAAGAGATGCTGCGGGGATGTCTCAGCAGAGAGGATAATTTTTTTGGCTAATTTGAATCTGAAGCAAAGACATAATTCTCCCTCTCTGTTCTTGTCCACAACCATAATATTTTAAAATGACAGAATCATGCACCATTGACTTCTGGATTCAGACTTGATCAGTTCATTTACTTTTGCATGTATTTTGAAGTAGATAAAAATCAAGAGCTCCCCCAGAAGCTCAATCTGAAGCAAGCAGTGCTTAAGGATAGTAAAAATATGGCACAGCCTTGCCTTGATTTCAGAGGCAGCAGTGGCAGAGCAGTGTTTGGGTCAACCTCCCTGCACACTCCTTGTTTGGAGCTCAGCTCCTCCCCAGCCCAGTCACCGAGGGCTCAGACACAGGAACCTGCCCAGACTTCAGAGCTGCACACCAAGCACTGTGTGAGCACTGGCCAGGAGCCCAGCTCCACACCTGGCCAAGGGGATGCTGCAGCTCTGCACATCTCTGTGCCTGGCCATTTGGGCACTGTCTGGAAGTGACTGTGGAGAGCTGACCACAGGACAGCAGAGAAGGCAACAGCACCAGATGTCACTTAGCCTCCCAGGCATCTGGAAAATGTGCAGAACTACCCAGGGCATTGCCTGTCAGCAGCCTCCTGCCAACTCCAGCAGCAGCCAAAGGCCAGCCAGGGGAGATTGCACAACCCAGCCTTCATCTGTACTTTCCACTGCTGGGCCAGCAAACCCCTCCTTTTTCCAGCACAGCTGTTTCCCATCTCTGCTCAGGAAACATGCCCTGGTTTTGATTCCTAGGCCTTGCTTTATGAAGCAATTGTGGGGAGGCTGTCTGGGTGGAACAGGTCACAAAGTGGCTGTGGGATAACTCTGGATTCTGAACGTCAGTGCAGAACAAAGGGGAGCTTTGCCAAGGCCCAGGTGAGCCTGGGGTCAGCTCACAGATAGGTTACTGATGCAAGCACACATGCAGTGGCGTTTGAAAGCCCCCCTTCCTCTTCCTCTCTTGCCTGCCTGACACAGAATTTTCCTAGTTAGACCCACATCTCAGTAGCAATGGCATTTGCAGGGGTGATGTCACTTTTTTTGCTACATCTTATGCAAAACTCCTAGACCAAGTTGGCTTTCTCTTCTAATGCCAACAGCTTGTTGTATGACAAAGTTGCCAGTTTGTGCCCTTCAAGCCATTTTGTTTGATGGCATCACAGCATGAAGCTGCACCTCAATCCATGTAGCCCACAGCATGAGCAGAGGAAGGTGGGGTAGCAGATAGGGGGTGGATTGCCAGGGTGAAGTGCAGACACAAATGTGCCCCACTCAGAAATACCCTGGCATTGGAGTCCACAACACTAAAAATTAGCCAGCTCTCTGATTGTAGCAACCTTGGAATTAACTGCCTTCCTCAAGCATTAAACCATTAATGTTAATACTACCTATATTAAATAAAATACTAGGTCTGCAAAAACTGTCTGAGTTACAGCTTTTCTGAGTCCTTTACATCTTAAATGTGCTCCTTTTACTGGAAAGGCCTGTACAGTGTCTTTTAGGCTGGAATGGGTCAAAGTGGCAATTATGAACAGCCCTGCGGCTCAAAAATGTGCTCTGGAGCAGGCACGGAGAAAACCAAGAGCAGAACAAATGATGGAGGAGGCTGATCACATTTTCTGTTGGTTTCTTTCCCCTGGAGGGGCAGAGCTGAAGCCCAGTGGGATGCCCTCACCACAGCAGCTGGCTGTGCATCTAGGTAGAGGCAGCAGACAGAAAAAGAGATGGAAAGCAGAGTTCTGCCTCCTTTTCTTTTACAAAATTACACTTATCAGTTCCTGGCTGCTGTAACTGGTTTCAGAGTGCCCGCACAAAGAACTTATTGCCATAATAGTAAGGATCAAAAAAAAAAATAAAAAAAATCACTCAATTGAATGATTGCTGTCATCATGTGACCCACAGCCTGGGCAGCAACCAGGGAATCCTCTGCTACAGTTACTTCTTCACTTCTAGTGGGACTCTGGGACTCTGTTTCAGGGGTGACGGGGGAACCAGAGGAGGGGAAGGAAAGCAAGCAGGCTCTGGCAGTGTGTTGCAGTCCTGCCCTCAGAGAGATGTAGCCTGCTCTTTCAGCCTCTTCTGAACATGCCACTCACACAGATCCCCTAATAGCAGTTTAGGATGTGTAGCCATAACTCCAACCCTAGCAGGAGAGAGAAATGTCAGCCCTTGGTATAGATTCTGACCTGGCTAGTGGTGAGGAGAGTATATGCCAGAGCTTGTCACACATGGTGTGCTCCTCCCGTGATTTGCTTTGTACACACAACACAGCCTTGGAGCACCTGGGCCAGCCTCTTTCCTTTAAAGGCACTAAAAGTAAGAGGAGTCTCCATTGTTTTAGAGAGCATTTTGCTTAACCTCCTGAACTCCTTATGAGACAAGCATCTCCCAAACCTCTCCACCACTGTGAACACTTTCCTCAGAGGCTTATTAACTTCCCTTGATTTGACTGGAGGGCCTGTTTACTCTCATTAAACTTTGGCCCTGCATACTACTGTTCTGCAAACTATCATACTACAGCAGACCACAAAGTCCACATGGGTTTCTGGCCCATAAAATGAAAATTTGGAGATGGATTATCCTTTGTCAGCATCAGGCAGCCCAATAGTGGCTCAGGTAGGCTCTGTGGGGCACATCCTCCCAGCAGCATGATCCCTTCACACCCTAGGAACCAGTGAAGCAACATTCTTAAGAAACAAAGGGAATCACGACACAGTGGCACATAAAATGAACTTGTTAAACTTCTACTGTCATGTTCTTTCTGCTAGGCTCTCATTTAACTTACTTTTTCTCCAGTGCCAGTACCTTATTCTTCATCTTCATCCCCATTTTTTAAAGTCATTTTTATAGTTCCTAGTTTTTTCACATAAGGCTCATTTAAAAAAGCTTAAGGAAAATAATTGCTTTGTTTTGATGCCAAAGGTAAAATCTTGATTTCGTTTTCCACCCCCATTTTTTTTTAGTCTAAAAAAGAGAGGATGTGATATACCTTTTGAAAAGCAGCTTTCCTTGGGTTGCTCCTGCCTTGAAAACATATGCACTTAGAAACTCTAGTGCTTGAGAGGAGCTGTAGAAGATGAGCCCATAAATGTTGTTGCTGCACTTGGGGAGGTAGAAGAGGGGCTGGATTGCATGCTCAGTGCCTTCCCTAGAAATATAGAACACAAAAATATCAGCAATGAAACATAAGAGCAGACTAAAAGATGGGGCTTTTTTCTTGGTGAGAGGATTTCTTGAACACTCTCCTCCACATCTCAGTAGAGGTGACTCTACTGGGATATTCAAAAGGTGATATTTTGATAACCTGATCTCAACTTATGCAGTGAACACCAGCATTAGTAAGAGATCTCTTAATACTGCAAGAACAGTGTCAGAAGCACAAAGCAAACCTCCTCCAAGCTTTCTTAACAAATGCATCTAGTCATGAAAGTTTCTGTGTTGTCTGGCTCTACCCTGGAGAAAGAACAGAATTAAAAGTGCATTTCTTTTTTATGAAGCAAAGCCTGGCACTGTCTGCTGCTGGAGAGCACCAAGTCCCTCACACTTGGAGCTTACATACCAGTGAGAGTGAATTAAGCACTGGAAGAGGTAACCAAGCAAGTGTCTTTTCCCATATATTCACTTGGCTAGGTAATTCAGTAGGGTGAGGGGTTTGTCTAAAATGCTGGCATTATGTATGTTCTCCTCCCCAGTTTGATGTGTGGATGCTCCAGGGCATCAGGAAAATCACCAAGGGCTCACTACAAAGGGAGCCTGCAATGTAATTATGTGTGGGCACAGAGGCTGGAGGGGCCCAGGGGTTTGGAGATGACAAAAGACATTAACTGGTTGGGCCTTGCCTTTTTTTCTCAAGCCCTGTGCCAACTGTGCTGCCAAATGTACACCATGCACAGCAGATGATGTTCTGGAAAAGTCTTCTCTCTAGAGCTCTGTGCTGAGCTCATGGTCTTTGTGGCTACTCAGCCAGCCAGCTCTCCTCCTTCCCCAGCTTTGTGAGCCTGGGACTGTGGAGTCAGCCCACATAATGGCTGTAGGACTGGTCATCCTCTTGTTCAGCTTTCCAGTTTAAGGGGTGGCACTGTGCAATGCTGAAGGCAAGAAGCAGGGCACAGGGCAAGAGTAAGCCTGAGGCAATCTATAGTGATGAGAGCAACAGATACCCTCTTCATCTCTCAGGCAAGCTGAGCCTCAGTGACCTTGTGTGCTTCTACAGTTTAAGGTCCACTGAAAACCATATTTAGAAAGTGACAATAAGATGAATTCAGTTAATGCCACCACATCTGCAGCCCCTCTGATGGGGGTACAGGAGTACACAAGGGCATTGGTTTCCTCTGACAATTGGGTGGAAGGAGAGGCCAGGGACTAGAGAGGAACTTAACAGTGACCCCTTAACAGGGGATGGAGAGGGACTGTGAAGATTAAGGCCAGGCTGGACATGGCTCTGAGCAACCTGGTGTCCCTGCCCAGGGCAGGGGGGTTGGAACTAGATGATCTTTAAGGTCCCTTCCAACCCAAACCATTCTATGATTCACTTTATTCTCTTGGCTATGAAAGGCTTAGTTATACTAAGGCAAAGAGCCATATGCAATCCTCCTGTCTCCAGCCATTCCTTCTCCTCCCCTTCTACAGAATGATCTTTAAGCTCATCTCCACCCAAAACGACTGTTAAGCTTTTGTTTGCCAAGGTTTCTGCCTGAAGCAAATTTTTACAGTTGAATTATAACTTTCTCTCCTTCCCCTTAAAAAAAGAGGTGTTTTTCTGGATATGCTGCTGTTCTATACATTACTTACCTTCCTGCTGAGAGACTTGGGAGATGGCAGGCTTTTTATGTCTCAGCATCTCCAAGTTCAGTGCCACAGGCCTGGGTACACCTTTGATTAAACCACTCTCCTCATATTTTGGTTCAAAATCCTTGGCAGAGACATCTCATTGGCAGTAGACATGTCCAGGGAGCTGAGAGGGAGGGAACAAAGAAGACAAAGTGGTTAGGTTTCTCAGAAAAGGAATAGCTGTGGGCTGGAATAGAAAGAAGTGCCAGAACTGGAGATTGTGCAGGCTTTTAACTCCCCAGGGCAGCCTGACACTAATTCACACCTCTAACACACACTGCAAAAAAGCAGGAGACAGCTGAGGCTGGTGCCTTCCACTGAAGGGACAAATGGGACAGTCTGAAAAGGTACTACAAGCCTCAGAGGGACCTGGACACCTTTCTGCAGGGATTTCAGTTTCCTTAGAACCCAGTGAAAGGCAGAAAAGCCCTGTTCAGCTGCCACTGAATTCCCAATGCCAATTGAGCCAGCTTAAAAATGTCTTCTTTCCACTGGCTTTGCTGCGGTTCTACAGTCCACCCATTTCTCCAGCTGTGGTTTTCTGTTAGTCTGCAGGCAAGGTTCCAACACAGCCTGGAAAAAAAACACGTTCTTTAAAAAATATGAAGAGTTGGCTTTAACTGGGTTATTTCCATGGATCTGAGAAATTCAGAAGCCAGCTTCCACACACAAGCCAACACATCACGACTACCCCCTAGTAGGTATTTTGCAGCTTTAGTTACAGAATCACTGAGGTGGGAGGCAGCTCCAGAAATCTTCACTCTTGAGTCAAGGCAGAGCCAAATGCAGCAGGTTATCCAGGATATGTCCAGTCAGGTTTTGAATTATCTGTGAGGATGCTGACTCCACAACCTCTCTAGGCAGCCTGTTCCTATGTTCAAACATCTTCACTGTAGAAATAACCAAGAAAAGTCTGGCTCTATCTCTTGATTCCTCCCATTCAACCATTCACACATATCAACTAATCACATCCCACCCCAAAAACCTACTCTTTGTCTCCTCCAAATGTCTTTTTCCCTTTAATACTTGCCCTGGTCAGTAAAGCAGATCCCAGCTTTAGGGAGCTGCCAGAGTGACACACACAGAGCTAACAACTGCTCAAGTGTGCCCAAGTGTTTTGTTTGTCTACTCCTGTCCTGCTCATATCTTCATGATCAGACCTTGTTGTACTTCAGAGTGCACATGCAAAGAAACAAAGATGCAGGCACCATAGGGATCAATGCCAGCATCAGCAAAAAAGGGATGAAGAGCTGCTTTACTCATTTTCTGTATCACAATATTGATACTCACTTTAAAAAGCTCTCCCAGTGTCTGCAAGGTGATAAATACTTCAAAGCCAATGTGCAAGGAATCTTGTGGTCCCTGCCTGAATGTGCAGGCACTGAGAGCTGGCACTATCTCAACATAGGACAACTAAGAACCACAGTTTGGGAAGGGTAGGAAAGAATAAAAGAGAGCAGCCTGGTACTTTCCCCAAAATGCTGGATTTCAGACCCAGCCTGCAAGCTGCTGTCCTTGCTTTTCCAGAGAAAGAGTAAGGTAGGGTGGAGATAGAGAGCTCTCTGCTGTGCCAAGATCTCAAATTGCACTAATTCGACCCTGCCAGACTTTTCAAGGAAATAATTGCATGAGTATCTGCCCTTGAGACTTTACAGTCAAAGTCTCCAACCCTTCAAAGTTGGCTTACAGCTACATACCAGGATAACATGAGTAAGTTACAGGCAAAGATGAAGGGCTGGGACACACATAACTCTCACAGGGGCTGTTACTGAACACAAGACAATCAGAAATCTTTTCCCTCTCCACCAGGTGAAAAGCTTTACAAATCGTGGACACTCGTGACCCTCTCTTGTCTAAAGCCTGATTTCTCCCTGGAATATTTATTTGCCTTCTGCTCAGCAACAACCTAATCAAGTAGAATTCTTCTGCTATTAATCAGCTGAGCAGGGGAGCACTCAGTGGTTAATATTATCACTGGGTATGTCACAAAGACTTTGCCAGGATTACCCTTGCAATTTGCCACTTATGAACTTGGCTACAATGGCATGGCTGTGGTGAGACTAATTTTGCTTTACATGAGGGCGATTGTTCATTTGAGGGTGGGGAAGCTGAGGGTGGTGAAGCACTGTCTACATCTGATTCAGAGATCTCAAACAGCTGCCCTGGCAGCCCCGAGATATCTTCCCCATCTGTGCATCTTCTTTCCTTACTTTCATCACCTCTTTCCACTATTGGGAAATCATCACAAATCCAGACACAGACTGATGTAGGAGAGCTTGCACTACCACCTGTAGGTTTCTGGTCCTGACCTGGGGAGGACAGGAATGACACCCCACTATTACAGGTTGTTCTGCCAGAGACAAACGTGTCAAGCCCCATAGCCCAGGACACTGGAGAAGAGAAATGGGGTTCAAAAACAGCAGCATGTTGGATGTGCAGAAACAACTGGGATACAAAAAGTTCAGCCAAGTTGCCTCAATACACACAGAGAGCAGATGTAGGTAATTCAATCCATTCTTACTTGATATGTGGCACTTTAGCACAGAAAGGAGGCTCTCAAAATCTCAGCACAATTTGTAAAATGGATTTCCTAGATCATAAACCAAGGTCTTGCAGCAGCCCTTTACCACTTGTTCAACACAAATAGTATTAACTGCAAATTCAACAACAGCTACCCTGGAACTTCTGTCATTGCCCATGGAAAAAGCTATCAATTAATATCTGAAATGCCAGGCGTGAAATTCAAATGCCTTAGTTTGTTCCAGCTCTTACCCTGATGAGGCAACATCACGGTAAAGACATTTCTTCACTTTGTGGGAGTCTGGCTCCAAACCCAAATTATACAGAATCACAGAATGTCAGGGATTGGAAGGGACCTGGAGAAGTCATCTAGTTCAATCCCCCTGCCATCTTCTTCACTGTAAGCAGAAAGAGACTAAGGGGCTGTCCTGCACTCAGCTCACTCCAAAGAGCTCTACCCAAAAAGATAAATGAAAAGCCAAAAAAATGTCAACATGAAATAAAGACCAAACCTAGCAAAACTGCTGCTGATATTCAGGAGCAGAAACCACATGCCTCTTGCCTGAACAATTTCCAAACCATAAATGATGTTTAATGTGGAAAAACTCATAAATGTAAAAAAGTTACTTCTAAAACAAAAAACACAGAGTTTCTTACTTACAGCTTTGATGAATGAAGTGTTTTGTATTCTGGCATCACACTCAGACCTCTAAAATTTTTTTCTAGGTGGGAATTACTGGTGCTGTGTGTGAGCATGTCCAGTGGCTCCTCAGCAGGCTGGAGAGTGCCCTTCAAGACTTCTGCTCACCATGCAGCAAGATGGAACACATTCTCTTTCTACCAGTGGCAAATCATAAGAAAGGATTAAACAATAACAAAAGCACTTTAAACATTGCTGTGCATCATACTCTTTTGTGCTCTCACTTCCTACCCACCTTTCAGCTGCTGTCCAGCAAGAGACAAAAAACATTAAAAAATCAACCCAAGAGGGGCTCAGGTACAGCCAAGCACACTAAGACACTTCAGAAAGCCAAGGAGTTAAGAAAACAATGCTCAAGTCTCTGCTATGGATGATTTGCAGACATTTCAAAGTGTGTTCCAATACTATGCTTTTCTGCTAAACAGAAAGAAGCATTAAGGCAAGAAATGGAACCACAAGGCCATCACCCTGCCCCCCACCTGCCCCTGCCTAACCAACTGGGGGGCCAGCAGGCCCCCCAGCCTTTCTCCTCCCACCGTGTCCCCTTGGAAATGCAACTCACCAGTGATGTCCTGCAGCACAGACACCGGGAGGAGCATCCCTCAGGCCCCATGGGGGGGGCAAATGGTGGTTGCTGCCCTTCCCCAATGCTCTTAAATAGGAGAGTGGGTAGAGTGGGCTGATTTAGAACAGCTAGGGACAGGAGGAATCTCCAGTGGAGCCCAGGTGTGGGGAATTTGGGGGAAAATGGGATGGAAAATGGTTGGTGTGGGAGATGGGAGAAAAGAGGGGTATATGGAACCTGTCTAGAGGAAAATTGGGGAGAAAAAGGGAAGGATTTGAGTGTTCATCATGAGGGTGGTGAGACACTGAAAAAGGCTGCCCAGAGAGATTGTGGAAGACCCATCCCTAGAGTTATCCAAGACCTGAGCAACCTGATCTAGTGCAGGATATCCCTGACCATGGCAGAGGGGTTGGAACTAGATGATCTTGAAGGTCCCTTCCAACCCAAACCATTCTATGATTCTATATTTAAAATGAAGCTTTTTAAGCAAACAGTTTGCACTGAATGCCAAGATTGCTATAATGCCAAAACAGAACACTCTGTCTGGCACATGCATCACTTTCTAAGCAGGAAATCCAACAAAGCATTTAATACAACAGACATAATTTGATAATCTCAACTAAGATTCCAGCTTGTCACTGGCAGTAACCAGTCTTCCATCAACTGCATCCAAAAATGATCCTTGCCTAATTCATTATCATGCACAACATTAATGGGAGTTAATCTTCCTCTTTTGAAGGCCACTGGATCTGTAAGTGAAAGCTGAAAGGTACAGAAGCAGGCAGTACCTCTGAAAACCACCCTTGTGTGATGGCAGCAGACAGAGCACCACTGGGCAGCAGAGCTTTTTCTGTGCTCTGAGTCCCAGGGGAGTTACAACCAATGGAACACTGGGAAGCAAAGCTAATTACTTCATGGAAAAGGCCAGCAAGCCAGGATCTGCTCTATCAGCTCTCCAAAGGCAACCAGGGTCAGTGAGCAGACCGCAGCTTTCAGTCTCTTTTTTCCCCAACACTAGTTACTTTTCCCCTTTTTTAACCCCAAACTTTTGCGCAAGGATCTTTTTCTCTCCCTGTGCTACTGAAGATAAAAGGTCACCACCTGGTGTGAGAGGGAGCTACAGTAACTCCTCCACTTGCAAAAACAGTGCCTCTTGGAAAAAGTAGTCATGAGAAGCAGTTTTTAAACTGCTACAAAGGTGCACGGAATTTTTGCTTATGAACAGGCACATGACAACAGATCCTCAGGATAAACTGCCTTACTATCAACACTTGAAGATTCACAGTTTTCCTAGGCAAAAATGGTCTGTTGAAAGAAGTTCATGGCTGAAACTATTACATCACTGTATGATTTAAGCACACTCCTCAGTGATCTGCCGAAGTCCAGCAATCTAGGTGCTTCTGTGCTCCAACCTAGAGCTTGCTTGTAACTGCCTGTCCTCGTTCTCCTGTTCTTTTCCCAAAAGGCTGAGGCACTTCTCCCTTGTTACTGCACGTGCTTTCATCACACCTACTCAAAACTCCCCACACAGCACCCCAGTGTGCCCCCCCCGTGTCACAGCAGCAGGCTCTGAGCTGGCATTCCCAGAGCTGTGACCAAAACACAAACTTTGCTGAAAAAGCACTTTCTGGGTAACTGGTGGCTTCTCACCCACAACCCAGACTCAGCCCAAAGCTTCTGTCTCAGCACCCTGGTTCCTATCTCAGTAAGGGCAAAAGGTAAATTGCAACCCTTTATTAATCATCAGAGAGCACACAAGTGCTCCATTTTTTTTCCCATATGCAAATTTCTTTTGGAGACTATTTCCAAACTTGACTTTAAAAGTGGTTAGGAATGAAGACTGCAGAGGTGTGCTATTCAAATAGATTAAGATCTTCCCCATGTTCACGCTATACCCTCTCTCCCAGATAAATTTACAGAGTGTCAGCTTTTAACCACTGAATGCTAACACTTTATTTTCCTAGTTGGACAAGTCCATTATCAAAGATGCACTCTCTAAACAAGTACCAAGAGATTACATTAAGACTTCCCTGCTTTTCAGTACATTTAACATATTATAAAATGGGAGGCTGAAATTGATTTCGAGTTATCAAATGCAAAAGTCTCCAACTCAAACACATGGACCAAGAGACAAGTGTTGATGCAGCTCTGAGTCAACAGAAACATGGGGATTATCTCCACCAGCGCTGGTGAGCACACAGCTAGGTTGTAATGCAAAGCAGACACTCTTGAACCCCAAATTCCTCTGAAGACAAAAACAGACCAGGCTTGAAGCTTTCCAGTGAAGAGACAGGCAAGTTCACCCCGTTGCCACACAGACCTTATTTGGGGACTAAATGTGCCTGAGTAGCTTGTTAACATGCCCGAGGATCTTGAAAGCTGATCCTATGCAATAAGAAGTGAGACAAAGAAACAAGCTCTTGAATAGGGAAAGAACGGCTGCACGCCCCAAGCACTGTAACCCCAGCAAGGTGCTTTGGAATTAAATAAAACTGCTCGTACCCAGGTGCAAGCTACAACTGCTGCTCCTTCAGCCAGTGGTGAAGTGCAGGACAGGAGCTTGGAGCAAAGGGATCTGCTCAGCCCCTCCATTTCACAAGAGTTCCTGAAAGCTTGTGCATTCCAGGATTGCTGCCCGACTTCCTCTGAGCTGCATTTGCAACACTGGCGGGCTGTGTATTTCAGGAATGTGAAGAACTGGCACAGTGAAGGCTGTGATTCAGCCAAGATGATGTGTTGGGACATGACTGAAGTTAATTAAAAGGAGCTCAAGACAGACAGACCCAAAAAAAAAAAAAAAAAGAGTTTGCAAGACTTCTTAAAGAGTCAATTAATTCTTATTTGTGGCTGCACACGCCAGCTGGGCCACAACACAGACCCTCCCCAGCCCAGGGCACTCACCTCCCAGCCTTTCTACAGCTCCAAAGAAAACTCATGGGCAGGTCAGCTCTGGAGCTGGGCAGAACTTTACTGAAATCAGCAGAACAGCATGATTTACACCCACAGATTTAGACTAAGTCTTGGTGGTGGACACAGAAGCGGGAAATGAATTGTAACTTGGTAAAAGAGCATGGGCTACCTCAGCGCAGGATGACCCAGTGACAATTATCTCTGCGTGAGTGGACTGGAAAAGGAACAACTGGCTCTGCCTGGAGTCAGGGTGGGGGAGCAGAGAATAAACATGAATAATGTCATCCTCTCTGCTGAGTGATAGTCATCATTTTCAGAGCTGCAAGAAGCACCCACGCTAAGAAGCAGTGTATTTTCCAGAACACACTTCCAGACAACCTTCCTGTAAGGAATTCATTGCCTCCTGAGCAATTCCCAAAGACTCTAAACTCTTCTAAATTGCCAAAGCCTAAATTTCCAACAAAGCAACTCAGAGGAGAGCAGCCTCCTTGCTCCTAAACCTTGTGCAGATTGTGCCAGAGCTGCCACAGAGGGACAGGGGTGGGACCTGCCCCAGCTCACCAAACCATCCACCTCCCTGCTCCAGGGGAACAGACCCACTGCTCTGTCAGCAACTAATCCCTGTGTGCAACAGGAGGCTGCAAATTCTAACAAAGAGGACATTTTACTTTGGCTCACACAGCTCCTGTGTGTGTGCCCAGCAGGGCTGGTGCAGAGGGCAGGGAGCCTCTGCTGGCTCCACACCTGCACCTTCTCCTCCTCAGTCCCACTGGCACTGCCTGGCGTGGGAGGTGGAAGGCCATGGTATCATTTACACACAGGTTGAGCAAACCAGGTGCAATCAGTTTGGGTTTGGCTGAAGAATCCTTCACTCTTCCCAAGCTCTTTAACCCCTCCAGTGCCAGAACTTTCTGCATGCCCAGGGCAATGAGAGCATTAATCTGCAGAGGAGCAATCTTTGGGTCAGTCATCATTTCTAGGGTTCCAAAGGCACTACAAGAAGGATGCCATAGTGAAGATCCATTGTCTGAAGACAGATAGCTAGCACTCCAGCCATGTATTCTGATGAACTGATGAAAACTCATAGCAAATATCATAAAACCAGTTGTCATCATCTGAAATGGTTTTGTTGCCTTTCTGTTACCTGGCCTCGGATAAGCAAAAAATAATGCTTGAAAATGCTTTGAAGGGCACAGTATAGAGACCAATCCACTGCAGGTGGAATGGGCAAGAAGATGGCAAGCAGCCCACTCCTCTCCTGGTGCTGCTCTGGTGAGCGTGGATGGCTAGTGGGGGAGAATTCCTCCCTTCACCCTTGAGAGCTGATGTTTGGCTGTTTCAGTTTGGTCCTTTCAGTTTAAAGCACAGCCCAGTGCCATCTGTAGATACTCAACAATTCTCTTCAAATGGGCCAGAAAAAAAGAAACCAAACCTTTAAAAGAGTTCATTTAACCATTGCTGGCCCAAACAAGCAAATGCTGAAGGCAGAAAGCAGCTCAAAGCAGCCAGATCCCTCAATAATAGCAGGGATGGCTGAATATTTACCACTATTTCCTCCTCATGCATTTACCTATTCCACTGCTTATTATAAATCCAGAACAGGAGAGGATCTAGCAAGAAAAGCTGAATAAGCATTGCTTGAAAGGAAGGAGGCAGGAATTCACCAAAGTGAGGAGGAGAGAGCTGTTTTTAGAAGCACTGGCAGCACCTCAGTCTGCAGCAGCCATGAAATTGATTGGAAGCTCCATGACTTGAACCAGACACCCAAACTTGGGAGCCAAAAGAGAAAAGGTCTTGGCAGAAATTCCCTTGCAAAGCAGAATATTCAGCTTGGCCTCACTGCAAACAAACCTCACTGCCAGATACCCAATCGTGCCACCAGTATATTAGCACTCTGCTCTGCTGCTCTAATACAGTCATGAATCTTCTTTATGCACTTCTGTCTTCCATTTGATCTTTTTTAGGCAGCTTGCCTCTAACCTCAGTCTCCCTGCACTGCCCAGGGGCACCAGGACCAGTGGTGCTGTCCCATTCCCCTGCCTTCCAGCACCCACCCTCATTCCTCTGGGCACTGCTGTCTCACACAAGGATGTGACAGCACCTGAAAGACTGAAAACAACAACTCTGATATTCCCAGACAAAGAGCCCAAGCACCAAAGAGCCAGCTCAGAAAAGCTCTGGCACAGTAACCTGGCTGGTGCACTGCTGTTCACTCCATGCCTGGCTGTATGCAGCACACCCCATGTCACAGCATGGCATAAAGCTCAGGGCAGCTTGATCATAGGAAAGGAAACAGATCAGAGAGGGTAATGATACACCATTTATTTTCTTGATTGCAACACAGGACAGTGAGACTCTACAGCATAGATGGAATGCCTGATATCCACAATGGACCTATCCATACTGCAAAAATCAACTTTTAAGGGTCTAGGGTGCCAGCATTAAGCAAAGGGTTTACACCCATGCCAGCTAGAGCTTTGAGAAGAGAATAACATGACTTCAAACCCATGCAGACAACAAAAACCTTCAAGGTGCAAATGCCACATCCTGATTTTCTGAATGTGTTTGTTCCTTTTGAAAATGAAGCAGAACAATTTTAACTGTTACTTTCCAGTGAAGAACAATACCTGCTGAGCTATTTCCCTTCACCACATTCCATGGAAACAAAAATAAACTCTTAAAAATATTATAATCAGCTGTTCAGAGTATGCACATGTCTCTCCCAACAGAGACAGAAAAACCTACATTTGAGTTGTAGTCCTGTTTTAACATGTCATCTAATCAGACTGTCAGTTCTAGTCTAGCTGTGAGTATCTGTTGCTAGAGGAAAAAAATCTCAGCTGAAAATCTGGAGCAAAAACATAACTAACATCCGTAGAAGTGTTTGGTTAATGAGCAAATGCCAGTGTAAAACACATACTAAAATTCACAATTGTATGCTAATTATCCTCTGTGTTGAAAAGAAGCATCAACATATCCAAATACACCTGGGAAATAATAAAGAATGGACAAGAGAAAGTAAAATTCACTTTGGACCTGATAGTTGACACATTTGTGAAATGACTCAGGAACAGCCCCTCCAGCAACTCTTCAGTTGTTGAGTGAGTCCTGCTGCAGACACAACCCTGCATTCTCCTCCCTGGAATAAATACTTGCAGGGGAAGGGTGCCTGCTCACTCCAGCAGGCATGGAGGGAAGGACAGAGAAAGGGTTTGATCAAGGGGGTGACTGATAAGGAAAAAAAGTACAAATTGTGTTCTTAGTTACTATAAACTAATGTGATTATTTAATTAGATTGGGTCTGTGCCCAGTTTTTGCAAGCTAGCTGGATTCTCCCATCCTGTCCTTCCACATGCTCACTTCTGGCCGTGAGTTTAAGCCTCCTGAAAGGCACCAGATGTAGGGGGGAAGCTGTGTTTGTTTATTTGTTTGAACTCCTAAATACAAGAATAACAGAAGGGATGAAGATTGGGTGACTTCAGATTTGCTTTCCAGCAGAGTATGACTAAGGCAAGGAGGCAGCTTAGTAAACACACTCAGGAGGGACCACATGGACGGAGAAAAATGTACAGTGAAATTCAACAGAAAACAAGCAAGGGGGAATAGAAGTTTCCAGTCACAAGCACAGTGAAGAAAATGGAGACATAAAAGCCATGAGGAAAAATGTTACGTAGAAACAGCCTGGGAAAGGAGAGACAAGACTTTAATCTGCAGGTACAGTCTACCAGGGACCAGGCAGACTGACAGCTGAAATAATAGGTGAGAAAAGTGAGGGAAGGGACAGAGCAGAGACAGGGGCTCACTCTGTGCTCAGGAGTCCAAACACTGTCTGCACCCTGTTTCAGTTAGCTGCTGTTGCGGCACCAGGGATTTCACACTGTCTTTGTACAAGTTTATAGCATTTAGGAACCTCACCTGGCTGTACCTCCATGGAGGAAGCCCAGGACTGCAGTGAGCCACACACAGAAACAGGCTGGGTAACAGGAAAGGTGCAAGGCTGAATGAGAGGAGAAAAAGTGTCTAAGAAGTCCAGATCAATTAATGCTTTGTGGGACAGGGACTATCTGAAGAGGAGAGAAGAGAAAGGAAGGCTTTGGAAGGACAGAAGTTCTTTGAACTGAAATTATACTTTATTTTAAAAGAGACACAATCCAACTGAGATGCACACACGCACACAGATACAAACAAGTCAAGTCTACACATGAAAACAGTCACTTCTGGATATTTCTTCCTTTTTTAATTGGTCCCAGGTGAGGCATCAACAATCACATCTGGAAAATTTTATACAAATGGCAGGAAAGCAAATGACTTGGGTCACAAATATGCTCCCTCTTTGCCAGAAACACAGGACAAATGTGGTTTGCATCTGCCTTCCTATAAATACACACACTTGCAAAATTCTCTGCTGTAGCAAATGACTTGTTCAGGTAAAGCCAGAGCTGGTCACTCCCAGGGTACAAACTGAGAAACTGGATGCGAGATGACACCTGTGTCCAGGTCAGGCTTATCATTAGGATAAGGATCAAGAGATGGCCAAGACATTCCTCCTGACTGTAGAAGCAAAACACAGAATCAAATTACATTGATGAGCACTTTTTAAAGCTGCAGGCCCAGAACCAGACTCTCCATGAGACCAGAGCGGAGGCTGTGTTGGGCACACCCAACTTCTGCCTGACACGCAAATGCATCTAAGATTTCAAAAGCTCACCTTTCAAGGAAAAAAGGGACCGGCGCTCCTTTAATCCCCTCACTCTTCCTGACTCATCTGCTAACAAGCTTGCTAAAGGACAGCCTCAAGTGGTTGCAGTGGCTGCCACCCGAATTTACCCACTCTGTCTGTGATGCACCAATTCAGGTGGGTCACTGTTTGACTTAACTACTTAATTATTTCTACCCAGTGTGCACTGGTGCTACAAAACGCTATACCAACTCAATGCATCTCAGTAGTGAGAACCTATCTCTTGGGCATCAGAATGTGAGCTCAGATCAGGCACCAACAGTAGCTTTGTTTCCTGCCAGTAACACCATGTTCAGCTTTAGTTTGTGATGCCCTCAACACAGCTGCTGCTGGACTTTAGAGTTAGTAAATGAAGCTGTGTTCATCTTCTACATCTGTGCAAATAACCCCAGAAATGCAGAGAACATGTATTTCTCTTCAGTACTAGAGAACTCTTAGAAGAAGCACAATATCTTTGGTTCTTTGCTCTTCTGAGAGGTCCTGCTACTGCAGATAATGCTGTTAGTTCTTTGCAGTAGAAACTGGTGTAGAAGACCTGAAAGCCCTCCTGGGTGGAAGAAGCATGCAAGGAAGGAGAGCTGGGCAGGAACAGCTTTGTCATTTGTTTATTAAATCTTTAGAGTACACCATAGCCAGGCTAAAATGTCTGATGCTGCCAGTAGCTCTCCTGTCCTGAGAAGTCATGAGCAGGTACTGCTGTACAAGTCACATTCACTTCATTAATTTTGCAGTTTTCCTGAGGAATTCCTACAAAGATCACTTCTGGGAACAAGATCAGTAAACTGATCAATCAATTTGTCATGGATATCTCACACCTTCCTCTGCTGGCATTTTGGGAGCTTTCCTCAAACCCACACCAAGCCCTAGTTATAAAGGGCACTAAGAGAAAGCGAACCCAGTAGAAGCACAGATGCTTTGAGCCCTCAATCTGAGTGCCAACAGACATTGCCATGCTCTGGTTTATTCTCTGTAGCCTTTTTAAGGGCAGACATTGGAATGACCTACCTCCCCATGTGTCTCCACTAGCACTCACGTGGGGTGCCACAGGTGTGAGGCTGTTGCTGCTCTTAACATCTTTTAAGTGTTCCACAAACTGAAGAGATGAATTAATTCCCTTTGTTCCTCAGAGCTGGAGTTTCTTTAATTTCCTGCATAAGGATGCAGTCCACACTTCCAGTGGAGAACAGATGATGGAGGCCTAGAGGGTAAGGGTGCATTTGCATGGGATGGTTTATCAGGTGGTTTTGCAAAATTAATTCTTTCTGCCCATTGGGCTCTCCATGTCTGCTACCAGCAGTACTGCTCTGAGGCTGTGTTACGTTTCACAAGGGCCCAAGAGAAGAAATTCACCTTTTCAAATCTCCTTGCTCTCAGCCCTTGAAGAGAGTCCCCTTAAAACCAAAGCTGAATGAAGGGACTCCGATTTGGTTGATTTGCATAAGTGATTATGTAAATCAGCCTCTTGCTTCTTATCCCATGGCAGCAGGCCCTCTGTACTAGGCTGCAGAAGACCCTCCAGGTTTGTGCCACAGTGGAGAAGATTGGATTATAGAAAGGAACATATGCATGAAAACATGTCCCAGCTACAGATTCACAGTTCTTCAGCAGGCACATGGGAAAAGGGGTTTTAACCCCTTGCTGTGAGAGATGCAGGGAAGAGGCAAATGGTGCAGCAGTCATGAAGAAAGCTTAGATAGAACTCATCAGCCTTTGTTTGAATGTTTAAGCAAAACTGTGGAAGTATTCTGTGACCACTCAGACAGCAGCCTGTGGGCAAGAGGGATAAGGACCCTAAGCAAGGCAGAAATCAAACAGTGAAAGATTTCCAGCCCTGGGATCATCACAAGAACAGTCTCATTCACTCTGAAGGCAGCAGCAGAAAGAAACTCATGGCTGGTTGTTTCCTTACTTCCAAGCACGATCTCTAGAGGGAATACCACCACAAAAGAGGAAGCCTGGCATGTTTAAGCTGTACTAGTCAGAAAACTGACTGCTGAATACTGGAAATACTCTGTTCATGGATTAGTCTAAGACAGCTCTCATCAAACTGACCAAAAGCTTCCTGCCCGAGTAGTAGGGAATTCTCTGGAACCAGATAAAACAGCCCAAGGTCAGAGTGTGCTCTGAATGGCAGCTGCTGTAGTACTCAGGGTGCCCTGTTCCTCCAGCATCACCAACATGAGGCTCCCAAGCCCAGCCCCAGCCAAAGAGTCTGGATTCCAGCAACGTCTTCCCGTTGCCGGCTGGCTGTCTCCCATGTGGCGACGCACAGTACTATTCACCCCACTATTGGCCCAGCCCAGAACTATTTTTATTAGAAAACACTAAGGCAAGCCTTTCCAAGCCTCAGAAGAATCATCTTGTAAAGATCTGGGCTGGAGATGCCAAATGATTGCTGCTTTGGCGGAGTCTGCACATTCATTTTTTATTGGTCACAAACGCTTTCCAGATGCTGGCATGCTGGCTGCACATTGCACCTCTGGGGACTTGGCTCCCAGCCCCAGCCACTTTGTTAAACTCTTGACCTGCTGTGGGTTAAAAGAAGCAGGGAATGGGACTGAGTCACCATAAGGGCATTGCTAGGGAAAGTCGCTACACAGCAGAGACACGTTTCTGCATCTTTCTGTGCTCCATTGGCACAGAAAACATTTAAGGTGGTTCATGGCAATCCAGCTGAGCTGCCCAGGACAGCGAGAACTGCAGCACAACACCAGTCTGGGACTGTACTGAAGCTGGATTTTCCACACTGCAGGCCATACTCTTCTATCATTTTTTCCTCTGCAAAAGTGGATTTCCCATCCTGGCTCCAATAGTAAAGCAATCCTCTGAGCCAGAGCCATCTGCAACATCAGACTGAAAGCTGAAGCCAGGAAACTCCTTGGGTTTGGGTTCCCCAACAAGAGGAAGAGAAGCTGCAGGCAGAGGTTTCAGAGGAGGCTGGAACCTGCCTCTTTGTACCCATCCTTCACACAGGTCTGCTGCCCATGTCTGCAAGCAATGCACGATCCTTTCAGCACTGCTTGTGCATACAGAAAGTTCTGCAGTCCTGAGGGAGTCCTGAGGAAGGTTTTATCCCATGGAGCCGGTTCAGTGATGCTAATTAAATAATCACATTAGAACTGGGGATTTTCTTGAGTGTTACCACTCAGGTACTTCAGTCAAGTGAGCTGAATTCTGCCTCAGCACAGCCAGGTGTGCTGCTCAGACTCCAGAGAGTCCTGCCAAACTCATTTCACTTGTGGTGCTAAAGCCAAATCCAGCATACACTACAGATATTAATAAAAGAGTGGAGCAATCCAGTGTAGACCTGAAGCCTTTTAGATTAAGCCAAGTGGAAATTCAGGCTGACTCCCCACGCAAAACCAAAGAACCGAGAAAAAGTGACAGTTTTATATAATAATCCATCCAATGTTACAGCAGACAGGGTTTCTCTGAGGACATTATGTAATGTCTCATAACAGCTTATAGCTGAATTAGCAGGTGACTTGCACAATTACTAAAGAAAAAACCAGAATCCCAGGTGAGCAGTGGGTGTGAGAAGACTTATCTGCCTGTTGTACATTAGCAGCATGAGAAGTGATTCCAATTCATTTAGATATCACTGGAGATAAGCTCATGCTACAGACCTCAGATTTGGAGCTGATGGGCTGCAAAACCTAGAGCTACCTAGATGTGACATTGTGGTCCAGGCCTGTCTTCTCCAGTCCTAGAGAGAGCCGCTCCTCAATCCCTGGTACAGGGACTCCCCAAAGTAAGCTTTGCTGCCCCTGCACATCCTCAGGTCTTTACACCAGGAATCAGCTCTGGGACCGATAGTTTTGTGCCACAAGGGAGAGCTCTTGGCTGTTTCTCACAGTCCAAGGATGGGAAGGATGAAAACACTGCAGATGAACTCAGGCTGTGTGGATGCTGACGTGATATTCTCTCCCCCGACCCCTTTTGCTCAGCAGCTGCAGAGGAGGAAGGACATATACAATACAGCGTCAAGTACAACAGATAACACATCCCCTCATGCAAGCTTTCTGAGGGCTGTCTTATAACTCAGCTTGGAGCAAGAAGGAAAAAAAAAAGCCAGCTACCAAAAAGCATCACCTTTTAGCTGTGAGTCTGCTCCAGAATCTTTCTCTTCTGATGGCTAGGAATCTTTAGGGTCTAGATGACTCTCGTCTGTTGCTGTGCCTCACCTTTAGTTTAATCAGTCTTTCTCCCTTCCCGGTATTTACCTCCTCTTTCCCTCCTGTCCTGGTGTATTTATAGAATTTCTCTCAGCCTTCTCTTTGCCAGACTAAACCTTTTACTGAGGGAAGACTTATACAACGGGTCTCACACACACATTGTGTATGTACTGGCTTTTGCCAGTCTGTATTGGTCCAGCTTCAATATTTGAGTGAAGTAGCTTTGCTTTGAGATCAGTGCTGTCCAGAAGAGTTACCACATGGATCCAAAAAATGAATGAATGCCCTATTGCTGTGCAGTGTGCAGTGCAGCAGAATAAATACTTATTTAAAAGAAAAGCCACCAGCAACACCTACTTAGAAGTACTACCAAAATGGTAGTGATTACTGAAGCAAAAGGTACATATTAGCACACAGAAGGCAAGAGCAGGATAGGGCAGGTAGTAGTGAGAGCTGTTTCAAAGAGGAAAGAGAAAAGTGAAGGCCTAGGCAGAATGAAGAAGAATTAACTTCCAGACGAGTGGAGAGACCCAGTACTGCTCTTCAGCAAGACCCATCAATAAACTGATAATGGACTAAACAATTTCTAAGGTAGAGGAAAATTCAAGTGTTGCTCTTTTTAATATTAAGATGTCCTTTCTGTAGACAGTTCTAATAATATCAGAGTAATTTTGCATATGGAATCATAAAATTATGCCACTGGATGACCCCCTAAATATCCCCCCACTTGTACCACAACTGAATTGCTAGTAACAAACCAGGCCAGGGAAGGAGAGTGCTCTTGGATGAGTGTATCTATCTAAGTCTCACAAGATCATGAACTGACACAGAAAGGCTTTGTCCTGTCTGCTTTTGGGATCCATAAATCTTTTCTGTGGGTTAATATAGCCAATATGCATACTATCCTCTTTCCTGTGAATGCAACCCAGAGACACATGTGTGAACCAAGCCAGTGCATACAGAACTGCATTCCCACCAGAAATTACCTTAGGGGCCATTTTCTGGCCAAATTATTGCTAGAATTTGGAAGTAGTTTCTACTGGAGGCATTTTTAAGGCCAGATTTTGTATGTGGGAATAAATCAAACAATTACATTGACAGCTGACAGAATTATTCCAGATTTCAATGGGTCAGCTGACATAAAATCTCTGTATTTTGTGCCCCTTCCATACCCTGCCATGAAGTCTTATTGTTAACTAACCCAAGAGATACTACATGAGACTAGAGAGTGAGTAACTCCCTGAGCTAATCTGTTAGACTGTGATGCTTCCTGAGAGAGTCCGGTGTTACACAAGAACAGAACTTACCATAACTGAAGGTGAGTGTGCCTAATTAGGTAGAATTCTAGAAAACAAAGTGTATATACCCAGGAAGCTTCATATCTCTTTTAAATGCATCTGGTTCTACATTTTATAGCTTCAATGACTTTCAAAGACTTTTACTGGTCACTGCAAGTAGCTAGCAGCAACATCTACCATTTAAATGATAGATGTCCTACCAACAAGTCTTCTGCTCCCCCTAGTACATGTTCCCATTATTGCAGATTACTTAGTGAATTGCTAATTATTACTAATTTGACAATGTTTCGATTGCAAAGCTGAGTTTCACCCTCCCACATTAAATCCGTGGGAATGGAAGATGGGTGAAAGAAGAGTCCTGAGAAGATTCCCCCAGATCAACCTGGGGAAAGCTGCTTTCAGCTCACCCCTACACGAACAAGCTCCCATTGCACCCACAAGGAGTTGCAGAGCTTCCTTCTCCCAGAGTCCACCACAGGCCAAGGAGCTCCTTCATTTTGACCCCCTTCTGGAATCTCATCCTGGTTGCACACTCCTCTTTGGACGGGGGAAAGGAATGGCTCTAGTGTTTGTGTGTGGATTTACTCTCTCAGACTTACCTACACCTGTACGCAAACACACATCCACAACACACAGCCAGAGGAACCAATTCCTAGCAGACAGGCCTCAATCCAGGAGAAAGTACAAAGAGAAGAGGGACTTCCCCAATGTTGGTATTTACTATGTTAAGTTCCACCCTCAGGCAATTCATTATGGATTAATTATAAACCCTGGAAATCCAGTTTTCTAGCACAAACAGTGGTAGATCCTTGAAACAGTCATATTGATAAAACAATTAGACTGGACAGCCTTGTTTACCAACTGCAATAATACATCCTAATAAACTACAAGCCACCTTGATATTATAATGTTGTACTATGATTACAGCTAAAACAAATATTATGCTGAACTGTGTACATGACACTGCCACATCCTTCCACTCAGCCACACCTGAGGCAACCAATTTAGAAGATATAAAAATATCTGCTTAATTTCAAGTTTCACAAATGCAGAAAGTGCCAAAACAAATTGAAGTCCACAGGCAGAACAAAGGGAACAACAAGGTTATATAACCAGCACTCTTCAAAGAGAAAAAGGAAAAGACTGGCAAAGGGAATCACTTTACAGCATTTTGAAGGAAAAGAATGTTGGAAGGGTTATAAAACAACATGGTTAAAGTGGACACAAAAACGTTTGACTTCCCTTTCCTACAAAATAAGCAAACTGCACGTGTGTGGTGACAAATTATTTGGTCACATTTGATTAATACACAGACACCTGCAGAATAGACTTGGCACATAGAACTATGTGGCCATTCCTACTCTAAAAGCAAGAAGCAGGTAGTTGTGCTGTGACCTCCTGGCTCCTGTGGAGGAACACTCAGACTATTTCACAGCCTCTTCTGATGTACTTTGGAAGTTTAAGAAACACAGTGATACAGTTTACAGAGCCCAAAAGGAAAGCCCCTTACACCTAGATGGTCACTCAGGTGACCTGGTTAGCACTCACATGAACTCCTAACTACCACTGGCTGTACAGTTTTCAGGTAGTCAAGAAGTAGGCACCTGAAAGCAGGATTCAGACAGAAATTAAAACATTTTCATCTGCTAACTCTAAAAATGTGTCTGTGCATAAACACACATATGCACAGAGCCCGTGCTTTATCTTACCATTTCCAATACAGCATAGTTCCACAGTGCCTTGTGGTCTTGGGCCAATTGCTCCAAATAAAAACAATTCTTTTTTCCACTCTCCAACTTCATATAAGAATAATGATTTTTCAGCTTTTGCTTCTGCCTGATTTTGTTCAGTACCAGTCAATTCTGATGTTTGCAGTTAGATGTACAGCAGAATCTTTAAAGTAGTGTTGAGCTCTTCTAGTAACCTCAGTGAGCAGGCCAGACTGGTCTTCCTGCCCTGCAGGAAGGTCTGAATTTGCCATTTCTTGGTTCCACTCCACCCCAGGACCCACATGAAAGGCTTGACAAGCCAGGATGCAAACTAGCAGAGGCCTCACACACAGGCAGAGTGAACACAGCTTTGGTCACCCCCATGAAAACAACACCTCCAACTTTTCAAGAAGAGCAATGATTCTTCCTCTACCACCTCACACTGGCATAGATGAAATGAAGGTGTAAACAATTTTCACTCATCCCATCCTCATCCTGTTCAGCACAAAAGCACGAGAAAAACCAATAGTTCAAGAGAGTGCAAATGAGGGTGTTCACTTTGTAACTGGTGACATGTGCACTTAGCTTGGAATATAATAAATATGGTTTATCCTGAAATTGCCTAGTAAGCATTCATGCCCCAGTGACCTTCCCATTGATTTCAGCTGCTACACAAAGCCCTGTATTACTGGTGTGGGAGTGTCACTGGACCATGAACTCTGCATCCTTCCTTTGCAATGAGAGGGGCAGGGCATGTTTAGCAATGCTAAGCTTCAAGCTGTTGCGGATAGATTTCTACCACCAAAGTGGCTCTGGAATCTCTGCTTTATATTGTAGTTATTCTAATGTAAGAGGAGAGAAGGAAAAAAAAAAAAAGATTGGAGACTGATATTTTATGAAAGTTGAGATTCTCCCCCTCTGCATGATACCATCTCCCACATCAGAGAATGTCCAACAGCCGTGGGCTTCCAATCCTGCTTTGGCTCATAAATGGGAAAGCTGCAAAATCTAAATTAGGCAATGACTTCAGGTAAAAGCAGAATTACCACACACTTGTCAAGCAGCCAATTCAAAGCAGCAAGGCTTGAGGAGGAGGCTGAAAGTTTGATGGCTTTGCTGGCTTGACGGGCTGCCACCATGCCCAGGATGACTGATGACACTATCTTGGGCAGGAGCCATCTCCTGCAGGGCCCACACCCTGAGCAGAAGCTGCTCTCCTTCAGAGCAGCTGGTTCCTGCATTGGTTTCACTGCCTCATGTTTGTTCCTTCCTGGCTTCTCAAACAGGTCCTACTTGTATGGAGGTGGGGGAGCTTGGTCCATCTATGGTACTTATAATTACACATTTATTGTGGAATTCAAACTCCAGCTTCAGGCCAAAAGTTCATTGCTAGAGGGGTTCAATAAAGAATTTCCTTCTGAGAATGGAACATTACATCACCTGCCAAGTGTGTCAGGCTTTTCCAGCCTCCTGTTGGGTCACACCCATTCCGACTGCTCTCCTGGATACTGTATATGCCTGACTGTGTCCTTAAACTCCACTGGATTGTGTCTGCACACTCCAGACATGAGACAACTCAGCCCTTCCTATCACAGATCTCAGAAGAGCTCACAGGACCCCAGAAAAGCTGAAGCAAGTCAAAGCACAGTTGAAGATTTTGCATGCTCATCCCTGTAAAGTATCAAACCATACTTTGCAAATCTCATCACACAAGGCAAGTCTCTGGTAACAATGATGACATTTTTCTGGTGCAACTCTTCATAATCTTAGGAACACATCACTTGCATTACAATAGAGCAAACGTTATAAAAAGAGATGGATCCTGCCCCAAAGATTCCACTATGTTCAGTATGATATCATATCTTGCTCCTTTCATGTTATTCTTGTAGCATCTTGAATAGCTGAATACTTTATAGGGTACTGTCATCTCACACTTAAGAACATACAAACAGTGATTCTTCCATATGTCATGAAAGGATCGTTGCCTGCCTCTCCATACACAAAATGCATGTCTGAATAACCTGAAATTAAGAAAACATTTCACCTCTAAAGCTCTTATGTGATGCTGCACCATGCTGCCTTCCTTATTAACAGAATAATCTCACTGCAAACAGACAAACCAGAACTCTCCCACAGGCAGTAACAATCTACTATGGAGTCTGATTCCACTGTTGGTAGTAAATTAGAGGAAGGAGGCTCATTTTGTTACCAATATCATGGTTCACATGAGTATAAATGCTCTTCTCCAGCCTGTACATCTTGGCCCCTTCCATGACCCTACCACAGGAAGCCTTGAAATGCAATAAACAATTCTGCAGATGGAAAAAGTGAAGAAAAAAGTCAATGACTGTTTAGGTGATCACACGGTAAATGAAAACTGAATCCAGAAAGACCTACCTGTTACTAGTCTAAAAAATCCATTTGCTGACCACCAGCCTAAACGTCCCCTACCTCAGATGGGAGCACAGGCACATGGGCTGATTATGAAAAGGAAATTACAGGAAGACATGGATTTTAATAAAAGAACAGACTGGACTGGAGGGATTAACTTGATTTAATGGGTCACTTGGAGAGGAGAATCAGCAAAAAACCACAATCCCATTCAGGGAAATTTAACTAGCAGATAAAACAGCCCCTAATTGTAGGTCGGTACCTGTATCTAAAGATATTATCTATGTCTACATCTGTGTCTAAAGAAAATGATCCCCGAAATGTTTCATCAATCCTTAAACCTAATCAGTATGGCTCAGCTGAACTGGACAGCCCCTGGAATTGAGGACAGGCTTATATACAAGCTCAGGAGAAAAAGTGGAGATGAAAGGAACCTCCAATTATGAATCACATTGTTGCTGACCAATAATTGTGCCAGACCACCTTAAATGGACACAGTGTCCATCTGCTCTTCCTCTCTCCTCCCCCACACCTCCTCCCTCAGGGTTGTAAACCATCCTGCAATATTTAAAGTAGCATTGTTCACCATCTGACCATCTGAGTGGAAATATATACTCTGTGCTGTTTGTTATTCCTGAGGACATGCACATTGCTGAACATACTAATAAAAATTTCATAAAAGAGATTGCCAAAGGGGGGGGTGTATAAGCGGATTTGTAAAGCTCACACACACACACACAGAGAAAGGGCTGCAGCAGGCAAAAGGAAGTACCTCTGTACCACAAAGGGAAATGGCTCCGTGCAACCAGTTTTAGATAACAGAGCAAAGACCTGCAGCATCCAGTGATTCAGTACAAGCAATCACAGAAGCATCTTCTTTGCAAGTTCATCAAGAGGAACAAGCAAGAGAGGAGAGAAGGAGGGCAGCGCAGCACAGGATGCAGTGTGCTGCCTGCTTGGACCTTTCTCAGCACAGATTAAAAGGGCAGGGAGTAAAATGAACTAGAAATGTATTGAGAAAGAGCACTCTCTTTTTTTCTCCTGCACTACATAATCCATTTGAAAGTGAAATATATTTTAATATTTTGGCAAAAGCCTTTGTAACCAATTGAATTAAACTTAGCAGTTAAATTGAAGAGCAAGTTCAATGCTTACAATGACTGACCTCAATAATGACCTGCAGGCTGAGGTGGTCGCAGTGGGGGAGCTGTGCCAGGCTGCCAGTGACAGCAGGGTGAGCGTCTGCACCACAACACGTGTCCTGTAACAAGGAGCAGCAGTGGACAGCCCCGAGACTGAGCCTGCCTAAAGGAGTAAAAGCTGGAAAAATTACCAAGTGAAGCAGTGAGGAGGCTCAGCCACAATCCAAACCTCAAGGAGCTCATCTACAGAATGTCAAGTGAATCACACAAATGTTGAGGTGAGAGAAGTATCAGTGCTTCCAGGAAGGGAGCCAAGAGCTGGATCTGGAACTCAGGTGTTCTTAGAAGATATCACCAAGACATGAAATACATACATAAAAATATATATGCCCATGGTATGCATATATAATGGTTCAGATGCTCTGCTTCACTATGAGTGCTCAAGAGACATCTTTTGCACGTCAGCAGGAGTAGGTGCATGGTTATCACGTGAAATACACATCTTATTTTCACACATCAGTCCAACAGCGTGCACAAACACCAGATTGCAGGCACATGTTCACACACATGTGTTCTTGTGAAATACTCTGGCAAGTATGTAAGCTTTAGGAAAATTCTGTCAGCCATTATATTGGCAGATGCAGATGCAATGCTTCTTCCAACTTACAGAAACCAGACCAGACATCATCTTTCCATTCACAAAGTCAGACCTGGAGTGTTAAAAATTCAGCATTAACATCACATCCAGTATTTTAATTGTTATCACTTGACCCTTTGGTCCGTGCTTGTTTGAGGTAGCATCTTTTTATTAATATCTCAGCACACTGTGTGACGCAACTCGAGTGTGTCCTAATTTAATTTTAATTAGTGCCAACTTTTGCTTTCCTCACTAATGAAACAGTGCTCATTACCAAGTGTAATTGAAGACCCCTAGAGGGAGGGGTGCCTGGAGACCTCATTGTGTTGGTACCCAGCATCCTGCCCAATAAAATTCCCCTCTGAATGAAAGCAGTTTTATCATTAATTCATGCTGCAGGGGGGCTCACGAGCTGCCAGCCGCTGAGTTCATACTGTGTGTAGGAAGAGCCCAAAGACTGTTTGTTTTCTCCAAAGAAACAATGCCAATTTTATAATAACTAAAATACTTACATCGTAAATCTTTCACTCTCATTGTTTAAAGCATCTTTGAACATTGGCTGTGATGAAAGTATGGCTCTTCATTAGAATCAGACTATTCATGAACTTTTCTGCGTGTGATTTTAATTGAGCTTGAATAATATCAATATTGAGTTGTGGTTAACTGTGTTAAAAAAAAAAAAAAAGAGAGCAAGAAAGAAACTACTCTGTTTACAAACACTCTGAGTTCGCTCCAGCAAGCACAGTGAGAAACATACCATGAGCAGGCAAGGCAGGTAGGTAAGTGCCCATATCTGATGTGCACATGGGCAGTTGTTAGAAGAGAGGTTTGTGTGTCCCAAGCACCCTCAGATGCCCAGTTTATTCATTCTACAGCTGTATAATCATGATAACCACAGAGAAATATTCTTCAGATGCCTGTGTGTACATTGCTTACAGCAGATAAAGAGATTTTCGAAATTTTGGCTTCAACATTTGCCCTCATCAGTTGCCAGACAGAACTGCCCTTGTGCTTCCTCTGAGCAATGCCAGAGAGCTTACAGGGAATTGTTCAGAAAGTCACTGAACCTTGGATTCACCTTCCGCTTTCTTCCAAACCAAAGCTGGAGAAACTCAAGTCTCTACAACAGTGGGATAGAGCAATATGGTTCCCAAGTTTATCTGAGACACAGCTTAATGTCATTGAGAACCTGGCCAGAGTGTGCAATGTGCTCAAAAAGTGAAGGAAAATGGCATGTTTACCCAAACTCAGAGCATCTCCCCGACTTCAACTAAATGGCTATTCATTAATTTTCCTGAGAAAAAGGCACAGGAGAATAAAAGATCCATGGAGATTTGTACATTCAGATGGTCATTCCATCCATACCATTTCCAGGGTAGTTTGGAAGATGAACCACAATTTAACTGCATCTCATAACAGAAAAATCTGTGTTCATGTGTTCATTATAAGCTCGGGCTTTGTTGATAAGAAAGGTGGGGGAGACCCAGAGAAGGGATTTTGCCTCCTGAGTCACAGCACCCATCAGCAGCAAAATACTGTTAGCAAAATTCAGTTCTTTTAATAATGAAGTCTCAGATAGACACTGCCACTGTGGTTTGGTTATTAATCTTGTCCTGATGCATTAGGGGATGGAAACTATCTTTTCTCTCTGCTCATTATAGAAACTGCAATTCACATCCTCCCAGGAGTGATCCAATTAGCAAAGCACGCATCTCACTCAGCTTTCCATCAACCGGCTGTGCTGTGCTGCTCTAGAGAAGGCAAACTTCTCCTGCAGGCATGCAAAGAAACAGCCTGTGGTAGCGCAGCACTGCTGACTCCTCATTCTCTCTGAACCTGCAGGTTTTAGTCTCATCAGCAATTTCTGAATCTTTACACAAGAAAAGCGAATCCCACATTTTAAGCAGCTGAGACACACATATGATTCTTGATTGGAACAGAACTAAGTTTGTGTGACCTTAACCAGGCTACTTTCACCTTTCAGCATGATTTTGTGCTGTTCCAGCACTATTACTGAATGACAAACTTCACAGCCTGAGTAATGACTTCTTCCTTTCATGGCATGGTCAGTAAGCAGGTAGTTAACTTTTTGTTTTGTACTTGTAATTTATTTTGGCGTTCTTTTAGCTCACCTTTTGGGCTTTCCTACCTTGCACTTCCAAATGCACCTACCCCAGCCCCAGCGTATTACATGAACAAATGCTTTCTAAGAAGACATCAGATACATTATTGCTTTGTTTAGCTTCTTTCAGTTTAAAAACAAGCTATTTCTGCAGTACTTCCATAATTCATTTCACTCTGAATAGCAAGCACAAAATTATTATAACTGTCTTAGTCTACTTATGAAGAAAAATCCATAACCTCCACTAGATATCACCTATCTTCTCCATGGAAACTAAGGTCTGCTCCACCAGAGAATGGTTACAGTGGCTGGAAATATCTGTCTCTAGAGCATCCAGTCTGCATGCAGCAGCTAAACCAGCATGCTATTAAGAATCCCAACCTTCAGAAGTTAGTTTCAAGCTCTCCTTAAAGTAGGAAGAAACAACTACTGATGCAAAGCAACACAAACCCGTTGACTACAGAGGCTGCACCCACCCTGGGCACTGAGCATCCCAGTCACATGCTCCATCTGACCAGCACAGGCTGCAGCACAGCTGGGGAAGCAGAAGGGATGCTCCAAAGGCTGCAGATCCTGAGCAGCCCACGAAAATCCCCTGGTCTTTGTACTGCACAAAGAGCAAGAGGAGGTTTCTTTATTTTTGAAACACACGACTTTTAAAGGAAGTTCTAATCCTGACAACCACTTCATATACATCCTAGCCCCAAACCTTCCAGAATGGCTAGTAACAGAGCCCAGGTCTGAGACTGTGACAAAACATGTAGGGAATAGCCATAACCAGCATTTTCTAAGCTCACAGCTCTCCTTAGTTTGCAACGTAAAGTGCGTGTATGTGCATTAGCAAAATGGCACATTCCACTGTGCTGGAATGAACCACTTTGGAGGTGACACTGGGCAGAGGTTATGTGTGTATGGAGCAGCCATCTGATGTGTGAATCCATTATTGCTATCAGCAATGCATTCAAATGACCCACTTTTTAATGCTGTTGAAACTATTCAATGGGAGAATTCAGTATACTGCTGGCATGCAATTCTCTGTCTAGAGCTGAGGAATAATAACCCATGCAGATAGGGAGCAGGCTGATAATCTTCAGATATAGCTACATTTTTCTATGCAAAACTATAAAACAAAGGTAGAAGCAGCCAAGAAAGATCATTTTAATCCTCTAAGTGCTCTTTTTCAGCAGTGTCACCAGGACAACATACAGGTTGGTGCTGGAAATAGCAAGTGCCCAAGACCCTAAGTTCTCATACTAGCTGAGGATGCAGGAACTCATTCAGCAACACCAAGGTGGCACAGAGAGTGTATCTGTTCCTCCTTTGCTATTCATCACACCTTCACATTTCTGTGAATGAATTTTCTATGTAAACAGCAAAAAAAAAAAAAAAGAAGACAGCATAAACAAGCATTTCATATGTAGCATACTGAAAAGTTCTGTGTCTTCACATGTCCCTTGAAGGCTGGAGGCTCATTAAGGTACCTAGGTACTCCTTACATTAACAAGCATGTTTAATGTCTTGCAGCATACACAAAAAGCAGAGTTAACAGCTTTAAACATAAATTTTTAGCTTCAGTATAATAAATATAAATATTTAAAGAGACACAACGTAGACCTTCAAGCATTTTGGTGAACACATGGATCTCTGCTGTCACACACATTCATACTGCACCTCCCACTAATACAAACCCCTCTCGTCACCATTTGCCCTTTTCTTGCTCTTATTCCTCTGGAGTCTGCAAAGATATCTTAGCAAATGGTCATTACAGGCCAGAGCACCCCCCCATGGTGTGATGTTTTACTCCTTAAAGGTGTTAAAATGTAACACATGCAAGAAGGGGTTCAGCTCACATGGGAACAGAGCACTTGATACTTCCCAACCCTAGTGGAGGAGGAAAAAGGTCCTCTCTAGGAGGCTGGCATGTGGGAGAGCTTCCCACCCCTGCCGTCAGACACACAGGATGGCAGGTACTGCCAATGCTAAAGCTCCAACTTGTTTTGAGTTGGGTATCTGAGAGGAAGACCCCATTGCTATGACTGCATTAGATCCAGACAGGAATATGTTAAGAAGCATCATGTAGAAGCATTTCAGCTCTCAAGTTTCCCTTTGTGTTCCCTTTTGCTTTCACAGTGACTATAATCACTCCAGGTGAAAAGGAGACTGAAATGGCTGGCTCTCACAACAGGGCTGGTTCTGGCACGAGCCAGCTTTGGAGCTGGGATAAGCTCAGCCCAAGAGACAGAACTGAAGATGGCACAAAGCAGCAAGACTCTGTTAGAAGCAGCCATATCTTTGCATTGTTAAATTCCACTCCCTTTTAGTTTGATCAATCAGGACTGCTTCTTTTTGTGAGATCACCACTGCACACCAAAGCAATGGAAGAACAGCTGCTAAGTTTCCTCTGGTTATGTCCCTAATTTGTCTAAATGTCTCAGTGCAAGGAGGGAAGACATAACATATTCAGGCCTTTACACATCCCCAAGCACACATGTAGTGTGCACTCTCCAGTCATTTGTGCTCACTAATCTAGCAGAGTGACATCCACCAACTATTTTCCTAATGATGAAAGATTTAGTTTCTAATCTTTTCCTTTCCCTTGAAGGATTTTCACTTTCTCACCCTGCTGAGGGGGCAGAGATACAGAAACAGCAGCAGAGCACTGCAAATCTTTGAAACTAATTGTTATTAAACACATAAATCTGTTTAATGTACCCAAACACACTGTGTGTGAGAGAAAGAACTTGAGTTTTACAAGCCAAAACTCCAGGAACTGAGGTTGTTTGGTTTATACTCTTGAGGAATAAGAAAATCCTATGGAGAAATATGACAGAAGTATTTAAAAACAGAAAAGCGTAGAGAAATGGGAAGAGCCAAACTGTTCTCCAAGTAAATTGTGAATGGATAATCCAGGTAAGACAACAAGAAGCAACTTTGCACAGTGAGGAATATGAAGCAATAGGACTGGAGTATCTGGGAGGCTGCAGAGGCACTGTGCCTGGAGAGCTGAACATCTTTAGTATTGGCACTGGGAAAGCTGAGCTTGTCCTGAGTCAGAAGAATGACTGATTTTCTTCAGTTCCTTTCCAGCTCAATTTGTCTATGCTTCCATAAGCAGCAGAGCAGGTTAGAAAAAGAAACAGAATTGTAAAGGCATTTAGAGTAGGAGAAGCAGCCTGAAGACTAGACAGTTATATACATTAAATGAGTCCAAACATCATTTGTTCACTGCTGGAGAGAAAACTGAACAAGAGTGCTCCCTCATACCAGACAGCCTATTCCAGTGCAGGACATGAAGCTTGGAGCAAGTCCAAAGCCAGTGCAGAAAACTATTCATTATCTCCCTTGTTGCCATCCAGATTTCTACAGAAAGCTTACAAGGTTGAAAACCTTCATCTTCCTTCATCTGAAAATGTGCCACTGTGTCCCCAGCATTGCCTTTCTCAGGCTCCGTGATGGTCATTCCCTGAGAATGTGACTGGAAGATTTTCCAGCTGTAACACGAGGAGAAAGTAAAGACACAGCCTGGGACCAACAAAAACTGAGCTACAGCACCACGCCAGAGCCCTGACACTGTACTCCTTGCTGTGAAGGAGAGATGTCAGCGGCAGCTCCCAAACCTTTGCGGGTACCTTTGTGATGCTGCCGCCGAGGTTTCTGTAAATGTTCCAGGAGCGTTTTGCACATCGAGCTGCTGCCACCTAATGGTGAGAGGACGGCAACTCGCCCGCTGGCATTGGCAAGCTCGCACAGGCCTGGGTTTTCCTTGCAGACTTAGAGGTCCCTTCAATAGAATAGGTGCCAGGAGTAGAACACCATTCACTCTCTCCTCATTGCGGCACCTTCTGCCGAGCACAGGCAGCCCTGAACATCACCCTCCCCACCATGTTATTTACTAGTCATAGAATCTTAGATTGTCAAATATTCATGCAGTCAGTCACTGGTACAGCCTCAAACTCTGTCCCTTCCACCTATCCCAGGCAGTAATACTTGCCCTGACACATACATATTAAATCTCCATCCCTGTGATCCATGCATGATCGATCTCCCCATTACAGTCATGATTAACCTCCTCTCGCTACTTCACATATTCAATACACTCCTTGTGCCTCCCTCACTCAGACAAAATTAATCTCCTTGGTAGTGTCAATAATAATTTTCTTTATATCCCATGTAACAACCTGACAGAGCACTCAGGCAATAATTCAATCTTAGCTTTCCACTGACGTTCATTAAACTGAATATAACTTCACCAGACCCGCCACTGCA
The DNA here is from genome assembly GCA_013400935.1 of Turnix velox. NCBI lineage: Eukaryota > Metazoa > Chordata > Aves > Charadriiformes > Turnicidae > Turnix > Turnix velox. The sequence goes on along the minus strand of VZTY01009379.1, from coordinate 124,359 downwards.
TTACACACTCATATCCTTGTGGGATTTGTACATTATTCCCTGCAGAAAAGCAACAATGCAGCTGAAGATGAAATAATAATTTTTTTTAAAACCCAGGACTGTATATGATAGCACATTATTTCTTCATCTCATTATTCGTCTGGAGTATTAGGAATTAGTAGAGGTTATTTCCTCCCTTGCCCACAACAATTTGTTTCACTTCATGTCTGGTACTATTAATCCATCAGACATAAGATACTGCAAGATTTTAATACAGACAGAATGTGTGCCTATACTGAAGATGTCAGTCAAACTCCAGAAAACTCAAATGAATTTTTGAAAAACACTGAAAAATCACTCTTCACCATGTCTCTTCCCTAGAGAAGGCACGTCCTCTGGCCTGTTGTGCCGCTGGAGGGTGCAAGGCTCCAGTGCTCCCTGTGTTGACACTGAGACACTGCTCCTGCATCTCCAGCCTGAATTTCTTGCTTGCTTTTGAAGTGAGTCTTGTGATTCACTCAACTCTGATGATAAGCACAAAAACTTTCCCAGGGCACAGTGGTTTCTTGTGAGGGGTTTGGAAGTTACTCACCAATGCTGTTGTGCAGAGAATTGGGGATAGTTCTCTACATGCCAAAGAAGCTGACAACAGGAAGAGGCTTTACCTATACACCCTCAAAATAAATCAAAGAATGGCAATTGAAGTTCTCTTCCTGCCTTGTGCCACTTCCTACAATCTCCCTGGCCTCTGTGGAGTTTCCTTTAGCCAGCACACATGATCCCATTTCCTACAAGAAGACTCTGTTGCCTTCAGCAAGATAGCCACTGGTCACAAAGCAGTTGAGAATCACTCTCAAACGTCACTGATGGAACCGTTTCCCAATCGTCACCAAAGCCAACGGGGCTAAAGAGCCTGTGGCCAGCTCTGCTGAGCCATCAACACTGACTGCCACTCTGGCTTTTGCTTTTTTCTTGGGGGCTTTCTGTGCCTGTGGTGTTTGGGGACAGAGCACAATCATTACCCCCACATCACTCTCCCACTCCTGCACACATTTCCTGCTGTTAAATATTATCCTACAGAATACCATGTGTTTGATATTAATTACATGTCCGAACCCCATGAAAGTCATTGAAATTTAATGAGATGCAGGGATGGAACCACTGAGCCAATGGCATTCATTAAGGGTTGCCATGGTGATCAGTTTGCCAGGCTTGACCTGCATTAAGTGTCACTGGTCACCTTACAAACAGACAAAAACATGGAATTAAAAAAAAATCAAAAAAACCCCCACAGAGGCAATTCCAGGGGGGGTTGATCTGTAACAGCCTACAGTCAGTGCAGCTGGGACTAAGATGAGCTCAGCACCCAGCTCTGTCAGGGAATGGGCCTCCCATCAGAAATCAGGAGGTTCCCTGATTCTGCCAAAAAGAGAAAAACCCTCAGCAGCCCACTACACGAAGAAGACAGTGGGCTCTTTGGTCTTCCCTTCCACCTCTCACAAGTGATGCAACTGAACAGGGAAGTCACTTGAAACATATTTTGTGCTCTGCTTCCAAAATTATGTTGTTCCTAGCAAATACTGTTACTGGAGCTGTGAGTCCAGGACGGCAGGGTGAGACAGCAGGGGAGGGAGATGAGAAAAGGTGTTTTAATTCAGCAAGGTAATACTAAAAAGGAGAAATTTTAAAGTTTCAGTGAGAATGAAAGATGCCCTGTGATAGAGACCTACACAAGGGCTGGGGAAAGCTGACATTGCTTCCTGGCTCAGCCACAGGGTCCACACAGCTTCCCTTACCTTCTATCCTCAGTCATAACAGCTCCTTCTTCCCTACTCTTGTCTACTGAGATAGAAATCAAATCAAAGTAGAAAGTGTCCTGCTCGTTTGCTTTTCTAGTGCCCAGTGAAAGGGAAAGCCTGTCCACAGACTGTAGTCTCTCAGTATAAATAATAAAACAGAATTAATTAGTCAGCTCACCAATCTGTCTACTTTCCATCCCACCAGTAATTTGCCAGAACCAGATTAAGATGCAGATGCAGGAGTGGGTGGGGAGGTGGGGGAGTGGCAGAAGGCTGGGTGTGCAGCTGCACACACACAACTCTGACACCCAAGCAGGGTCTTCATCTCTCAAGTAAAGCCAGTGTTTTTACAGGGAGTTGCACATTACAGCGACACAAGAGTTGCCTCAGATTCCAAACAGCTTTTAGTATTTTATTTTTCAACTTTACATACCAGCAGACATACCGACTGGAAGGAATAGTTTAAGCCAAGCCTCAATTAAACGAAAAATACTCTCACCACAAAGGCAAAAATACAAGTTCCAATTTCTAAGGCAACTAACTCCCTAAGCACAGAGGCCACCCTTTGAAGCACAACCCAAAAGTAGAGAGAAATTGCAACAAACTTATCTGAGTACATCTGGTTCACCTAACCCATCTGCAGGCCTGGGAAAGAACCCCATTGCCAAAAATGGCTGAAACCTTATCCTTACAGCCTACGGGGGTTCAGATAATTATATCTGACATGAAAACTTGTAGCACATGAAAAAACTGGAGGGGGAAGAAAAGGTCAGCTGTATACAGATACAATCACTGCAGAAAGGGCCAAGTTACAGCATGGTGAGCTGTCTGAATAGCCAAGATAAATAAGATACAATTAGAGTTGCACTGGCTCACCCTTTTGAGATCCCATATGTGAAAAAAAAAAAGGAGCCAAATTACCAGGACTTGCTGCTTATTTAACTTGACCCATTTCAAGGCTCAGCCTCTTGTAACTTCTTCCCAGCTCTGTGGCAAACATCTCATTTCCACTATTTTTGTACTTGTCAAGTGCTTTCTGATCACATCCTCTCTTCTTTTTATTGTTTTCATTAGAAAGAGAACAGCGCTGAGAAAGGAAAACAAATCAAAACTAAGGGACTCCTACACAGAAGTCAGCAAACCTTATCCCATTGTGCCAGCAAGACCAAGGTCCTTGGTCAAAATGAAAGCATAAGAATTTCCAGTATGTTTAATACCAACCATGGAAAGTCCCATATGTGACTGCAGATGGAGTAACCACACATTGAAACTGTCAAAGGAAAATCAACTAAGAATATTCTGTTGAAGGGCCAGAGAACTGAAACTCACTTCTGGAAGGATGCAGGATTTAATGGGAACACGATGCTGGCATGCAATGTGTGGCTCCAGCAGAGCTTCTCAGATCCACACCTTGGAAGCAGCATTTCCCATCCTCTACAGAGGTTCAGAGGCTAATCTAGTATTACTACTTAGCTACTACACTGACAGGGGCTTACATGCACTAGTAAAGTTAGTACAGAACACTTGTAACAGCGCTGCTCTCTTTAACACACTTCATAAACAGCTAGAAAGTCTAGTTACCTAGATCATGGTGGTACCCATTTGTAGCACAGATCCCAGAGCAGAAGAGAGACCATTGTATGGAACCTCCAAAGTTGTCTACAGGCACATCAGCCACACCATTACCATGTACAGCTGAGCCCCAGACAAACAAAGGAGTTCAGTGGAGGAATCCAACAAACACACACCAAAACACCCAATTTGACAACAGTTACAAAGCAAAGATTAGTGTACCTGGTCTTGGTGGTGCTAGAGCTGATGCTGATGTCAGCAACATCAGCACAAAAGCTGTGTCAGTGCCGTTTGGTCCCTGCTGCTAAACACACACACTGTGTGGATTGGAGAGGTTATGAGATATGAAACCTAAAGGACAAGACAATCAGTGCCACCTGAAATACAGACCAGGCTCTCAGCCCTGGGTCTCTGAGCCCACAGCCTTCACTCATGCCTGTCTACACTTATCTTTCTCCTTAATTTTGAACATTTTGATTTTTCTGCAAAAATATTAAAGGGAGATTATGATTTCTTTTAATTTCACATTGTACAAACAGCTTTAGGAAGCAAGTGGATGAAGAGTCCATCCCCAATGGAGAGCATGTGGCTAACAGGCAGATTTAATTTATATGAAGCACACTGATGCCTCATAAGCCCTGCTTGGCATATTAAACTGGTGTCTTATATCTCCTTCCAGTGCCAGAAATATTAATTTCCCACATCATAAAGACCCATCCATGAATAATAATATTAATAATTAAGTGACTGACTCTAGGGCTATACTTTGAGCATCATAACACTCTAATCATTTGCTTATCCCACGATAATTACACTCCTCCATCGTATTTATATGTTCTACCTTATGGGTTAACCATTTATTTGCTAGAGTGTTTCTTAAGACACTACCTAAGTTTTCAGATTCCAATTCTCACCTTCCCAGTGAACTGATGAGATATATGCTCCAAACTGCTTCCTCTTGCAAAGGGAAATCTACCTGTCTCGTGTCTGCCATCAGCCTCCCTGGAACATTTGCAATGTCATGCAGGAGGAGTGGGAGCAAAATTGCTGTTCTGCTTCAGAGGAACAAGCACCAAATGAAGCAGCTACAACTGGCTTACCCTGCCACTTGGAGGCATTTTAGCAGCTGTGATTTTAACACAAGTAGTATTAAATTAACTATGCTTATTTATAAAATAGGTAGGCTGAGTGGCATTTCTATTTCAGAGCACGCACCATCAGGAGATTCCCTGATGCTGCAGCAAACCAGTGTGATCTGCATTACCATGCTCTGTTCTCTCTGCAGCATGGACAAGACACTTGTGCTCTGTGGGCAAGGCCTGATTCTCCTCCCCCTAGAGCTGGGAGGCATTTTACTACAAGCTTTCAGAGTAATAAGATCAAGTACATTACTAAATCCACAAGTAACCACAAATGTTACTTGTGTTCACTTGCCTGTTCATCTTGTACAGTCCATGTTACACGTTATATACCTTGTGCATCACCATGTCTCTGCAATATCCTGCACTGCTGTTCTCACAGCTCAGTCTGAAATGAGGGCACTCACCTTTGAGGTTGTTACTTAAAACTCCAGTATAACACCATTTCTATTTTATACCGTGAGTCTGGGATTTTCAGACACTGAAGCATGGGACCACTGAAGTTAATGAAAGGCTCAAGTTACAATTATTTAGATTCCTTCAAACAATTCAGCAACATTTTGCAATATCTTCTATCAATAACCATTGCAAAAACTGCTGTTGTACAGTATTGCATATATTAGCAAAACAACAGAACAACAAGGTCAGCTGTCCTTAATCACATCAGTTTAAGCCCAGAGTTACTTTGATGACATCAACTGGATTACAGGTATTTACTACAGTATCCAGGAGAGCAGAATTTGAACCCTTCTTTCTATCACACAGGTTGCTGCCCTGCAGCAAACTGCAGGTCCTAAATAATCTGTTCAGATATCATCGTTGTAATCTACACCAATTGCTCTGCATCAGCAAATCAGTATAACCAACAAATGCTGAGCAGTAGAAACAATACTTTTATCCAAGAAATACACTGTCCTCTGTGGCAATAAGATCTGCCCAGAACCTCTGCAGTGCATTGCACAAACTAGCTGTACCTGTCAACAGAAGCCTCAAACAGAAGACACCCTCCCTGCAACACACCACCAACTTTGTTCTCTCAACATCTGCTGTCCAAATTCTGCCTTCTCATCTGAGGTAAGAGAACTCCAGGATTTAGAATAATCAAACGGTTTTGGTTGGAAAGGACCTTAAAGATCATCTAGTTCCAATTCCCCTGCCGTGGGCTTCATAACCAGGAATTTTTTTGCTTGCTTCCCTTTTTGTTAAACAATCCCTTGCAAAGGCTTGAAAGTGGGGGGCTTCACAGCAGGCAAATTACAGAAGAAACTGCCCAGAGGGACAGCATTTTCCCAGTGGGCACAAGTCTGAGGTTTATGCCTTGACATACTGGCTTCTTGTAGTTGTAACATTTTACTTCACTTTAACCTTTTTAATTTGTCTGCCAAGTCTCTCAGCATTTAGAGATAATGAGAGGGTAATAAGATCATGAATGCAGGTTTACCATTCACTTAATTGCCACAGGGAGCTCAATGCTCAGCTTGTTTTATCTGCCTTAGAAAGTTCTCCACCTTAGTTCTTTGGGTCCAGATGAATTCCTGGCCTGGTGCTACCTTTTGGCAAGATTTGACAGAACATTCTCTTTGCCACTTCAAAAACGTTATCTGATGTCTCCTTCCTTTTCTATTGTAAATGCAGAAAAGGGAGTTCCTTACCATCACTCTAGTTCTTTACCATGCCCACTAGTCCTTATTTTACATGCTTCTAGAATAACTCCCCTTTAATATTCACCTCTCAAACCAAAATAATCTTTCTTTTTGCATGGAAACTGCCTCGAATGTCTAATAGCAATCACTTCTCAAAAACTTTCTATTTTTATAATGCTTTTTGTGAGCATGGAATGATGGTAAAGACCCAGAACCCCTGGAGAGGAAATGTCCAGATCAGCTCTGACTGCTGACAGTCTAAATCAACAGATACCAACCTTTTCCAGGCTGCAAATCCTAAAAATCTAAGCATGCTCACTTTTCCTTCAGTGCTCTCAGAGTAGCCTCCAGGAACTGTAGATTATAAATCACTAAATCAATAGCTTTAAAAACAGGCACAAGTCTCTCATTGAGCTCAACAAGGTGTTAACACTACAGTGCAACAAGAGCAAGGTGTATTTCAGCACTCCCAAGCATCCAGACAGAATGAGAACCAACAGGAACATCAGACAATTTTGCAACTGTGCAAGGATTTGGTGAACAGAGCTGGTGTCAACATCTGTATTTTTCAGGCTGCCTTGTGCCACTGCAGTCCTAATTCTGAGCAAGTAGCTTAGTGAAATTTCGTTTCTCATCTTATGGACCTAATTAGCATTCACAGATGTAAATTTTTATGTAAATACAGGACATACAAAGGCAAACCCCCTGATCTGTATAATAACTATATGTACTTCAAAAAAATTTTTTAAAGACTTCTGATAGAAAAGATAGATCATACATTATATCTAATGTCCCTGCAGAAATTTAGCATTATAGCTAAGATAAGAAAAGGTTTGTTTTAAAGTTCTCATTCAGTAAGATGCTTCAGCATGGTTTTTTAAAATAAAAAATAAAGCATTTTCAAAACTAAAAAGTTTTCCTCCAGAAATCTAAATTTTTGTTTTCATTTTTCCCTTCAAAGGGCAAGAGACAGAGCAGAAAGTTTCAATGAATGAAACTAGAAAGTCATCATCTATTTTTCACATTTTTCATTCATGAGCTCTCTCCTAAGCATGAAGTTTGACTGTTTTTAAATGCTTTTCCAAAACAAAGGCTTGAGAGAATTTCCTCAGCCAGGAACACTGGGACCTCTGCTCTGACGCAGCAAGATGGCTGCCCCGCTGCAGCATCCCATGGCACCTGGGGATCACTGAGTGCTGCAGCCCCTGCACAGGGGCCCAGCTGCTCTTCTCCTCCAATTCATTTGTGCCCAACCTAACCCACGCTGTGGCATGTGAGCCTTGTTCTCTTCACCAGCGAGTGCTATGTGCTAATACTCCATGTTAGAAGTCACACAGATGAATAGGAGGCAGACAAGGAGAACATGCTAGACCCCAGCTCAGACAGAGATAACAAGCATTTGCCTCGAAGAAAAGGTAAATCCATGGGCAAATCCTTAAGCAATTTCTTAACATGACAAGAATGATGATGAGATGTGCAAAAGGAAGTGGACAGCGTGACCAGCATGGCTTCCATCAGCTCTGATAAGCCTCCCCCTTCACTGGGGTAACACAACCCAGGCACCAAGGACTCATACAGCCATCAGGCTGGAAAGTCTTCAGCCAGGTCAGGCTGGGCAAGGCACTGAGCAACCTGGTCTTGTGGGAGGTGTCCCTGCCCATGGCAGGGGGGTTGGAACTCGATGATCCTTAAGATCCCTTCCAAGCCAAACCATTCTATGATTCTGTGATCCTTTCCTTCCTGGATTCACATCTACCAGGTTGCTTTGCTTTGCTTCAAACTCAAACATTAAATTAGGCAATCTTCTCCTCAAGAGGAAGCTAAGAAAGGAATCAAAAGTGTACAAAAAACTAATCCTAGCCATAGACAACCTGAGGACAGGGGGTAGGGAGAAGGATTTATTCATTTTCATTACAATAGCCACAGAGAAAAGAAATGCTGTCCTGCCTCTCCCCTGAGACTTGAATTGAATTCCCAGTGCTGCCAATCAGATCAAAAATTTAACAGCATTTATTCTGTGGGAAGGCTGTCTGGAGCCAGCATCTGGATGATTCCCTGAGCCTGCATAAGCAGAGCAGCCAGGCTTGCCTGGACACTCAGCAATGGCAGATTCTGGTACACACACAAAGAAGCGGCTTCTCCCTCTTTTATGGAAACATTAGTTAGGGAAGCCTGTACTATTTAAATAAAATTTGAATAGTAGAACACAAGCTTCAGACCAGAAATCATTTGTCATTCCCACAGAAATTTTGGAACTGGCAAGTAGAGCATGCAGTGAATTACACAGAGGTATTGCACACGTACCATTGGCCTTGCCCCATCAGTGCACCATCAGTGAAAAAGATAAGGCAGCTTCATGTTCTATCTGATGCAGGAACATTTTCAGCTCCTATCAAGGATTCCAATGCAGTAGCACTAGTGATCAGAATGGATACCATAACTTATAATGTTTCCCTATAGTATAAGCTCAGATTATTTTGATAACATCTGTTTACAGATGTGTGCCATCCACAGGAAAATTTTCATCTTTCTAAAGATGTTCCTGTATAGAAACTTAAGAGTTGGGGGAGCAAGGTTTCATTGAGAGTAGGGAAACAGTTATGCAAATAACTGCCAAAAGGCAGGTTGTATTTTAATGCAACTTACAGACTGGTCCAAACTGAGAATTCCATATGATCGTTGTTCACTCATTTAAGACCCTTTTTTCTCTTGAGTTTCCATAGAAACCTGTTGTCCTGAATCTGCAGCACTTAGAGCCTTTTACTGTCATGGGTGTTCTCTTTACAGCCCTAATGACACCATCATCCACAAGGGGAAATGGCTGAGATGGTTTTCCCACCACAGAAACACTCAGGAAGTGTTGCTCTGTGGACAGAGAATATAAAACCCAACCGTAAACCTTCAGATATTGTCCTTTTTGCACAATTTCCCTGTATCACAGCAATATGTTTTATTGTTTAGGTTTCACCATGGGACACAGCAGAAATAAGGACGGAATCTGCAGAGGAAAAAATAATTTTAAGCTTTGGGTTATCTTTTACCTTTCCTCTGTCTCTTCTGGTCTGTGCTAAAGAATAATTAAATATTACTGAAGAAAACAGGAAAATACTTGTAAATTAACTACTCTGACGTCACACAGATAGTAAACACATAAGGTTGAACAAGGCTGTCAAGGTATATGGTCCAGAAAGAACTACCACTGCTTTCAGGTCAGCATACAACTGTCTTTCAGCTATGAGGGGGTAAGGTTCCTACCTATGCATAGACTCACCCAGAATTTTTCAGTGTGCTGAAACAAAACATACAGAGACCTCTGTCTTTCTGCATGCTGGTAAAATGTCTGTTATACCGTGCAGATTATTTTTGTCAATATTTCTGGCACTGTCTCTTTTAGCTACAGTGCTCCAAAGCAATGACAGTAAAAACAAAAGCGGACCGACCTTTATCAATGAGGAAGTGCAACAGCAGCACCAAGAAGTCTTTATATCACCCCTTATTGAAACAGCTGGAAAAACTATCATCTAATGGTTAGCAAAGACAGCTAAAAAGCCAAGACTCCTATGTTCTGATTCTAGGTCTGACAATGATTTCACATAATCTTGAGCAGGCACTTTAGAAGTTATACAAAGATGGTATCTAATCCAGTTTGTTTCCTTATGACAGATAAAATTATCAAGGATTTGCTGAGACTTTCCTTCATAAACAACAACAAAGGATCTTTCTACATGCTGGCAGTTTTCTGTCATTACTCCAGTGGTATAAGGTGTTTAAGGACACGGCCAGTCACCATCATCTGAACCTGCATTTCCCACCCCAGCCGCTCACTTACTCTTCTCATCAATTCTGTCCTTACAGAGGCTGCCTTTCCACCAAAATTCCAAAGGAACAACAAACAGAGCAACAAAGCAAATCTCAGCAAAATCTGCAGCATAGCTATTTTCAAGGTCAGGGAATGTAAAACATGAGTCATCTAGCCACAGTGAGCACAGCTACCAAGTGCAGGCAGCTGTTTAAAAGACAGCCCATTGCAACCCAAAAAGATCACTCTCCAGCATTCAAAATAGCACAAAAATCCAATAACTTCTGAATAATTTTCAAATCCCTCAGATAAATTTTTGTTGGAGATCCTAATCCTGACTCTCTCCAGAAGCAAGGAGTATCCATGATTTACCAGTATTTCCTAAACACTACATGCTTCCAAGCCAAAGCAAAGGTTGTGCTAACCCAACCAGCTAAGGCATTGAATCTGCAAAAGGTGCGTGCAGGCTGACACAACTTTGCCCTCATCAAACTTTTACCTTGTCCAAGCATTTGCAGATGCTTTCCAGCTGTGTCATAGGATGCCATTATGATTTTTATAACTAATGACACTTGAAAGATTTCCTTTAAAAATAGTTCAGGCCCTCATTTCTACAGACCTAAAATACGTTTTGTCCTTTCCATTACAGTGCTATTAAGCGTAGCACCGACAGGAGAAAATGGTGGGGAAAGTAGTTCACCACACCGACCTTGCTTGGAAGATACTGCCAGGCTGGGTCTGATCTCTGACATCCTGCTCACAGGGTGCTGCTTTGTGGGGAAGCAAAAGCTTCTCACTTCCAACTGTGATGCTAGAAGGAGTCCTCTCCAGGCTCCTCAGACGAAATCAACAGGAAAAAGCAGATACAACAGAACACATGAAATATTCTTTTGATACATGACTTACAAGACTTTTTTCTAGACAAGGGATAAAGGGGCCAAGTGGAAAATGGAGCATTGCTGCAATATCCTTCTGCAATATCACCCATTCCCTCTGAGGAAAGGTACTGTGGTTCTCATAAAATAGCAGTTCTTCTGCATATCTTTCAACAAACACAAGTTTTCCAAAATAACTGCTCAACAATAGTTTGCTTTTACAACAATTTGCAAAGACAGAATCAGGAGGGCTAACTTGTGCTCCACACAGAAACAAATCCCATGCAGTAGATGCATGTAAAGCTGAGCTCTGTGCATTAGAATCCTCCTCAGAGGAGTAAAAAAAACGAAAGCAAAGGAGCTGTGACAGAAGTAGATTGACTTTTTAAATATATCAAAGGATAGGAAATAAGACCCTCTCAACCCAGGGACCAAGACAGATCTAATGAACAATTCAAATGCCATAATAATGTAATCCAACAAAGCTACAATTAAAACAACAGACCTCTTTAGCAAACACCTGTGAGTGGGTGTTACGGACTGATCGGTAGGCTGACTGAGAGGCAGGCTGACCCTCATGCTCACATACAGATGTTTGGTTATACATGCCACAGAAAGAAGATGTCCCATTGGTATCAGCGAAGAATATTGTCTCTCCTTTGACGTACTAGGTAAGACTGCTCTTTTTCCAAGCTCAGACACGTGGACAGGAGTTGACTTTGGGGGAAATTCTGACCTCACCTGAGGAAGACATGCAGACTTACAACCCTTCCTTTGACAAAAAGCCCATCCCAAACCTAACTTCGGTAATCAAGGAGAACGAGCTTTGCTGATGCATGCATCCCTTAGGTATTTGCTTTTATACCAGCTTCTGCGTACAGTCAGCAAGCAGAGAGCAGTAAATCTCACAAACACAGCAGGGAATGGCAGAACCAGAAAGGGTCATTTCCTCCTGCAGAGACTGGCGCAAATACCATTCAATGGGCACAAAGGCAAAGGAAGAGGGGCCATTGACTCCTCTGATACATTCGTACGTACAAATACTCCTGCAGAATCCTAATATTGTGCACTGAACCTGTATGGAAGTAGTAGAATTAACATTTGTAAATACTGTGCAGTCTCCCATCATTAGCCCCTCTTCTACTATACCAGACGTGCTAATCCTCACTAATGCTGGCAAGGCACAAGAAGGAATGATGGAGTGCAGTGAAAACACACTTTTCTGTCAGTAATCATTATGGACAGGACCACAGCTCACTGCAGTGATCACAACTCTAAGAGTGGGAATTAACTTATTGGAAAAGGTTGGGCAGTAATCCAGACACATGATCACCATCTGGAATAAAGCCAGAAAGAGTCATCAGCTCTTTTAAACACCTTGCTTATGCAACATGAAATCGCTTAATGTACCTGTGAAAACACAACACTACTTGCACAGGTTTTTCAAGAAAAATCTATTACTTGATGGGCCATGTGCACATCCCTGCAGCAAAGTGTGCAAGAGCATCTTCACACCCATTGTACAATGAACTTCAAAAGAGGGACTGAGCACATCTGCTCCAGAGGTGCTTTGCAAGTGAAGGAAAGCAGCTGCGACTGTAACACAGTGACCCTTTGGAACAACAGCTTACATAGGACTATTGAAAACATTAAGGGCATCAGAAGTTTTCACAGCACAGTGCTGAGTGATGGATATATCTGATATATCCATATCTTAAGTCTTTGGACAACGCAAGAAATCTCTGCAATACAACATACTGCTCTGAAATTAGCAATTTTCTTTAAGCAATAAAAGCTTTCAACACACACACAAAAAGTTACAATTAATTTTGGAAGACTTACAGGGGTGAAAATTACCTGACATTCTGCCAGAAGTATTTATGAGAATAAGCTACTATTTTCTTTTCTTTATAACTCAGTGAACACACCTGAATACCACGCCTGCAGTTCCAGGTTTGGGTTGGAAAAACCTGATTCAGAGAACACATCCACACTACAACTGCCATTCTGGGTCTTGAGTACCCTTTTGTTTTCTTTCCATCATATAGCCATATATGTTGCCTCCCCTGATCTGTCCTGGTGCCAGCTTTACAGAGGCAGAGTATGATGGACTGAACTATCAGTATAAAAGAGAGTTTTCCCCTTATCTATTCTGAGTTCTGCCCTTCCCACCAAACAATGGCTGATTCTGTGAAGAACTTTGAAACTGCCAAGAAAAAAATGCAATTTCTAATTAAAGTCTGCCAGTGCTGCTGCCTTGCACGGTAACAAGTGTGCCTGGATTTCAAAAGAGCCCTCAGGGTTTTCTGGAGAGCTACAGATTCAAATGCTGCATGCTGGTAAATTCATTTACATGTTAATTAAAAATACGAATAGTGAAACTGCTTTTCCATGATAGGCTGAGAAAAGAGTTTTTGTAAACTCATCCTTTAGAATTCTGTAACTGCATCTGTGAATATGGCAGGACATAGTATTGTCAAGCACCAGAAATATAAATTCCCATCTTGCATAAAAGCTGACTTCCACAGAAAGCAGAGAACAATTATGGGATTATTCAAGGCAAGCACTCCACTATCAGTCTACAAAAACAAACAAACAATAAATACACACATTTGTATAGGACTTTCTGTGTTGCGTAGCCTGACAACAGCAATGAAATTTTCATTAATTTCATTTTGAAAGAGTTTTCCACATACATAAAAAAAAATTAGCATAAAATAACTGCATTAATGCAGCTACTTTTACTTAACCACATGAGCATCCAATGAGTGTGTCAATGTATGAAAGCAGTAACTCCACCAACTCGCATGCATTACAAGTTTGCCAAAATAAAATCCAGATCTCCAAGTACTACTGAGAGCCTCAGTGCTACCACAAAGACCCGTCTCAAACTGCTGGGATCCCTCTGGCCTACTGGACAGCAGGTATCTGGCAACAGCTCACACACAACGTGCTCATTAAGTGAGTTCCTTCACTCTGTGCTGAACCCTTTCACCAACGTATTTAACCAGTTTGCAAGTGAGGATTGCTGCTGATGTGGCAATGGAAAGACATGATTTTCAAAGCGGGTAACAGAGCATTGTACCAAATATCTCTTAGATTATCAATTCCCTGGATCTGACCGCATCTGGAGACCACTTCTGAGTTCATGCCTGGGCCCACCTCTGGTGAGCAGTGAAGTTGCACGAAACCTTCTTAGAGCAGTTCACAGCAGGTTGTGCAAACCCCTTCTGGTTTTGGCTCAGCATTCTCATACTCCCTGAACCTCACCCTGAGATACTGTTCCAAAAACACACAGGCCCTCCAGGTGTAACCACAGCCAAGATCAGCCCGGTTGCAAGTCAAACATTCAGATGGTTTCTGCCTCAAATCATAAATCCCACCGTCATCTGGAAGTCAGCCCACTCTGCTCAAACCTCAGCCTGCAGTCGGAGGAAACTCGACCACAATTCACTGCCAGGTTTGCAAATCCAGACCATGTTCTGGTCTGGTAACAAGCCCCCAAAGCAGCCAAAATACCCCCGCTTTAAGGGTCCATCTCTACCTCGTTACCGGAGCCATGGTGCCATCTAGTGGTGACAGCTTGTATAGGCAATTCCTTAGTACCCACCTCCACTTCCCGAACCTCCGCTGAACTGCAATTGCAGGTCCGGCAGTGAATAATTTCCTTCCAAAATACATCGGTGTTCTGAGAGGAGAGCCGTGCCTACAGCAAAAGCCATTTGCTCCTCGAGGAGAGTTTTTCTTCACAGGCTCCCTAATGACGTGCCGCAGGCAGGAGTCCTGCGGGGAGAAGAAGGGGGCACAATCAACTTGTTACAAGTTAAATCTGTGCTTATCAGCAGAGGAGTTCTGCATCCTCTTTCACGCTGGTGAGCACACAAACGGTGCCAGGGGCATCTCCCCATTTTGCCGGTGAGAAGGGCTCAGAGCCCTCCTTGTTGAGAGCCACCCATGAAACAGACGACAGAAGACCCACTTTAATACCTGTGGCAAGAGCCTGAGTGATTTTTGAACGGAACAGGCAGGCTCCAGCTTCTCCATGGGGAGAAGGGAGAGACACTACCTGTGCCCCCACCTTAGAGTCAGAGCCAAAGCAGGCTGCCAGCGCTGTGAGCGCAGCGCTCAGCTCCCCGACACCACAGCCTTTGGCCTGCACCGGGACAAGGGGACACGATACAAGTTCTCTCACCAAAGCAGAAAACTCACCCCGAGAGACTGAAGAGCTGATTCAAAGTAGCTCAAACAGACACACTACCACGGGAAACGGATAGGTACAGCCACACCACTGTGGCGAGCCCAGGCCGCACAACTATGGCGCCAGGCCCTTCTCCTCAAACGGGCGGTGGCCGCTTAAGATGCTGGAACCTTCGTGCTAACAAGGATCACCTGCGCCTCAGAGCTGGCCGCTCCCACCCCCACAGGCGGATCCGCCCAACGGCTCCGCCCCGCCTCAGGGCTGGGTCCCTCTCGCGACACCTCCGTGCGGGCAGCGCGGAGCCCTCGACGGGGCCGGGCCCTCCCCTAGAGGCGCAGCTGCTTCTCAGGTATGGAGTCCCCGAGGGCAGACACCGCACCTCTTCAGGGCTGCCCCAGCTCCAGGCTCTTCTCAGAGCCGGACTCCCCTCAAGGCTCGGCTTTTCCTTCGCGACAAGTCTCCTCGATGCGTGGCGTCCATTCAGGCTCCAGCCCGCCTCGGAGCTCCTCGCGCCGCACCGTGCCCTTCCCTGCCCCGAGCCGGGCCCCCAAGGCTGGGGGAAGGCGGGTGCAGGTGGGGCCGGGCCACAGCACCGGGGCAGCTTCACCTCACTCCTACTGTTAGCTCCTCCCTACACCAAACCTGCACGAAATCATTAATATGACTTAAGACAGATGAGAAGCAGAAGAAGGAAACAGGATTTCTCCAGGAGAAAGGAAGGTCGCAATAGAAAGTGATTCCATGGAGATGGGTGATGTTCATGTATTGTATAAACTAAGATTCATCATTGCAAAAGATTTGCAGCAGACACAAAGTCCAAGTCCTTTTATTGCATTTTATAGATTAAACCTATCTTGAGTCTCTCTTTTTTAAACACACAAAAGGAAAACAATGACATTCTTCATGTACATATGAAATACTGGCCACAGAGCAGGGACAGTGTACAGTGCAAAGTATCAACACAACTACAAAGGCATCACTATCTCAAATGAGCATCAGGCTTTTTCTACCATAGAATAGTCAACATTTAACCTCTTCCTCCCTCCAAGGTTTGGTGGGATTGTACTGGAAAGGTTTGTGATTTTGAGGGGTTTCTTACTTTTTAAAGATACTAAAAAATCCTTGCATTGCATGAAAAATCGCATGATTTCACAAGGTTGACATCTTGCACACATTGATAATAATCATAGTACAATTTTTATTATGATTGCAGACCAATTCCAGAAATGCAGGGAAAACCAGAAATAGACAAAAACTGTAGGAATGAGTCAGAGTGATTGTCTGCATGTCCACAAAACATGCACTCGCATGTCCACACACATACATAAAACATGGAAGATAGCAAGGTGTGATTGACCATCTCCTATTTATTACAGGTTTGAACTTAGGGCACGGGGTCACATGTTTCACTTCATCAGTGAATCTTTCTTTTCTCTCAGTATGGGATGTCGTTCTGGTAGTACTGGATCATGTCATATGTCCTGCTCCTAGAGAAGAAAAGCAAAGCCAGATGTAAGTTTAAAACACCCATTGTCACAGAAACAAACATTATGATCCCAAGTAAACAAAACACGGGAGAAAGAAATCAGCAGCAAATCAAAACTAGCCCTACACGCTTTGAAGGCTTTGTGCAAGACTAGTTACTGTTTTGAATAGCACAAAACACTCCGCTTTGTTTAAACTAAGTTAAAAAAACGTATTTCCATGCTTGTCAGTATGGCAACAGCAGCTTGGATTCTGTGTTTGGATAAACTAGAAGTACTTAGTCAGCTTTGCTACTTGTCCAGCCTGAGCTTAAGTCTTCCTTCCCAGCGTACAAGGGAGGAGATGCAGCACATTCAGAAGCAAAGCTGCTACCCGGCATTATCTAAGCTTCAACTACTTGAAAACGTTTTGCAGTTGACTGACAAAACTCCATGTTTCAGCTCTCCTCAAAGCTCGATTCCCCTCCTTCAGCTATAGGGAGAATACATGCACAGCACAGAAGCCAAACCTGTTGCTTAGGAAACAATTCTGGATGATCTTGATGATGAAAGTTGCAGCCTCCCGTTCAGTCATGTTGGGGCTGAACCTGTGTCTATATGCAGAAAAATCACAGAGTAAAATCAGCGACGTTCCCTTTGAGCATGATAAAAAGGTGTCTTTGCATAAGCTTAGCCAACCATTGATTTTACTTGCTGCAAGCACTTACTTCTTGTGGAAAAACCACATGCAAATTATGGAATGTTTTAATAAATACTGATCATTAGTCCTATGGTGAAGACAGAGACTGAACTTGTCATCAGTCTAGTGGTAACTCTAGGAACTCCTCTCTTAGCAGATAATAAAAGCTGCTGCTTTTAAACTGTCTGTGTACCTAGTAGTGCCCTTGAGCTCCAGCCTATCATACTTTATGAATCTGTGCTTATCTCTAGGAAGCTTTAGGAAGTTATATAGAGGAATTGCTGTGGAGCATAAGCCTGAAGGGCTGTTTGAAGGGTCACATCAGAATCTGGTTCTGCCTGACCTGAAAAGTATTGCAGCATAGTGCTATTTAGCACTGCATTATTGGTAGTACACATTTTAAGATGCTGTTCATCAGAATCCAATAGCATTTCAGAGGACATAAGACTCTGCAGCATTACCTCTCAATTACAGCACACCTTTTCAAGTAATATTTTGCTAGTTCTATGAACTTGAAGATAATCCATACTGTTGCACAATCACTGAACAGCTTGAACTTAATTCTACAAACAGGCCTCTGGAATTCCTACTTCTGTGACAGTCTATGAATAAAAATTACCGGTTTTACAACATTAAGACATTTAAAAAACACATACATACACACTGCACAAGTTGTGACAGCACACACTCTGAAAAGAATACATGAACATTTTCCGGTTCATACATATGCTGACTTACTTCAACAGCTTGATTGTTTGCCCTCGGAAACAGGGCAGCCCTGTATCCAACATTAACGTGACCAGGGAGACTACAGCGTCCATGTAAGGCCTGCAGAAAAAAAAAGGACAAAAGTTACAGCATTCAAACATCTACAACCATAGTAAGTTAAGGAGGCAAGCTGAGGGACTCAACAAGCTGCATCACATCACATCTTTTTCTTTAATTAAATCCTCTTATATTTGCTGGTGGAGCTTCACCACTGCTTGCAATCTGTCACTGACTACAAGATCCTTCGAATGCTGTATAATCCTCCTTGAGAATGCTTTATCTTACCAAGCAATGCTATAGTAAAACAATTTCTTTGGCATCAAAAAGGTCAATCAGTGCATCAAAACAGTACAAAAGGCTGAAATCAGCAATACCGCAGTAACAGATTATCTTCTAATCTGAGCTACTCCATGTAATTCTTCGCTACATCAACCCAGCTTGCCTTCTACTTCCTCTCCTCCCACTTAGAACATTTATTTACCTACCAAGTTACTACTCTACTACTTGGATGACATTTTTGCCTTGATGCAAAGCTTTCTCTAGACTGCTCCCCCTCAAGGAACCCAGTTGATCTTGACTCCAAGACAGCCCCCCTCCTGAGGCTACTAGCTGAAGAACTGTTGTTTAACATCAATAACACTTCAGCTCTTGATAGAATTAGCTTGCATCTGGAGTCTACTGTACTGTCCTCCTCCTACCCACATGCAACACTGTTTTCTTATAGTTTTATTGGTGCTCCTGAATGTTAAAGCAAACCCTGTTTGATTGGTGTTGCACATCTTTATGGTGACTGGCTGGCAATCACAGATGAAGAGCTGAGCTACTACAATCCCTGCACATTTTGCAATAGGAAATGGTAGCTCTTTCATCTCCTACCTCACTATCTGAAACAGTGATTAATGTAGAAAACAAAAAAATTATTCTCCTGCAATTTCTCACTGCAATTCTAACAGCATCCTAAGTGGTGCAAGGAAATGCATGCAACACCACATATACAAAGTGAATAGAAAGCAATGTTCCTAACATTGTATTTACAACACTGCATGTGTAAACATTTCAATGTAGTACAAGAACAGAAAAAAATACTACAAAGTTAGGTTGTAAAGTGCAGTATTACTAAGTTGTTTCAAAGTTCGCAAGATGTACCAGGACAGCCTGACAGGCTCAGACCTCTTACAGATGAGAAGATAAATGATAAGTCTGTTTTAGGCATGCAATCACTTCTGCTTTTGAGCAATTATGAACATCCTACCTGACTGCCAGATAGCCTCTGACACACATCTCCATAAACCATTTGAATGGAGTTGCCTCCATTTTTCCTCCCATTATCATCACCATCTCATCAGTCAGCTTAATGTCAGGCTCCCAGCCCAGATTTCCACCAGGTGAGCTTTCAAACATGAACCCAAAATCTGTGCACAAAAGAAAAAGCACCTCATAAAACTTTGTTGATTAATCATGTGCTGTCAAAGCTTAGAGAAGAAAGAAGAGGTGGATTTCACATACTGATGTAGAGTTTTTCTAAAAAGATGTTAGTTCCAACTGTAAAAAAGTATAAGAACACCAACAGAATAATCATCACTATGGCATCAGACTAAAGAATGATTACAAATACAAATCAAATCCGAACTCCTTGCAGTTCCAAAGTTGAAGCAGAGGTTATAACCTCACAACTGTATAAATTTATTTGCCAAATTTAATTAATTCTCATATAACAATGAAAGAAACTAAAAGACATTTATATAATTAAACATATGTATAATCCATAATTTTGTAAAGTTGAAATTACAGTTATACATGTGAAATCAGCATAGATATTGATCTCGAAAGGGAAATTGCTTAATGTCTTGTGTAAGCAATACTTTACAGCAGAAGGAAAAGGTAAATGCTAAAATATGAATGTGAATATGACTGACCAATATGTATGATGTGTCCCTTTTTATCCAGCATGATGTTGCCATTATGCCTGTCCTTAATCTGGAGCAGAAACAGGAGAAGACTATATGCAGCCATACTGCGGATGAAATTATAGCGAGCCTGTATGAGCAAGAAGTTAAAATAAATCAGAAGAACTTAATTTAGTAAATTTAGTAATTTACTCTCAGGAGTAAATAAAGTTGAAAAAAGTTCTTTTCATTTCCTTCCATACATTTACAGCTGCAATAACTTCTTTAGCTAACTTGCTTGCAGCTAAAAATGGATTAACAGTATCAGAAACTGAATGCAGCATTATGGTAGGCACTATTTAATCATGTGTTGTTCTTTCTTAGAGCCAAAATGTCTCTTAGTTGAGATTCTGCTGTGCTTGCCAACTGCTACTTTACCTTCTGGAATGCAAGGGTAGACTCATCTCCGTATTGTCTTGTAAAGTAATCATACATGCCAAAGTCTGTCTGCCTGCCCAGCTGGTCACGCGAGGTGCAGTCAGGAATGCATTCAATAACCCCACACTGAAGGGGAAGAGGAGAAACAGGTCTGTAAAGCAGCTCCCAGCATATGTTTTGCTCCTGGCTTCTGGCAGTTGTACATGTGCCTTGGGAAATTTGAGGAAGGCTATTCATCAATTAATACAGAATTTCTAGTTTATTCATAAAGCAGTGTATCGTTTTTTAGGATTTCCATGCAACATAAGATGAGCTGTGTGACTTTGTGCTGACTTGCACAACACAGGCCCAAAAATCATAGAATCATACAATCATAGAATAGTTTGGGTTGGAAGGGACCTTAAAGATCATAGAGCTCCAACCCCCCTGGCATAATCACACAATCACAGACAGCAACATTTCAGAGCAAAAACCTTTAGAAAAGCAGGAAGCAGGAGAGCAAACTTCTTTTTGTCTTTGATACTATAAATATTTGGCATAAGTGGTGTGAGCATTATTTCCTTGCCAAACTGAATTTTTATGTCTGCTGGAACAGAGTCTTTTAAAATTAGGAACTCTTTTCTACACAGTAATATTAAATTAGTAATTATTAATAGTAAATTGCCTACTTACCCCAGGAGCTGTGGCCACCACTCTGTACGGAAAGACAAAAAGATCCAGGCCTACTAGCTGAAATATGTTCTTGAAGAGATCAATGATTTGTAAAGCTAACATGTCCTGTCAGATAAGAGAGACAGTGCACAAGCATTACAGGGTTTACAGATCATAAGTCAGATTACAAAAATATTCTGAGGAATACTGAAGTGAACTGAAGTTACCCCAGCAAGTATGTAAATGTGTGCTTGTGCAAGCACATGGCTCTGGGGGACATCAAAAAGGAAAATAAATGCTATTTAAGTGGATAGCAAACAACAACGAAGGTTTAACTACTGACCTAAAAAGAACAAATGTTTCCACTGCCCTTTGACAAGAGGTCTACTAATAACTCTAGGGATAACGGCTAACATTCCCTCTTATTCAAAACCCATCAAATTTCAATGTACAGAATATAAACTTGGAAACTAGTGCTATGTTGCCAATAGTACGGTTAAAACAAACTCTGAAAAAGAATTTGAAGTCATGGTACACTGTTTCAAAATCACATCCTTCGTTTCAAAACCAGAATTTCTGTAGTGGTACAACAAACACAGTCAATGAAATGTGGAGAATCTAAAAACAAAGAAATATTTCTATACTAAAATAATCTTCTTCCATATTTTCACTTTCAAATCTGTTTTCAGTAACTGCAAAGCCTGATAGATTTGTACCTGTCTGCAGTCATCGCCCACTTTAAATATTGCTGCCTGCCAACAGATTTTCTTACTGTCCACTCCTTCTTCTGCACTTTCATCGATGGAATCAGAACGACAACGCAGACCTGCAAGAGTACAAAGCAAAACCCTGACACAGACCTTTAGCAACTCTCTGCACATGAAACCATGGCATTTGACTGCACGTGCACTACAGATAATTCTGCCCTTTCTTTTGTCTACTGGATCAAAATATTCTTAATTTACCTGATTTATGCCTGAATTGCATTATGGTAGCCAGTTAAAGCATCCCACTGATTTTTTTATGAGGAAATCAGGATTTTCCTACAGTCTAAAAAATAGGGAAAGGCAATCAATTTACATGTTAAAATGTCTTTGAGATGTGGCTTGCTACCTTGGACTTCAAAAAAAGTTGCATATATAGTGGATTTAAGCTTATAGAATTTTCTTCCTCGTCCTTTGATTCAGCTCCATTTCTGAGCTG
Organism: Turnix velox; assembly: GCA_013400935.1. Lineage (NCBI taxonomy): Eukaryota > Metazoa > Chordata > Aves > Charadriiformes > Turnicidae > Turnix > Turnix velox. The sequence continues at coordinate 102,246 of VZTY01009379.1, read as the reverse complement.
AACCATTGCTAGTGAAGTCTAACATAAATCACTTCATAGCAGTAGAACATGACACCAAACCAAGGAAAGCTTAAATGAATTGCTGACACTTAGTCACTGTCAGTGATTAAGAAGCAATTACTAACCTTCTTTTTCAAGCTCACTGACTCCACAGCGCTTCACTTTAAATTTGGCCAGGTAGGGTGCTTTTGCTGCACTGAATGGTAATTAAAAAAAAGATGATGATGAGTGCAAGTCATCATAAACAAATCCTAGAAAAACATAAGTATATGCTTAACCAACTTAATGGGAAAAAATACCAAAGGCATGGTACCTCTGCATAGGAGTTCCTGATTTGTAATCAATGTCCAGAACAATAGCTTCAGGATTGCTGGGCAAGTAACAGCCTGCAAAAGGAAGCAGAGACCTAAGAACAAATCCATTTGCTCTTGCAACATAGGAGCTGGAGAAATTCTGAAGTTAGGAATTATCTTAGAATAGTCCCTATTGAGGTGTGGCAGCATGTCCCTATGTGCTAGGAAGGGCCCTAAGCAATCAACACATGCTAGTAGAATTGAGACCTATTAGACTGAGGAAAAAAAAAAGCTTAAATCAAACTATTTTAAAGAGAAGATTCAGAAAACACATGGTCAAGATTTGAAAGGGTCCTTGAGGTTTCAAGGGAATGCCTGATGGAAGAAAAAGGAAACAATTGGATGTGTTTCATACTTGAGATAACATGACTTCTCAAAAGTCCCTCACCTTTTTAAAAAACAAGGTGGTTCAAAGAAAGAGCTTATTTTTTCTCTTCAGACATATTTTTATCCATGATGGGCATTACCTAACCAGCTCTTGGGCAAATTCTGGTGCATCATACAGAAGTCACTGAGTAGGTCTCAAGAGATAAACAATCCAAGAGTAAGAGAAGAACAGCCACCCCCAGCACCAAAATGGAGAGTTGACACTTGCAGAGATCTGAAGATTTGCTTTCAGAAGATACAGCACTCATACTAAACACAAAAAGCCCACAGTATTATATTATTAAATCACTTCTTACCAGGCTGTACTTTCACCTCAGACAGTGCAATCAAACAGGCTTTTTTTCTTTCATCTCCTTTAGGGAATGGCCTAGAAAGATGAATGATGTTTTATTTACCTGCATACTATATACTACTCTATGCAGTAACTTCCATTTAGTTTCAAACTATATAGCCTTCACTAAACACGTTTCTTCCTGTAATGACAAAGATCTTCTGGAGGACTATAGGCTCAATACTCAAGCAGAACATATTCTATCACAGCAAAGATTGCCATCTTTGCTTTGTAGATTTAACAGTGATTTGCCATTCAGGCTGTTGACAATCCCAAACAGCATGGAATTTGTGAAGGCTCTGCCTTATACAGATACTCAAGCATAATAATAATTCCTTTGTAAGTCTTCCCTTAGTTATACCAATAGAATTTTTCCTTGTGGAACTTAGTCTAGAATAAAAACATTGCTAACTAGAAAAGGAACATCCAGCAAAATGCCTATGCAATTACACGCCTGGTTTGCACGTGATTAATTCGGTTTTCAACACTACCCTAACGCACCTAAAAAAAACACTTAGCCTCTTAATCAGGATGCTGGCATTTAAGAGAACAGCAACCCCAAAGAGTGCAATTTCTGAAGTACAATGCTTACTTGATTAAGGCTGAAACATTGGTGATTTTATTAAAGAAATCAAATTCACGTTGATAAAACTCTTTGGCTGGGCCAGACAACGAGCCAGTTATTTCCTCTACTAGCTGCTCCAGAAGTTCCCCAATGTCAGCTGCATTGGAAAAAAGAAGCATTGTGTCAAAAGCTTGTTTCAGAAAGCTGAATGACACGGGTGTCAGAAACAGGCAGCTTTGGATAGAATTTAGAAAAGGTACTGATGCAAACATTGCCTCATCTCTTCTGATGCATTCTGTCAGGTAGAACTCTTACACAAATGGGTCTATCTCTATAAATAAAAGAGGAGTTCCTAGCTAAATGGATTCCTCTTATCACAGGAGAAGCAAGAAGGAGATTAAGTCAGGATAGATTATATTTTAAAGCACTCACGATCTTTTTGATGTCCTTCTTCATCCAGGTAGATATTAGTTTTCATGTTCCAGATGAACTGGTGAGCCAAAAGCTGGGATTTGGCAGCTGCCCACAGGATGTATTCTCTAACGTAACCCATCTGCAACCATATCCAATACTTTGATTAGCATCAAAGATCATTACAGCTCTAACAGACCTGATTGTTACTGCTTCTATCAGCTTTTCTACCATCTCCAAAATATGCACCAAATGAAAGGAGACTTCTACACTCAGATTCACATTGCCAAAAAGATCTCTGAACATGACAGTGTATTTTAACAGGCAGTGAACTGACCTAAACTGCTTTGGACTTTATTACTGACCTACCCCACTACTCAAACCAACCTTCTTTTCACTTCTGTGTCTGATGATGTCAAAAATATAAGCATATAAGCCTCTGTAGAGTACAGAGATAGCTGCAACTAGAAGACAGAGAGTGCAACCCCTGGTTCGAGTAGGATTCATTTGTACACTTCAGAGTAAAAGCTGCTTTGAAAAAATCTGTTTTGTTCATACACAACTGTTTCATAGACTTACCTTGTCATACCGAAGTGCCTGCACAATCTGTGGAATGTAGAATAAAATGGCATCCTGAAAGAGAGAAGAACAGTGGTTTCACTGTTACTGTTTTTGTGATTGGAAAGGAAGATGGGGCATGTGCACAAAGAAAAGCTCCCTCCAGTTAGCTGATAAACAAAATAACATTATCTCTTTATTTTAAACTATATATCTGCCAGCCCCTCAAATCAAAGTAATCTTTCTGTCTAGTTACTCCATTGAAAAGTATCACTAATAATCAGATCTTTTACAGTCGACAAAAGTCTGACAAGGGCTAAAAAACCACCCTTTTGCTGCTTTAGCAAAAACACCTTACCACTGAGACAAGATCTGAAAGGAATGATTTGAGAAAAGCAATCTGAAGAACTCAGCTTATTGTGATCTACAACAGAAAAGCTGCAAGTACATGAACCAGTATTATGTGGAACAAACAACTAACTTCGCATTCCAGTCTAATTCACATTCTGTAATGTGACATGTTCATTTACCATGTGTGTCTTTCCATGGTACTAAAATAAAGCCTGAGGCCATAAAGACTAAGACCATTACCTTACTTGGAAGGTTAAGGCTTTCTTGGAACTCATCTTACCGGAGGGAAAGATCGTAGGACTTTAACCCCATACTGAGCTGTTAGAGGATGAGGTGGATACATGCTTGAAAAATAGGATAGGCCAGTTGGTGGATCTGTTGGTGCCCAGCACAGGACATGGCTGAGCTCAGGTGCATCAGCATCAATTGTATGCCAGGTAACCAGGTACTGAAAAAACATGTCAGATACATAAGGATATTACAGCACTCATTCATGTTTGGGAAATAATTCTAGCATTGCTGTCTGATATGTAAGTCCCAGTAGATCACACTGTGCCAAGTAAGGACTTTATTTTCCAATATATCTGAATGAAATGGGCACAATGGGGCCCTTTAACAGTATAAATATTATTCACAAATACCTTTATTGCTTCCGGAACATCACTAACAGCTCCTGGGTCCAACCGAACCAGACGGGTCACTTCTGTTCCAATAGCTTCAGTGTTCTTAAATCTAAGCATAACCAGAAATTCAAAAAACAAAAAAAAAATTGACAGCATCTTCATGTAAATAGAAGTGCAGCAAAAAGCAGAAAACTATATGCTTAATAAACAATAATGCACTCTGAGGGACCAGCATACTGTCAAAAGAGAATTCATGAACAACCATTCCTCATCCAGTGCTTTTATACAAACCACTAGTATTTTATCCCGCTTTTAGATTCTTTGCTGGAATATTCTACAGAAACCAGCTTGAGGAACTCTGCTTGGCAAAAGCTATCACTGTTACAAGTGGGAAAGAATTTTCTTTCCCTTCTGGAGTGAACCACGCTAATTCTCCTACAATATTTATTAAAGTGCAAGTCAAAATATAGCTAGAACATCACACCAGAAGACACTGTTTAAATGCTACGGCCACTAATGTGTTAAACACGATTGAAAACTAAGCATGATTTCTCCTAAACAAAAACCATCACATAAGTGTTAGTGACGAATGGGAGGCAGGATAGGAAGGTGGACTCTGCTTGATCCTGACCAAAACAAGCCTATAAATCTCTTTTTATTTCAAGGGTCTCAATCAGCCATGAAAGTACCCAAGGGGCTGGAAACAGGAGCCATCGGTACTTACAGTGTAAGTACTCACTCAGCTTCTAAAGCAACAGTAATTACAACACTGGGTCTCTGCTGAGATATCTAACCTGGTAGGGAGCTGTACAGCAAGATGAGGAGAAATGCTCCAAGCCAGATTTACATTATCCTTCCATTGCTTCTCACTGAGACTGATATACTTTGATCTCCAGTTTGCTACACTGCTCTCTCCAGTCTGATCCAACTCCAGCTCAGGGGAAGACAGTGGATTGTACCATGTGATTAAGCGCTCGATCTCAGTAGCCTGAGAAAAAAAAAAGTTAGTGTTGAAGAAGAAAAAACACTCCCAAATATCAAACTTTACATATCCTGCAAGAAAGAAAAGGTTCTTAGAAGTTCATACAGTTTCCCTGTTCTTCTGATGACTCACCAGCAATGACAACAGCAATGTTCTTCTCTTCATGTAATACTTGTGCAGTTGTGTACCTCTGTTAGTCTTTTTAGACATTCCTTGAGAAATGATACAAAAAATGTTTTCAGTGACTTTTGTCCAGTATGGTGCTTTCATTAACACACAGAACAGAGTAACCATAGAACAGTTGTAAATTTAGATCGAAGTGACTTCAGAAAATCAGCACTGCAGCCACTCAGAGCACAGTTGTTATCTGAACACATGGAGTACAATGGGCTACAGGGGTAGCAATTCAGCTACTATTGCATTCACTTTAGAAAAATGATAGCCACCTAAAGAGTACAGATATCTGAAGAGAGAGCACAACTACACAAAATGCAGTCCACAACCTGCTGCCCCCAGAAAGCACTAGGATTGCAAAGCAGTTTCCTTACAGGATTTGAGTACATCTTTACCTTCAGTTTTGTTTCCTCTGCACTACAGAACTGAACATTCTACCAAAAAGTCCAAGTAATTTCAAAACTTTGTTGCTTATTGCCGGTGAGACCTTTGCTGTCTCCTCTCTAAAATTTATCTTCTGTAATTAAATAACCAACTAGAAGAACAATGGCTCAATATTAGAGGTAAATAATGGCTTTAGGCAACACCCGCATCTAAAAATTTGGCTGCAATTGGTTCAAATCAAAAAAATACCTGATTTTTTAGATATGGTAGACATGCCACTGGACAATGGATAAGTATTTATCCATCCTTGTGTAGCCTGTTGCCGAGATCCAACATTGATATCCAGGTTGCTCCTGGTGTCTTGATTATCTAACAAGAGAGTACAGATGCGATGTAGAATACAATCAAAGAAACAACAGGGTCCTTCAAAGACACATCAAGGAATTCACCTGGTGGCACAAGTTGGCTGGCTGTCAGATACTTCTTGTCTGAGAACATTGCTGTCCAAAACTTGATCAAAATGCTGATATCCTCACGAAGCCTCTTTTCCCCTTGTGTAGGGAACTTTGAGGGACAACTTAAAAGAAACCAAAAAAATAATGTGAACTTGGATGTGTTATTCTGACCAGAGTCAGAGACAACACATCACTGTGTTTTATCCTCATTACTTTATTCTGTATGACTGAAGAGTACAGTCTTCCTATTAGAACTCAAAATTAAGCAACATTTTAGATTCATTTGAAATTTAATATTATAACTGATTGATCACGTCACATTCTGACATTTCTACCAATTAAATTATTTTCTGTTGCACCCATGTCAAACATTGAAATAATCAGATTCGGTGTGAGTGTATTTTCAAACCAGCAAAACTCCATTTTCAGCCACACATTCTGCAGCAGCAGTTCTTCACATCTTACAAATCTCAGTAGTTTTGAGGGTTGAATAAATTCCAATATAAGGTAAGAAGAAAACAAAAACACTCCCCCCCCAATTTACTGCTTTGTAAACCCTCCATAAACCCCAAAACTCATATCTAAGCCTTTTTGAGATGCAAAAGGAAAATTATCTGTTAAAATGGGTGAAAAAGGAAAGGAAGACTATAAATCACTAAAAGAAAAAGAATGGCTGGTGCTCTGAAGTATGACATAAGGTTCAGGATATCACAATTGCAGTGGATAGCTGCAAATAAAAAAGTACCTGAAATAATCAAAAGCAGTTGAATAAATCTTTTCTCTCAAAACATTTCGAATAGTTGCATTTGGAACCACATCAGCATGCAGCAAAGACAGCCCCAAAGTGAGTAACCTAATAAGCAAAATAAAGAATGAAAAGTTTGTCATTCTGATGCAACACTACACCAATCACAGCTACAGCTGTAACAGTTCAACTCACTAAGGGGTTTGTTTCAGAACTTTCAGCAAACTTTTCACTAACATCAGTCTGTTCCTAAAACTGTAAGCCTTCAAGACACAAAAAATGCAAAAAACTGATGAAGCAAAATTATTCCCTACTAATACACTGACTGCATACATGACGAGGCCAATTCACTACATGAAATTACCCCAGGAAGTTTTCTGAAACAATAAAAATTACTTTCAAGTTGGATTTAGTTACTTCTACTTCAAAAACACAGCATGGTCTCTACACAATTCCAGGCTTTTAAAGGAGGTTTCATTACTTGAAGGCAAAGACAAGTTGTACTTGCTGTGTTTAGTTTCCTCCTCCCACCCTCTTCTTATAACCCTATTTTTTCCACCAAGGGAAAATACAACCCAAACATTACTCACTTAAATCGGGGCCCAATTGCTGCCACATGCCGATTCAAGCTGCCTTTTGCCCCTCCAATGTTCAATGAAAGTGATCGCTGGAGAAGGCTGGAGAAGATCTCTATCTGGTCAGAACTGCAGTATTTGGCTATTTCAAACCTTTGCACCAAAAACTGACACAGACAGAAAGAAAGAAAGATGAGAAAAGGTGAAAGGAAGTATGATGCATCTCAAAAGAATGCAGTCTTTTCTCCCCCTTGATTATTATGCTAAAGCAAAAAGAGCAAGTCTCCTGCCTTTGAGGCAGGTGCTCTACCATCCTCACTGCACTTCCTTCCTGAATCATGAGAACAAGTACTGCAGAGCAGCTTAATCACAGCATTGCTGTGACAGCAACAGTCACTGCAGGACATTCAGCAATAATACACACCTCTATCCAGATGTAATGTGGAGTCACTTCTGGTGGACAAGGCCTTGGCTGGCTCTCTTCTGAGGCAGCTAATGGATCTGCTTCTTTCTGCTCAGCAGAAAAAAGGCCAACTTTCTGCTCCACTGTCATTTGCCAGGCTCCTGCCATTTCCCGCATGAACTGCAAAAAAGAAGGCAATAGTGCTTTGGAGATCAGACACCAATCTGTTAGATCAGCTGGTGCTATCTATCTACCTTCAGTAGAGTAACCTCTACTAAAGGTTACTCCCTCCAACACCACAAGAGCAGACAAAAGCGTGTGCCAGGTTGTCATATACTGCAGGACACAATTTGGCCCATGATCAAACACAACATGAAGGTGGCACATAATTCACTTTGGCTGAAACTGTGGTAGAGAGAAGGCTCAGCAACCAGGGGTGCTCATTGAATCTCCACAAGTTTCTCAGACACTTAAAAGATAACTGAAACTGGTGCTTAAGTTGAAAACTTATGACCATGAAAACTGATCTAAGTAGATTTAGACTGATGATTTTTTTCCAGCAAGTGAAACACTTGCTGCTCTGATGCTCTGATTAATAAGCAGGGACACTGTTTTCCATTTGTTTTAAAGAACTACCCTATAAACATAGTGACTCAAACTGATTCATGAGCAGCTCAGACATCTCAGCAGCAAAATGAGATCTTAAGAGATTATTCCTGCTGCTGAGAAAGTTCCATCCACTCTGTGAGAGTGCTCAGACCTCCAACACATGAGCAGACATCTCCTGTCAGATTACAGCCATTAACAATGCATAGAACATCCTTACTGGACACAGTACACCCTCCTGCAGGGGAACAGAAAGAGTTGTTAAATGGCTTCCTACCGGCACTTCTATTCCATTCTTGGCAGCGAGCAGCCACTCCCAGCAAGCAATTGCTGTTTCCATGCCGTGTTCATTGAACATTCGCAGGGGCCCCCAACACAAGTGATGAAGGAGCTGGGGGTCACAGTCTGAAAACAAACATTTGCTCAGACTTCAATGGAATAAAGTAAATGCTTTTCTCAAGTATGAAACTGATGTGTACAGTACGTAATAACAAATAGCTTCCAATTTAAAAAGGCTTTTACTCAATCTAAGCTTTCTTGAAAACACTCCAAATACAGTTTTGCTTCAAGCTGATGTGTACTGGGTTTTATTTGGATAGTTCTTGTAATTTATTACTATCAGCATTCACAGCCAGAAAGCAAAGATCCACTTGTTTCTCATTACCTTTGCTGCTTATTAGCAGTGCAGTCAACTTGAACATGGCCTGGGTATAGAGTTCAGGATGGCCTGCTTCAAGAGCATCATTAAGCTCTTTGACCATAAGTTTATTCAGGTCAGATGTTCTTCCTGTAGCATTTGAAAACTGAATCATTCCAGAAACCTGTAAAATATAATGGGGTTTTCAAACTGTAGTATTTTTAGCAATCTAGCTTGATATAGGCTGCACACTGACTAAAACTTCAAAGAAACTTCCGTGACTACTTTGCTAAATCCATAGCTTTAACTGCTATTTGAAAACCTCAATACAAACAGTAAAATTATCTATTGAAAAACCTAGGAAGATTATGTTCTCTATCTTGAAGGAAATAAACTTCAGAATCTGCACTTTTGTGCTTAAAACCAAATACCATGCATGCAACAACTGTCATTCAAAGAGACACCATTCCCTGAAAAGCCATGCCAGAACTCCACAGCCAGGAGAATTCCTGTCCTTACCTCCCCTGCATAGCGGTTGCGCAAGTTGAGAGAAGCCATGAAGTTGGAGTAGTCCTTCTTCACACAAGTTGGTCTTTCAGTCAGCTGTGTTGCCTACAAGCAGATCACATACACCTGTTTGTGTTGTTCATATCCAGTGCCTTGGCTTTTTTATCTATTTATACATTCACATAAGTTTCAAATTTATTTTCTTCATGCTAGTAAAGAGAAAACAAGATCTCACCGAGTCCTGCAATTTCTTTACCCTGTTCAGATTTAGCAACTAGGGCTGTCTAGAGGAACAACTGTAACAGAACCAAGAGCAGGGCACAGAGGCAGTTTCGTAACTGCTGCTAGAAAACCAGCTGGCTCATGATAAAACAGGTTCTAAGGGACATTTCTCGAAGAGCCCAGAAATTACAACCACAAATGAGAATAGATTAACTGTAAAAACCAGAATATTTCGAGTGAAATTAAGTAAAACTCAGAGCAAATGGGTGTCAACCAGACACACCCTGAATGACTATTCTAGAAAGCAGTTCATTTCAGCCTTAGACAGAGACACTATTTTCAAATCATCAAATATAATCTACAGAAAACTCTTAAACAACATTAGATAAGTTTTATTTTCTCACTTTTGCCTTTCAGTATTTCACAGAATGACATGATTGGAAGATACTTTGATTTCAGATGTAAATATTATATATATTTCTGAATTACAGTCAAGAGCTCTGACAAAGATGATTTAGAAAATCTATAGTATGCGGGTACATTGAATGTTACAAAATTTCAGTTGCCAGTCCACTTCAAATCACAACATTGTTTCAGAGCCTCACAAACACACATGCTGATACTCACACCCAGGGTGGTGTTCTGCCTGTTGTAGCCAGCAAAATGCAAAATGCTCTCTGTGGCCATAGCCAGTCCTGTGTGTTGGGACAAACCTGATACCCAGTTCTGGTGTTTGTTTAGATACTCCTGTCAAAAAAACCCAAACAAACAAATCCAAATACTAAAAGTGTTGGAAAACTGTTTTGTTTTTCTAAGAAAGGCAGCTTATAAGCAAACATTGCATCATCACAGAATACAAGAAAATTACAACAAATAGGCTGCCTCTTTCTTTTTAATATTGCTCTCCTGGCAATCAAAAACTCTGAATGTTCTCCAAAATACAAAAAGAATGAGATTCATACCCTTTGGTAAGAAAAACAACGTGATCAAGATAGGCACTTAAAGACTGAGATCTTCTGCAACAAGAATCACTCTTGACAAAAACATAACAAAAGGAAATGCCTTGGACTCCCATGGAAAAAGGGATCACAGCTACAGATATAATCCCTTGAGGATTTTTCATGGAAGGAAATATAAACTTTAGGCAGAGTTGCAGGGTCAAAGATCTTGAGCTGATCTGTATCAGCATTCCTAGGCACCTCCATAGACAAAACTAACAGTTTCTTCAACTAGTCAAGGATACACAGACTTGCACTTTACTATAGTAAGCCTTTTTTTTTTTTTACATAAAGGATATTTTATGTGTTTTTCAGTATACCATAATCTTTTGTATTGTTTGCCCATTGTTTTGTATCAGCTTTCTACTGCACTCTGCCACATGTGAGCATTTACTACAGCCACAAAGTCATAGCTTACAGTGTTCTCGTGTATTAGTTGTGCTTATATGTATTAAAAAAAAAAAAAGCATGCTATAACAAAGACAGAAGTATCTTCCCAAGAGGTAAACGGAAAACAAATTTTACCTCCTAACCATGTTTCAGTCCAGGTTATTTTCAGCTGATGCTCCAGCATTAAACTAACTTGGCACAGCATTCTATTATATGAAATTCTGACTACTGAAGTAAATCCAAAGTAATGAACTGTTTACAAATCTGTTACGTTCAAGATACATAGGTTTGGACTACATCTAAATCCACAAAACCCAACAAATTCTAATTAATGTCTGACAATACTTTGAAGTAAATCTTAGAGCAAAACAAAAACGGAAATGATGCTTGTGTAACCTGAAAAAAACCCCCCAAACATTAGATAATTTTCATTGAGAAGGTCTGAGAAAATTAAATTCTTTCACAGAAGCAGGCTCATTACCTGTAGATGAGATTTTGTAACTGAGGGAGCCCATTTCATTGCTTCTTGCAGAATCATCCCACAACGTGCAGCAAAATCCTTGACTATACTCTGGACTCAGAAAGCATCAATATAATCAGTAGAATACAGGACATTGGTTTTAATGGTGTGTTAAGTAGGACAGAGTGTAAGATAGACTGCAGCAATGTGATATGGTTAAAATTTTCTATAATAGTAAATTGTACTCTTGGTGAGCAAAGAGCCGTTACTTTGCAAAAGTATCACATTATATAAGAGGAAACTTACTTAGGAAAGTATTGACAAAAGAAAAAGGACTATTCACTGTAGCTCACTAATTTATACCCTCAACAATACAATAGTCAGGCATAATTTTGCTGCTTCGTAAAACAAGGAGAACCACCTACCTCTCTTGCTTCATGTGTGTCAGGGACAGTTATTCTATATGGAGCATCAGGAATGTCATAGTATGGTTGGTCCTTGTGAATGTCCTAAACAAAAACAGTTCTTTTATTTGTCTCAGTAAGGTAAAGTTCATCATCACTTAACTTGAACACTATAGACAGAACTCTCTCCAGAAAGGAATTCTGATTTTCTAAACTTTCATTCAAGCACCTGTTCTCAAGGTCATACTGTACATACATGGAATAAATCCAGGGAATAGGGGTAGACTTACCTAGGCAAGAAAAAAATATGACAACTATAATGCATAGAAAGTACATAAGCCTAACTAAAATCTCATAATTTATATTTGAAAAGAGACAGTTCAGCAGTTATAATCCATAACTGATAATTCCCATGTTTTACTCTTGATGCTAAATTTGACTTCCTACACCATGTCTAACAACTATTTTCTAGCATTAATTTTATTGCCTATGAAATAGGGGTAACAACACATACCTAATCTCACAGAAATTGAGATTTTAGCAATGTTAGAAATTTCTTACAAATTAAAGCCAACGTAAATTAAGAACTCAATGAAGTATCAGATAGATGTAAAACAAGTAAAAAAGTTCAGTTCTACAAAATAAAAAGAAAATTGGAATTAGGTGATTTGTTTCCCTAGTAGCATTTCTAAAAAGGAACTTACGGCACTAAGAGACAGTGACAGTGTCTGCAGAATATCTAGCATAGTCTTCAGCACAGTTCCACTCCACAATAAGTGAGGAAATCTAGATCAAGACAAGATTTAGAAACACCATTACCATGGAGAGATGAGGAAGGAAATTGTTTTCTCAAGAAATGTAGCTGCTCCAAGAACACCACTACAGGTAGCTCATACTCAACAGAAGTCACACAACAGACAAGCTGAATAAAGTCAAAAGCTGTGTAAGAGCAAATTAAGTAGAACTATGTTGAGATTATTCATTTCATGGGCACCGTGCTTTACTCCACCTATAAGAATACCAAGCAGGAGTTTCAGAGCACAGGTTAAAAATGCTACTGAATGCTGTTATTCAAGGAGACATTTCAGTAAACATCACTGTTAACATCAACTAAGTTAATGTGAAAAGAAGAAAATTAAACCTATACTCACTTATCTACCAAGCCAGATAAATATTTGTCTGCAACTCTCCTGATCCTCTTGTGAATGTGGTTGAAATTCACTAGCAAGAACTGAGCATGTCTCTCCAGCTCTTCTTCATTCTCCTTAGTTTTAGGCTAAAAAATATGCCAGAGAGATGAAGGAAGCTCTTAAGGAAAAAGACAAGCATGCTTTCATAAAGTGAGAACATTTATACAAATCTAAAATTTTAGTTTCCATATGACTTACTTTATCGGCCATCATTGCCAGGAAAGCTTCAAACACCTTATCAGCAACAGCTATCACACACTGCATCATGCCTGTGGGATTGAGAAGGGAGCAGTTGGATTATCAGTATTATGTCTGCTTTATAAGCTGTTTAACTGTTTTAATAGTTGAAAAATGTTCATGTTCACTCAGCCAATATTGAACTAAGTCGTTAGAAAATAAAACCAGCCTTCATGATAAGAATAAAGCAAAATAAACATACAAAACATTATTTATTTTGTTACATAGTTGCTTCATTTGCTTTATTTTTCATGCCCGGAGGTAACTTCTGAGAATCTCTAAGCTGAAAATAACTCAGACAGGAAATCTTACCAGATTTGTCTTTTTGAATTGCTTTATCCTCGAAATAGCAGAACATGACCTGGAAGCGATCTTGGTCAGTGGAACGCAACACCCTTGGAAAAGCAGAAAAAATTGATGCTCACTTATCTTACTGTCAAGCAATTCTGACGCAAACATAGTTTTTAATTTTTTTACTTTACATTCATAATTGGAAAAAATTTCAATAAATACCTCATATACTCTAGGCGGTAAACAGAAAGAAGATAAGTAGACATGGCGAAATCCAACTTATTGATCAAGGCTGACACTTCTGGAGGGGGATCCAAGAGATTTATTATGGTACTCCGCAATTCATTTAATTCAGCCTACAGATGAATACACAAAGTTATATCAAGTGGCAGTAGTTTGTGTTCTGAAGACATCCGCTTCCTGTTATTACTCTTTTTAATTTTGACCTCTGCAAGCAACATGCCAGGATGTCTTGGTCTGCAGATTAGAATCAACCCAACCTGACCCAGCATATTATGGTTCTTTAAATACAGAATTAAACACTGTAGTCAAACACCCAGCTGAAATAACTGCTGATTTCCATGCAGTTATACTAATGAAAAAATAAAATTGCTAGACAAAGTGCACTTCTGATCAGCACCACCCTTTCCAGCTTCCTAAGCTTCATGGCTCAGTTGTGCCACTCTGATGTCACAGAAGTAAATACCCAGGCAAACACAACTTTCTGTACTTCTGGGAGCCAGTCAGACATTTCATAATCTGAAGCTCTCTTTCAGTCCACTTTATGCTGCTATGACAAATACGCCTCAGGTAAAATCTGTCTTAGGGAGAGAGAACTATACTAGTAACAAGTCAGAAGATAAAAGGGGAAAAGAACTCGTTTGGAATTTCTTTGAAAGATTCAATGTGATCTTTCCTTCCCAATTTTGCTGTTTTGGCTTTTTAAACAGCACAAGTTTTGTCTAATACAAAATGGATGAAAAACTATTACAAAGATTCCATCTCCACAAAGATTTAGCTTCTACATCTAATTAAAATAGTGTAACTATCACCTCATATTAACACTCAATAAAATAAAAAGCAAGAAATTTACATACACTATTATCATTAGTATAAAAATGCTGCTTTTCTCTAAGAGGAGGCAGGCTGAATGGGTATTGTGCTGTTTCAATAAATCATGGTCAGACACCATAAGAAAAAAATAACAAGAAATGAAGTCTTACAGAAGTCACAGTATCATTCTTCATGGCAGAATTGTACTGAAGAACAGATCGAAGTGGCTCTTTGCTGGGAAATGTGAGTAATGGAGACTTGGTGGCAATTTCACACACACCTTCATACCATTCTTCTGGCCAGAGACCTGGAGCACAAGTATAAAGAGGAAGGTGAGGTGGGGTAACAATACAATGCATGCTCCAAACATACTAAACATGCTTAGGTAATTCCAAGTGAAATGTCTCAATGGGTATGATGTTTCTAACCAGATTAGACTGCACTGTAAGCTATTGCTTTGTGATGTCTTTATACCTGCCAATTTTTATTCAGCCTACTATAAACTGTTTGCATACTTGCACTCATTGTATTTGAATGAATGTGTCTTTGAATTCACACTACCTGATCCTTCCACAGCAAATCCCATCAGCACTGAATACAACCAGAAGTCACGGAACAGCTTCTGCAACCTGGGCTTGGCCTCCTTGATAGGTGGCAAGCGTCTAGTGAGCTGTCAAAGAAATAAAAATTAAAATCAGAAAACAGTGGAGTTACAGCAACTGAATTCCATGCAAAGGACTTGATTAACACACCTTCTTTACTATGATTCACAAAGGTAATATTCTTTCTGACATATCAATTGCACTGCTATTGTCGTATCAAAGAAAATTAGATGCTCTTAGAATATTTTAAATGGTAACATTTGAGATGTCTGAAGCAAGAATTTCCTTTGTGTTACACAGAAATAATACCATGCTGACACAGTAATCTCTGAAGGGAATACAAAACATTAGTGCACTATCAACTGCAAAGAGACCACACAGTCCTTTAAACTGTTGAAGACAATGCCACGTAGCTTTGCTTCAGCACAAAGGAACTCAAAACCAAGTAAATATTAGTCAAACATACTTCTGGTTGCTATTGTTTATTGACTTTGTGGAAATACACTGAGGCACCAACTGGGGATCTTTCATTGCTTGCACCCACGCACAACATGACATCAGTTCTTGAGAATTTACTATCTAAACAATCAAGAGCATTATTTTCAAGACATTTATTACAATTCTTTTATAGTTTTTGCTCAAACAGTTGCTACCATTGGAGGAGCACAGTTTGTACTTCCAGCCAACATGATATAGATTTATATAAAATTGCATGATCAAAGTCTGTTATCCTAGATGGCATCAGAAGTAAAAGCAGTGTTTAAAATGCGAAACAGACTTATTCAGGATGATATATTATTATTACCGTAAACTTTATCAAGAAAATGTCAGATTCTGATCTGACTTGAAAAGATTTTATGTCAAAGCTCCCTTGAGGTATAGGAGTATTTCAGTGAAACTTTACATAAAGCCATCTCTGGCTATATTTGTAAATCATGAATCATATTTTTCATTTAAAAAAAAATTTCCTCAATTATAGTAACAGTAAACCAAGTTTTAGCTGGTGAATGGCAATACGCTTCAAAACTGCTCATGTAACACAAACATCTGCAGCAGTATCACAGTGACTACTGCAGCCCCTCCAACTACACAGGGAGTAAAGTGTCTGCAAAACATGAGTGAAATTGTTTTTACTTGTCATGAACAGTGACATTTATGTACATGTCTGAAACTTTACATACAGACCAATTTTTGCTGAAAGATCTTCCACAAAAGCAAACAAGTACCTGCAAAGCCACAAAAGCAGTTCAACAAACAACATACAATTCAGCAGAGACCACTAGCAAGGGAGGGATTTGGCTGACGAAGTAAGTTTAGCAGTGTTTGGTTTAGGGAATGTTTACTTTGGGAGATACACAAAAAGCTAGCTTCAAAGTTCAGATTTAAACCCCAGCATTCCCCTTACTTGAGCTATTCAACATATTCCTCCTGTACAGTGGGTTAAAGGTAAGCTTAATTTATATCTCTTATTTCAGCCTGATCAGACTTGTGAGATACATAACACAGTGCAGGGAAACATTTCACTGTGTAAGTGCATCTAAACAGTAATTGAACTTTGGTAAAGACAAACTGCAATGTTGCAAACCGCAAGGCAGCAAATTTTTCTATACTGAAAGCAGAAAAGATTTACCAATAGCTACTGCATGGAGTATTTCAGCCCTGAAGGCCTGATTTCTAGGGGTGGGGGAAAAAAGAAATGAATTTATGACAAAAAACAGTAATAAAAAAAATTAAAAGTCACTCAAGTCCTTCAGTCACAGTGTAAAAACTATTTTAAAAATATCTTCTGTGGATCCTGCACTGTTGCAAAAGGAGTAATTTAAAAAAAAATAAGATAATCGCCTTAATTGCTTTTAGGCTTTCAAGCTAATTAATTCAGGGTGAGAGTTTAAAAAATTAAACAGTCCACTCACTTCTGTTCTCACTACCACGTTTCTGAAAATATTTTCCTTTAAGCACTGATTTTATTCACAAAATAGAGTTACGCATTATCAATATATTTTATTTCTGCAGAAGAGCTCTTTGGACTACCTGTTAATTTAAAAAAACATTTTCATCAACATTGTAAAAAGATTGTTTTAACAGTACAGTACCACTGATGGCATTTAGTGCAAAGCGTATCTTTCTTTGGATTCATCACTAAATCCCTCAATCTCCTTTATTACAATAAATTTCAGCTTTGCTCTTCTGCACATATTCCCATGCAACTCCAATTTTTTGTTGTAGCTACATAATGTCTGTTTTATAAATTCTTCAGTACATCTCAGCCTTCTGCTATGGTTCTTTAGTGGATGCTAAGTCCCTCCTCCTTCCAACCTTGAATCTTCAAACTATTCTTCACATAGGACACTTTATAAGTGCTACAGTTTTCTCAAGTCCCAGTTATTTTAGGTAATTAGTTTGTTACTGATAAAATACACCAATAATAACTGACTTCCATGGGAGGAGACCAGACAATTCTTTGGCAGGCTGGAGGCATTACATAAGCCAACTGAGTAACCACTAAAACAGAGGTATGAACCTAATTAAGCACTGTTCCACTAAAAAAGGAAAATGAATGTGTTAAAACACAGTAACTAGAGAACTTCTACCATGATAGAATTCAGGATGGATGGAAAATTACAGACTAGATAACTAAAATTCAGTTACCCTGTGCTCTCGTTTTCTGTTGTCTTCCAGATTTTGACCTGTCAGAATGAACAAATTCCTATTTCATTTGCTTGTCCCTGCTCTCATCATAACCTCCGCATTATGTGGAGTGAAGGACTTCACTGAACATTTTGAAAGCCTTAAAGATGCACAGACACATGAAAATGGGACTTATGATATGCCAAATTTACCACCTGAGTTCCACAGAGAGAACACTATCACAAATGACCTGATTCCTGAAGAGGAGGAAGAAGAAGACTACCTAGATCTCGACAAGATATTGGGTGAAGATGACTACAGTGATATTATTGATGCTGGCCCATACATGGTTTCTGAAATTCAGCAAGGAAATATCCTTGAACTGTTCCAAGGCAAAACCAGAATCCAGCGACTCAACATCCTCAATGCAAACTTTGGCTTCAACCTTTACCGCAGTCTGGCAGACAAAGCCAACTCTTCAGATAATATTCTCATGGCTCCTGTTGGCATTTCCACTGCAATGGCTATGATTTCTCTGGGTCTGAAGGGTCAGACTCATCAGGAGGTGTCATCTGTTCTTGGCTTTCAAGATTTCATTAATGCCAGTACCAAATACGAGCTCATGACTGTTCATAATCTCTTCCGCAAACTTACTCATCGGCTCTTCAGGCGCAATTTTGGTTATACGCTGAGGTCTGTCAATGACCTCTATATTCAAAAGGACTTCTCTATTCTAAGTGATTTCAGAAATAACATGAAAACATACTACTTCGCTGATGCCCAACCAGCTGATTTTTCAGATCCTAACTTCATAACAAAAACCAACGAACGCATCATGAAGCTGACCAAAGGATTAATAAAGGAAGCGCTTGTGAATGTAAACCCTACAACACTGATGATGATTCTTAACTGTCTCTACTTTAAAGGTAAGAATCTGCTCTTTTAGTCCTAGGTAGGAGTTTCTGCCCATTGCAATTCATGCATAATTGATTATGAATTAATTCATTCATCACTTAAATGTAGCCTACAGCTTAAAAACCCGACCTACTCCCTTATTACGAAGATTCTCTATTACTAGTCCATTTTTTGCATGTTCCTGTAGTATAATGGCATTCTGGACACAACCTGAAGTTAGGGGGTATTGTACAAATATGGCAAAAGCTTATTCCATCCAAAACCTTATAGTCACAAAGTGAAACAAAAATCCAACATATGAAGGCAGAACAACCTTAGAAAGCAGAAGCAATCTTTGAGAGATAATGCTTCACTAGCAAGTTACAAGTCACATCCAGTCCTGCTTCAAGTTACTGTCTTTGTTAAAATGGTATAGGGTGATTTCACTTAATGTTTCTGAAATATTCTGGATTCATAGGAATGACTACAAAAAGTTCCAGCTTACAGTATGTGCTTTTTGTATGATCAGAGCATGATCCTTTTCAACATGCCTACGCAGTGGACTGAGGAACCAAAACAGTGTTGTTATAAAAATTATATTAAATGAGCAAGAAGAGGGAGTTGCTAATAAAAGAGGAACAGAAAAACAAAGTTGGTTACTGACTAAGAGGAAAATCAGATAAAGATAACACTGGTAAGGAAAGGTAGATTATCACAAAGGGTTAACAGCATTTTGAATTACAACATATTCCTTTCCATATCTTATAAAAGAGTTTCCTTTTATCCAATTATGTGCCTGTCTTCAGGGAACAAATGCTCAAGACTCTCTTACAGCTGCCTTCTCAGCATGTGACTACAGGAACACCATTCCTGTAAGTTGATCAAATGTACCTTTTCCCACTTACGTGTAAGGTATTACTTCCTTGAATAACCTCACTCGCTTCTTTTCAAAGGCCCAGTGCAGCATCTTCTATTCTGAAACACCATCCAAAAGGGATTTTTAAGTACATCTCTGGTGATTTCATATTAAATAAGGCCTGTGTAGGTACACTCAAATCACATACAACTGGGTTAAAGAATTAGAGTCAACGCCTGTCACCTGCATGTCTTAACACCAAAAATTGACTAACTTTGACTAAACCAAGGTAATACCTTCAGCATGGTATCTTGTATGCAAAACAAACATTTCTCAGTTTGACATTTCTGATGACTGAAAGAGTCTGGTTCGGAGTATCAGATCCCTAAGAAAATACAGCCGCTAGTTGTTTCACAAACTGTTACATATTTCACACCCATTTGTAAAATCTAGTTTCCTTGTACAAAAAACAATAATGCACACCAAGCCCTTTCAAACCTCCAGTTTGTATTTACATGCTCTTGTAATTCAGGACCTTTAAATCAGACAATGGTTAAGTTAGAAGAAAAGCCAGGAAGTTCAAAGTCCCGTTAAATCTTATCTTCCAACCTAAACCACTCTGATTGCTATTCAGGATTATCTGAAATCAACAATATCCCACAGTAATTTACAAGTCATATAAACGAGAAGTTCATGTACATTATGAAAAGTTCCTGTACATTATTATTCCGGGAATATTTTATTAAACAAAGATCTTGGGAGTTTTTGCTTATCTGTCTTCTGCATTGTATTAACAGGCACTTGGGAGAATAAATTTCCAGTGGAAATGACAACTAAGAGGAGTTTCCGACTGAATGAGAAGCAAACAATAAAGGTTCCTATGATGCAGACTAAAGGGAACTTCCTAGCTGCTGCAGATCCTGACCTAGACTGCGGAGTGATCCAGCTCCCATTTGTGGGGAACATCAGTATGCTGATAGTGCTTCCGCACAAACTCTCTGGCATGAACGCACTAGAAAAGCAAATAACACCACAAGTAGTGGAAAAATGGCAGAAGAGCATGACAAACAGGTACACACTGTCCAAGTTCTAATGTATTTTCTTGATGAGACTGGCAAGGGTAAGTAAGTATAGAAGCAAAGAATCATAGAATGGTTTGAGTTGGAAGAGACCTAAAGATGATCTAGTTTCAATGCCCTTGCCATGGGTAGGGATACCTTCCACCAGCTAAGGTTACTTTGATGAAAACAGTAAACCTAAATAAAACCCTCAGAAAAGATGGGTTTTCTGAACCAAAAATCAGGATCAGTGGTCTCTCAAAATTTATGAGGCATCAAGAAATCAAGGACGATTGAGTTAGAAAATTTTACCAGAGTACAAAATATTTCTCTTTTAAGTATTTAATGTCGCAGATGTTAAAAATAAGTTCTGTCCGATAAAGATTCCATTGAGGAAGAAAAACAGTAGTATGATAATGACACATTTTTGTTGAATAACCTTGATCATATTCAGGGAGTAAGTTATATAGATGGAAAAAATGATAACAGCCAGCCTCTCTTGTGCAAGATGACAGGCTTGGTATTATCTGCCTTCAGACTTGATGTGCTATTCAGGAAGCCACCCCATTATTATTTTATAGAAGAGTGACAAATCTCAAATTCAGCACTTACTGCAAGCATCTAAAAAACCCACGTACTGAACTGCTGAATGCTACACAATGGTCTCAGACTTTCAGCTAAGATCAGGTGTAGTGCATAGCACATCTATTATGCAAGTAAATAATGAAAATCATCATAGGTGAAATATTAAATTGACAAACCAAAATTTCTGGAATAGGAAACTTATAAGAAATATTGAAAAAGTTCTGAAAGTACAAGTACAGTTAACAGTCCTGCGTATCTTTGTGTCTTGTTTGCTGAACACAGAAAAAAACAAACCATGACAGATATGTAAATCAAAAGAGTCATGCAAGTATGTATATCTACTCAATGATTTTTTAATTTTATTTTTACTAGAACAAGAGAAGTGGTTCTTCCTAAATTTAAGCTGGAGAAAAGTTATAACTTGATTAGCTATCTGACATCCATGGGAATAGAAGAACTGTTCAATGAAAAAGGCAACTACTCGGGTGTATCGGATGAGAAGATCATCATTGACAGGGTATTTACTCCTCTCTTCCTTTCCTTTCTGATTCAACTGAATCACATGAAAAAATGGCAACACCTTTAGAATAATTCAAATATTCTAAAATAACAGTATTTTAAATCTTTCCCTGAGGATGTAAAAAATGAGTTCTTTGTGTGCCCTTGTCTATTGATATATTGAGGAAAATTATTTATATGTCAAAGGCACCAAAAGCCTGTCAGGAACAGGCATATTCACAAACCAAAACCAAAGGATTCAGTTGCACGGGGGCTACCAGCAGAGGGAGGGGGGAGGCTGTGAGCACCTATTTGAGTATACATACAATACCCTCACATTTCCTTTTTGTCCGTTTTCCATTTTATGTTTGTTTAAACAGTTCAACCATCAAGGCACAATAACTGTGAATGAAGAAGGCACAGAGGCTGGAGCAATCACCAATGTTGGGTTCATGCCTCTTTCTACTCAGATTCGTTTTATTGTCGACCGCCCCTTTTTGTTTATGATCTACGAACATCGTACCAGCTGCCTTCTGTTCATGGGTAGAGTTGCCAACCCAGCCAAGCCTTAAAAGTAGAGAAGATCTCCAACATGTTGTTATATAAGGGATGTATAATTATGCATTATATACCAATACCATAAATGAAATTTTATTCTCGTATTAGCTAATACAAAAGTCACGGGTATCAGAAGAAAATATATTACCTCCAAGTAATTTCACATGAAGGGTTTCATAGCAACAGATAATTGGACTGCAGTTACTACCATGTATCAATACAAGTATATTAAAAAAATAATCACAAAGTAACTTACACTTTGTGTTCTACTTCAGTGTTTGAGATGTAATCAATAAAATGTTTAGATCACAGAGTCTGGAAGTTTAGCTCTAAATTTGTGTGAGGATGCCTATTTATAACAAGTGGGAACAAGAAAACTATGAACAGCTGACCAGTCATAGAAGCCAAAGTCTGCACTGAGAATTTTAGATAATGTAAGTAAAAAAGAGTAGGCATCTACACCCTTCTTCTTGGAAGATTATGGAACACTATCACCAAATAAGAGATTAAAACATCCTGAAGGAATGAAATCCTGATGAAGCCACTACTATCAGAATTATGCCAACCTAAGGAAATTACATAAAAAGCCTTTAGGATACCTTTTAGAGTGAAAGCAAGTAAAATGCTCTTTCCATGGGTGTTCCATAAGCAGCATTTTCTAATAATTCAAATGCACTCTCCATCCTCAACTCGATAGACAACACCTTTCAACTCAGAGGCAAGACTGCAACTTTCTAGATCATTCTGGTAACAACATGAAAGCTGCACAAAAGCTGGTTTCACATCAGAGAAAGTGAAAATTCACCTGCACTCTGTAGTATATTACTGCCAACTCCATGGAAAAACAGAGTTGCTACACACATTCAAATTATTCAAATCAATGTAAATACTCACCTTCACGCCATATCTTCAGATAAAAAAGTGCCTCTATTATTGACTGCATTAAATGTTGCATCCATCTAAATATATTCACATTATAAATTTGTCTTACCAGAGCAAATTAAGCTATAAATCAACAGTTACTTTAAGGATTCTGAAATCCTTTAAAAACCTGCTTTCCAGTATATTAAGTTTGACTTCCTGATTTAATTTGGCTTTTACACACTGCCATTTGCAATTTAGCAACTACTACATTTGTCCCATACACAGAACTTTCTCATATGACAGGCAGCAAAATGTTAAGATTTCAAAGGATGACAAAGAGCCAGTATCAAATAGGAAATTCAGGTGTTTCTCTGTTCTTGTCTCACATTGCACTGACCTGTCAGCCCAACATGTGGGGGACAGTATTCAATATTGATGGTTCACAAAAAAATCATTAACACACAGATACATTTCACTGTTTCATCTATATTCAAAATGAGAAGCATATTCAAAAATACAAGCCTATTCAAGGATTAAATATTCAGGCTCTGGATTAAGTAACAGCTAAGAGAAAGAGCATCTGGAATATGGGAGCTTTGAGATTCAAGAACAGGAACTATTCAAAGGAAAGAGCTCAAGTATAAAAGCAAATCAGCTACTGCTCAAAATTCACAATCTTCATATATTGTGCAAGAAAGTCAAATATTTGCTTCAACCACCATAATGTAACCATTAACTCTTGCTTCAGATACTGGCACTACCTGACTCCCTTTTAAAGGTCACATCATTTAAGAAAAAATGCAGTTATTACCAGCTATTCAGAACAAATACATCATCAGTAAAAATTTGAAATAGAAAAAGTATTGTCATAACTTTTACATTAAGCTTCTAACAAGCTTTACTTCTTTTTCAATAGGCAAGGAATTATACCGCTTTGAGCTTGGTGAAACTAGTGCTGGCACTACTGACAGCTGAAACATTCTACTGGGTAGGGTCTATCTCTGAACACAGGACAAACTAGTTCATACAAAAGCTGAGCACATATTGAACAACAGCCATTTAAGACTTTTATGAACAGGTTTCTGTAGAGCTAGGATCTGGCCCTTGTGATCACTGTTGAATTCAGTATGAGCTTATGTTTGTAACTGCTAGAATAGACTGGGAGGAAACAAACAGTTCTTAGATTTTTAATCAGTCCTAAATTCAGTCTCTGCTCTTCAAAAAGCTTCACTAAAGAGGTTTGTGAGGGCATCATATGAAATGAATTACTTTGATTTGCTTGTTGAAAGATGTTAATTATGAACAGATTGCAAGCAGGCAATTCATTTTCCCCTTCTGTCCCACCAGTTGTGCAGAAAAAAAGACCACAGAAATTTAGCTGCAGTAGGCGATAAAATGACACGATGCTTCTTTGTTCCCCATTAAGCTCAAACTTGTCTATGGATCTCTTTTGCATCTTCTTGTAGAAGATGCAGCAGTCAGGCAACTGATTTGTAAATCCAATTTGGACATATTAAATTTTCTGCTGGAGATCCACAATGGTTGCACACTGGTTTTTGACTAAATTACTATCCTGGTTTAGTTACACTTTAAAAAAAAAAATCTTTTTCATGCAGAAAAAAAAAAAGAGTTATATGAGACCAAAACCAGATATACATCACAATAAATGAATCTCAACATCCTCGCATATTTCCTAAAATGCCATCAACACAATAGCCAATTCTAGATGCAAAAGACAGAATACTTCCACCTTTCTGGATGGGTTCACTGTGCCGCCCAACAAAGAAATATCCCTATTGGTATTATTTATCTCATCAATCTCTTGAATTTGTGTCTAGCAACAATCTAACCCTCATCTCTTAAAAATAATATATAGTGATTATGTCATTATAAGACATGTATTTTCTACCCTCTTTGTGCAAGAAATATTATTTTACAATACAGCTGTATGTCTCTTGGATGCTTACTTCTGCACTAGTTGTTAGTTAAACCATTTAACCATCAAATAGCACCTACATTTGAAACACGAAAGAAATTGTTTGCAACAACCCAACCATTGGATACTCACCACAGCAATAACAGGAATAAGCACACCCAGGTTCCCTGCACTGCTAGAGGCCTGGAAAAGAAAAAGGAATGTATTAAAGCACCTACAAGATAATTAATACGTCTCTGCTAGAGGATGTATTTCAAGCAGTGAAGATTCCTACTGTCTATGACAATGACATTACACATTGCCTGCTGCCTCTGTACCTTGCAAACAGGTGTGCACAAGTTGGCCAGGAAAGTACCTAAGAAACCCAAAGGACCAGGACAGCCAGGAGACTCCCAAAGCAGCTTTTAAGTTTAAGTCCCTCACAGAAAATATTCTCCTCTTCTAGCACAGACTCTTCTATATTTGGACCTCAGATATTATGCTTTAAGCTAAAGCGGGGGAAATTTTCACTGACAGTATATCTAACCTCACACCCAACAACTACACGAGAGAACATGATGGAGAGACTGCTGGTCACACAGCGAAGACGAAAGATGGACATGGTAACAGACAGGGTACAGCTTTACATGAAATTGAATAGATCAAGAATAAGCAAATGAAAGAAAAGCAGCTGGAGAAAACACAAACGAGAGCAAACAAAGTCTTGAGATGAAACAATGATTATACAACCCAACTAAAACACATTTAGGTTCTTTCCTGGAATGTCCAAGATAAAGCAAAACAAAAGATGGACAAAAGAAGGGGTAGGAATGACTGGAAAAAATGGTTTGGTTTTTTTTTTTTTTTGCTAACATCAGGACAGTACACAGGGTGTGACAAACTGCTGCAGAGTCAGAGTAGAGACACAAGCTAACCAACCCAGCCAGAACTCAGGACATGACATTAATAGACAGACCTGCAGAAAACCACCTTCTGTACTAGCTTTTTTGTTATAAAAAAAAGGGATTTTAATAACAGGTGCTTTTTTTTCTGTGTGCAATGGTGTGGTTTTAGTTAAAAATGTACATGACAGTATGTTTAGCAGTATCATCCATATAAATGCACAGATGCATAAAACTACAGAAGAGTGGATATCTGACCTTCAGTGCTGGTCCTTTTTCACTTGCTCTTTCACTGGCTCTCTTTCCTTCTAGACCAAGCTGAACAAACAGTTCCAGCAAGTTCATCAGCAGTTCATCCACAAGGTGCTCTCCTTGAATGTTAGCAGCGATGTTAGCCAGGGCATTAATGACTGCTAAAGAACAGTGCCTGAGAAGAAAGAACAGTTATGAACTAGCAGTTCCTCAAAGCTTTATACCTTCATAATTGCAGAGCTTTCTCACGATCCTGAGAGACAGAGGTCTGTATTGGGACCAGCACTGTTCAGGATCTTATACTGATAGTAGGAACAAGAGTGTTCTCAGCGATTTTGCAGACAACACCAAGGCGAGTGGCATAGGACAGGATTGAGAAGTGAGCCTATGTCAACCTCACAGGGTCCACAACAAGGCCAAAGGCAGGCTCCTAAACCTGGGTGAGGGACAAGCTCCAGTTCCCCTTACTGGCTGGGGATTGACAGAAGCCCTGCCAAAAAGGACCCAGAGGTACTAGTGGATGAAAAGCTGGACATGAGGCAGCAATGTGCATTGGCAGACCAGAAAGCTGCCAGCAGGGTGAAGGCCAGACGCTGCTCCTCTGCTCTGTGGAGACTCCCTTGCACTGCTGCCTCCAGCTCTGGGGTCTCTGCACAGGAGAGACTTGTGGTGGGACACGGAGCTGTTGCAGCATGTCTGGAAGAGGCCACAGAGATGTTGCAAGGGCTGCAGCTCCCCTGCTGTGAGGACAGGCTGAGAGATTTGGTGGAGTTCAGTAGCACATCACTTTACTGATAAATGAAATACAACCAGTGTTTAAGTGAATAACTATTAGATCACTTGGCCTCTGCAAGGCTTTTTTTCATTTATGATACTGTTGTGACTAAAAAGCCATGATTTCCATATAGCAAAAAGCAGCAGAGGCCCTGTACCTCTGGACTGGAAAAACTCTTGAGCAGAATAATAAAAACTAGTACCAGTTGTTGTTACAGCTGAGATAGCATTGGGTCAGACAGCATGTTAAACATACTGACAGCAACAGCCCTTTCAGTCACTCACAGAGCTCAGTGAAAGATATCCAGCCTACTGCAACTATCAACAAAGCCAGTGATAATCTTTAATTATAAGAGGGACTACAACGCATACTTACATACTAAGAATTAAGTTGTTAATGATTTGCATTTAAACCCAAACAAGTCTGGCAGCGCACCGAGAAAAACCCCATAATACAGAAAAACCACAAAATCCCAAAGCAAAACACACAAACTCCAGAGGAACTTCATTAGCTTCTTTATGCTAAGACATTATTACTCCATTACAGCTAACGTAAGTCAATGTCATTTATGATTTAGAAACATTAATCCCTTACAGAAAGGGAAAGAAATTAATGCTACCTTCTAGTGAAAAAAATTTAGGAAACTCTACATTATGAAGTACCACTATTTAAAATACATAAATTTTTTAACATCGTAGAAATAAAGCCCATATAGTATTTATAACCCCAGTATAAATCTTAGAGATGGAAAAAAGTGAAAATTACTGATGTACCATACAGGATATCTGAAATAGTGTTCATGCACACACAGAGCTAAGTGTTACCTGTATCCATGATCCTTATAGTCTTTTGTGGCAGAGTAAACAACTGAGCTTGCTTTAACACTGATTTGTTGAAACAGATTCCACACCTCTTGGTAAATATATTGCTGTAAAAAAAACCCAACAAAGTAAAACAAAACCCAAAACAAATCACCAAGCAGAATTCATTGAATATAATAATTCTTGAGTAAAACACACTGAAGTATTATTTAGTTTTGCAAATGGGTATCTTGTCACAGGTTGAGGAACACTGTCAGCTTACACAAAGCATGCAGTGGAAGCACCTTCATTAGTGTTTCTAACTACTCAAATTTCATGAAATTTATTAGGTCCTTTAACTGCATTTTCTTGATGGAAAACTCTTCCAGGCTTCTGAGTTCCGGCAATTAATTGCATTTTGAAAGGTGAGTCAACTAATGCATTGTTCGGTCGTGTAAGGAATCTTTGCTTTTAAATGTATGGACTTAAAAGACTTTGCAAGTTAATGATACAAAAAAGAGACACTGTGCACCTATTCAGGACTTAAGACATCTGTTCATAGACTTCTGAACTTTTGAAAACATTGAAATTGGCAAGGGTAAGTTGCTTCTTTTAAAAAAAATTATTTTCTGTGAGGACTAATACTCTTGATGGGAACAGCTTTTGTTTTTTTGAAGGCAGAGGGACATGAGTATTGTATAAGTACAATGCTCTGATGAAGAGAAGTCTTAAAAATCTTCTACAAATGCTGTTTTGTAACTACATTTCCTTTTTAACTAAGAAAAAGGGCTCACTAAGTGACACTCTTGGTCTATTCTTTCCTTACATTTCCAGTGATGACCATGCAGCCCAGCTGATCAACAATGAGTACATCAAGATGAGAAGGCGGTTGGCAAAACTTCTGCTGTAAGATCTGTAGGATGGGTTCCATCATTTTTGGGGTGTCCCTCAGTGCCACTGCAATGTGCCCTAGAGCACGAATTGTGTGATCAGGTATCAAATGAGCTTCCCTGTTACAAAAAAGCAAACAAAAAAACCCACCAAATCAATATAGGCAACCATTCAACAACTATGAAGACCTCCAAGCATGATTACATTTCACATAAGAAGCTGTTCATACACTAAATTTAAGGATCCTTAAGAGCTTCAGCATTGCTGTTCTATATTCCCATCTACTCCAAAAATTAACGTTAGAGATATACTTGCACAGAGATATATTTTATTGGTTCTCAACAAAAAAAAGGGAGAAAACCCACAAACAGTTTAAGAAACCCATGCTAATCCATGAACAAACTGTTCTGGAAAAAAAAAGTGAAAAAGAGGTAAAAGTGATCTGAAAATCATCAAAACATGACAGTCAGGCCAGGCACTACTGGACTTCCCCTTGCATGTTTCTCAGTTGGCAGGTCTCTTAAATGTAAAGCGAATCAAGTGTCATAAGCAGCAAGCTCTGTCTAGCTATAAAAGATAGCTGAAGCTGAATAATGCAGCAGAACTCAATTAAGGACTCAAAAACGGCTAATGCTCTCAGAAAAGTTATTGCTGATTTAATGAGATACAAATAAATCTGTAACTCTCAGCATGAAAACAAGGACTCAGCAAAGATTTGCTTAGGAGGATCTTGACCCTGCACACAAGCTCAGTAATCTCAGAAACAATTCTAAAATAGCATTGCCATAACTATATTTTAGAATAAGCTTCAGGTTTACACAATGTAGGAGAAATTGGTTCAAAAACTAGCAACTTACTTGTCACTCTCCTGAGAGATGTACAGGCGGTTAGATAAACTGGCAAGAAACGCCTCAACAATCACTGAATCTATAGTCAAGCCAGCTTTCAAGCACCTGGAATAACAATGAACAGAAACCCTGCTAAAACACACCTGGCCTTGGAGGAGTGGGGGGAAGAGGGGAGGAAAGCATGCATTGAACTTTTCACTACTGTAAAAACACACCAAATATAATGGAAAAATGTTTATAGTCAAGTATAAGAATTGACTGCCTAGGAACGCTGAAGATGTATTTTAAAACAATGAGCTGAATTTCTATTGCTGTTTTTTCCATCCACAATAAAGACAGACACGCAAAAAAGGAAATGCAGAATGGATAGCTTTAGGAACTTGATAATCCCTTGATACCCAGTCACCATTTGTTTTCCCCCAAGCTCTCTGCAGCTGTTCGAAAAGAAAAATCACTGTCCATCTTTGTGTAACAATCCTCCTGTTACAGGAGGCTCAGTCAACATGACAACATTAAATAGAAAATAAAAAAAAAACCACCAAATATCGAAATGGTGATTAGCATGAATTATTTTAGTGGGAAGCAAAATAATAAGACTAAATTGCTATTTTACCAGTGGGACATAAACAGAAGCAACAGACATTTAAAGAAAAATGAAGTCAAGATCAAAAAAAAGGCAAAAAGACTTCATAGCAGCTCAAAGCAGCAGCATCTTCTAACCAGTCACAGGATTTTTCTGCTAGGGAAATGCATTCCCACTTGTTACAAATCTCTCTTACCTGCAGATGTTGTCTATGGCAATGTCACGCAGCTGCTCATACATGGATGGTTGACTTTTCTTTCCAGGCATCACGTTTAGTGTAGACTCTGAATGCTCATTGGTTACACTAATCTTGATGTCATTACCACCTACTAAGAACATAACTATGGAAATGAACAGCATCTGAAATAGCTTTTTATCCCCAAAATAAGAACACACATGCAAAACAGCATGTGGTGAGTGCAAAACAGTGTACTTCACAGTTTGAAGAGCAGAGCTGAATAACCCTGGAAGCAAAAGTGCTGTCACCAGCTATGCAAGGTATCACTGCATTCAACTACTTGTAAGTAATTATTCCTTAATTTAGTCAACTTCTGTTCTTGTTTTGCCTCCTCTTTACCATTATGATATGGTTTTTGCATTAGCAAGTGATTGAAATTGAAAATTTTCATTTCAGAAATCGTAACTTGATATTACAATTTTAAAACAGCAACAAAAAACCCTGCAAAATGCCACTGAGACCCATATGGAGATTGCAGAACATAATCTTGTTCTGCCTGGAGAAGCAGCAGCTTTGGACAGACAATATTTGTCTTCCAAGTGTAAATCAGGTTATCACGCAACTTAAAAAACAATCACTAGCATGTTGTGTGAAACATGGTATTTTTCCTTTACCTGTGTGATACTGGCTATGATACTTATAAAGCTTCACAAGCACCGGGGATGGTATCACAAGAAAGTCTCTCAAGGACGGATTCACAGAATGAACAACAATAGGGAACCTCTCACACAAACGACCCAGACCCTGAGGTTTAAAACAAGAAATATAACCAACTAAGTTTGCAATTTCAGTTCAATACAGAACAATACAAACCATACATAGTTCTAAGAGATTAAATTTCTAGCAGAGGGAGGGTTTGGATGCTTCAAGTCTCTAGTTCTTTTAGGTTAGTGCTGCATGCCAGTTGAGCTTTGCTGTTTTCCTAGAGTGCAAGTCATTTCTTCTATTGAAGAACTCTCTAAAAATAAGACTACTGGACAAGTTCAAAAATTTAAAGAACCTATGTGGTGGAAAATACCACATTTGTAAAACTATGTTTAAATGCCCTGTAAGTTGACATAAAGCTTAGAATAACAAAGCCTCCACCTTAAAGCTGAGTGACCTGCCAGTAAGAGTATTTTAATTGTTAATAGGACTGAGAAGATAAGTATTTTCAAAATTAAAGAGTGGGTACAAAATGCTTATCAATACTGTTCTTCAGGAAGTACTTGAGCTAAGAACATTCTGAAAGCACCACTCTACTACAGCTCTAGCTTCCACACCAGACCTCTAAAACCTAAATGCCGAATACATTGATGGAAAGTAATATAAGCAGCAGACAAAGCATCCTTCTAGCAACCTGTGAAGCACCCCAGTCTCTCGCTTACTGATGTAGTAATGTCAAATACTGTAAAGACAGACCTGCAAACAGCAAATCAGTAGTGGCAAATGAGCAATGATGACTTTGCTTGATGTTTTCGACTGTAGCTTCTCTGATAACTTAATACACAGGTTTTCTGCACCTTATGTGAAAAATCAAACAAAAATTGATGTTTTCCTGGTTATTAGGTCAGATGCAACTCAATGCTTGCTGTTATTTCTGAAAATGCACAGAACACACCAGCTTCACTCTATTCATACTATAATTCCTGAAAGATTTACTGTTACTTCTGATGGAAAAAAAAAGTAATTTGGAAACTCGGTATCTGCACTAAATAGCTCTGTCAAACACTATGGTTAATAGACTTACAGTATTTAAAATTAATTATGAAAGTACTGCACATCCACCAGAAATTGCAACAGAAAAAATCCTTCACTCAGACATAAGAATTAAACAACAAATAAATTTGAGAAGTTATGAGAGCTTCTAAAATCTGATAGCAATGAAGTAAAAACATTTTCTTTAAAAGAATGACTGAGAAACATCTAAGACACCGAGAGTAGTAACTAAAAATATAAACTACATAAGCAGCTGCATGTAATGCAGCAATTATCCCATCTCTTGTAAATAAGCCAACATATGCTTCTATCTCTATGATGTCTAACTATTGAGCCAGCAAATCTGACAACTTTCTTTATTCTTGTATTCTAATGGCAACATGTATCCCATTGAAAGCTAATTTTACATTTCTCTGAGCATTACCTACTTTCAAAGGGCTTATAAATTTCTCTACAATTGAAAAATAAGATAGAAATCCAGAGACTGTGGAGCATTCTTTACCTTGCTCATCCTTCACAGCCCACACCATGAGATCCACACAGGCAGCATTAGCTTGACAGCGCAGTTTTAAAGGACTCAGCTCATTGTGCAGTCGATCCACATCATGAAGGATTTTCTGAAGCTCTGATTGGCTGATGTTGAATTGCTCAAGCACAAAATCATGTATTTCCTTCACAAAAGAGTTGGGAAGGTCTAAAGGAATAAAAGGAAATAGCATACTAGAACAATGGGAGCCAATGCGTCAAAATTCAACATATATAAAACTCATGGTCATTTTACAGATTTCCTTAAGTTTATCCCCTACCTGAAAGATAAATTTCATAGTGAAGTCCCCCAGTATTCAGGCAACTGAAAAGAATTTTTTAATCTTTCCACTGCTGCTCAAAATATTTTAATTTTTTATTTCCATTGCACCTTCTTGATGTAGAAACATTACAAAATAGAAATTCTATAGCACATGCGGAATTCTGGGAAGTCATAAAATGGATAAGGTTGGAAGAGACCTTAAAGATCATCCAGTGCCAATCTGCCTGCCACAATGGGGGATGGACACCAGGCTGCTCAAAGCCTCATACCACCTGGCCTTGAACACCTCCAGGGATGGGTCATCCACAGCTTTTTGTGACAGTATGTGCCAGCTGCCAGTGTCTCACCGTACTTAAAGAATCACTTTCTAATATCCAATTTAAATCTCCACTCTTTCAGTTTAAAACCATTACCCTTCATCCTATCACTTCACTCCCTGATCAGGAGTCCCTCCCCAGCTTTCCCGTAGGGCTTCTTTAAGACAATGCTTTTGATTCTAAACATAATGAAGGATAAACTTATAAAAAACAAATACTGTACCTTTCATATAGTATAACGTGTCTCTCAGCATTTTAAATTGAGCAAGGTAAAGAGGGTCACTGAAAGTTTTATAATAGAGCTCTGTATTAGCACTCATCTGAAAGAGAAAAAAGTAGCCTGCCAGACTCTAAATCAAGTATTTTTCATTGTATGGACCAACAAATCTTATTCCAGTCACATAATTGTTCTGCTCCACAATGTAAGCAAGCATTTAGAGCAGGTACCAGAACTAACCTCACAGCTTTCTTTCTGTTTCTATCAAAAGTACAGCCATTTGGTACATAAAATAAGATATACCCATTCATTCAACAATGATCACATTCACGTTCTACAAGTGTTGTTTGAAAAAGCCATTCAAGTCATTAAAAAAGGCTTGGAAGGCTTCACATAGAAACCAAAACATGAGTTTTAAAACATACCTCTGCAACTTCAGCTACAACTGCATCTAAGGTCTTTAGCAGAGAATCCCCAACAATCTGTTTTACCTATGTGGGTAAAAAGAAAAATGAAAAACAAATGTTTCCTGTCAATGACCCTCGATAGGAAGGCAAGCTAATTTTGTCCATGCACAAAAGTTTTTTTACACAGTTCAAATGACAGCTTTTTAGGAACACTATTGAAGCATGGCATCAAATGTTACAAATACGACACAAAGCTTGAGACAAAGGCAAGTAACTCTTCATTTTCAATTCTAAAAGTTTAAATTGGATCTATTTCTTGCACAAAAGGAATGTAGATTTATTGCATTGTTCATAAGAACCCATCACATACCATATTCAACAGCTGACGGAGCATTTCCAATGGGATGTTAAATTCTTTATTGTTAATGCCATTGAAGAGAGGAGAAACTGAAAAGCTGGAGCTGATTGTAGAGAAATAATAATCTGGATCCAGTGCACTCCCATCAGGAAGATACGAACCTCATCAGAAAAAAAAAAAAATAAATAAACTTGGGCAAGAGAGAGGTTATGTAAATGGTGTTTAACAGCAATATTTAGCCACTGCTGCAGAGCTATTTCCTACACAGGTACAGTCTTTAACATGCAAACTACCAAGAGGCGCATTGCAGCTAATCAACTTGCAAATCAAGACAGAAATTAACTTTTAAAAATACATTTGTTCATTATAAGTTTATAATCACAATGTTAGAATTCATTTCAATGTCTTGTGACCATGCCAGAGACACTGCAGACAGGAAGTCTTCTTTTACTATTGATACAATTTTACTTGAAAATATTTGCAAGTGTCAGTCTTGACAATATTAACACTTGTTTCTCAAAGTTACTCCGCACAATCTCCTGAAATATTTCAGACTAACTGAATTAAGCTCTTCCGTACCAGGCACAGCCTAGCAGTAAATGTCTTCAAGAAGGCTGCCAGAAACAACTGAGTCTGGAAAGCACTGTTGCTAATATCAACTTCCTACTGTCTTCATACTTCAAAACTTTTTAGAACCCTAGCAGGTATGTGTAAGAGACCTATTGTATTAATTTTAGAGAGCAAAGAAAAGGGTCAAAATTATTCCAGCTTTCAATTTTCTATGAACAGCAACAAATTCTGTTCCTCTGCAAAATAATTTACCTTCAAAGTAATGAATTGCGGATCCTCCAGGGGAACTGGGAGGGGGGATTCCACGTTCAGGACTAACCTGAAACATCAGACAAAAGCTATAATCAAAAAACTAGTTAAACACTGAAAAACCTTCAAGAGAATGGTTCATGCACTTCATAAAGAAACACAGCTTCATGCAAAACAAGAATAACATATTGCTGCGCTTAACAGCTCAAATCCAGCCAAAAATGGGAAGTTATAAAGGATTAGTTCAGGGCTTTAGACTAAGAAGAGATACAATAAAGATGAAACCTTATAAAACCATGCTAGTAACAATCTGTAGTTTCAAATCTGGCTTATCTAATCTGGTCTTCCCCCAAGACAAGAAACATCCATAGGTCTTGATGAAACCAGTGAGAGCTCACATACCCTCAGCACTTTGGAAAATTTAGCCATTAAGTGTCAGCTTCACAAATTCACAGAGAAACACCACAATGCTTTTTCACAAGAAAAACACAAGGAACAGGATCTGCCAATTGTTCTATGTAAAGACTTCTTAGTAGAGTTACTAGTTTAACTGTCACTGATTAGTCTGCATCTTCAAAACTACAAAGTTATTTGGAAACTCAGAACCAAAATAAAGATATCTGTATCTCATGAACTCTGTGTACATATCCAGTGGTCTCATCTAAGCAGTACTTCCCAACACAAGAGCAAGTCATACAAACCTGTGAGATGCTAGACACACTGCTAGCCTTTCTCTTTAGTGTTCCTTCTTGGCAAACAGTGAGTAGAGAACTAGGAAGAATTGATCTGAAATCGTTAAAGGATCGACGGCGAATTCCCTCAAGCTCTTCTGGAACTCTCAGGGAATGTGGGAGAATTTTTGGAAAAAGCTTTGAAAGGAGAGCCTCCTCAGAATTGCTGTAGCGACCAAAGGCTCTAGAAATTCCTATGAGGCAGGGTACTGCATACTTGCATAAATATTCTGGCAAAGAAAAACATGTACAACAGTATATTAACAGTAACTCAAAACTTCCTTTTAGGATTTTGCTACCGCTTTCTTAAACTGCTTCTGCCTAATACGCCTTGAAAAGACTTATTTGTGCAAGAAGAGGAAGAACATGAAAAGTATTGCAAATAAATCCATTTCTCTTGCTTTCACATTTACCAGTCAGCAACAAACAAAATAAATACATGCTAAGAAAAGTCAGAAGGCAAAAGGTGCTTGCTCTTCAGGAGTAATCCTGATAATTAGAGAACACTAGAGAAGCTGAGAGGACAGAAGTTACAAGTATAGTAACAATATGAAGAGGTATTTTAATAGTACCTTTATCATGCATTTGTGGGGTCTGGCACATTCCCAACAGGAACTGCATGACTTGTAGAATTGCATCCAAAATCTAAAATAGTCAAGACAGACAAAAAAAACGTAACTTCTGGTAAACAAATTAAACTTGCCAATATTACTGTAAGCACCCCTGTAAACAAGGTAATTTTAATGCTGTAGGATGCTTACATAACCACTTCCATAAGTTCTCAGCTGGTATTTACTAGCAGAATAAAATTGCAACAGTCTAAATCAACCCCTTTGCAAGAAAGAAAGCAGGTATGGTGTACTCTTCTCTACACCTTTGTCAGTGCTGCAGCATTGGAGGACTGTGTACTACATCAGCACAGACTTAAAATAAACTCTACCTGCTCTCTGAGAGATGCATCCCTGTAAGCAACATCTGATAACAATGTTATCAAGCAGAAGCTGAAGTTTTCTGCAACTGGAAGCAAGCCTGAAAAGTAATGGACAGAAAATATGCCACTTAAGCACTGTTAGAGACAATCAACTCATGAAGAGCAAATAATAATAAAGCAAGAAGACAATGTGATTCCCCCATCATACAGTTCTGAAACCCACTACAAAAATACAGCATTACAGACAAAAATCAGAAGGACACTCTGATCATAATTACTAAACAAAAAGTTAAAATAATAATTCTAACAATTAAAAACTCTTCCATGCTGTCAAGGAAATAAAAACGAAAAAATCAAAACACCCATTTCTTCTATTAAGAGACACTAAGGGAGCAAGAAATGTAACAGCTTAAATAGTAACTGTGGTATGAAAGCTAAGAGTTAAGCATTCAAATCCCAGGTTCCACAGTACTGCTCTACTACACAATCTTCTCCAATTTAGTATTAGGCACAGAATTATTTGGAAAGTGCAATTCAAAACAAAACAGCTCATAAAAAAAATCTGGGAGCTACTCAACTACCTCTTTGCTTCTGAAGAATATCAGCATGAAAAGCTGTGGACACAGGAGCTGAGAATCTAAGAGGACCTAAGATATCCCCTTGGACCATGCCCTGAATAACCTTTGTTATTCTCTTATTTTCTGTCTGGAATTCCATGGGAATGATAAAAACCAAACATCACCTCTGCCTTTCCGTGCATTGCTTTCTTCTATCCATTGGACTTTGGGAAGACCCTTCAGAAGTCGGAGGAGGTAAGGAACTATATGATCTTTGTGCTGAAGAGAAAAATAATCTATTTAAAATGAAGAAAAGCTGTATCATCTGAAGATATTTTAGAGATATACAAAGTCTAGACATCCACACACAGAACTTGTTTCTAGTAATTACTACATAAGTCTCTTGAATACTCAAAAAATTGGTTTCAACACACTTCACACATTCATGTTACAGTTCAACTTCCCGACCTGTAAATGACAGGACAGCATTTCCCTTCCTCACAGAGTTGGATTATTACTAACTGCTGGCTTTGAAAACTTTTTATACTATATGAAACACAAGGAGAGCTGCCTGATTTAAACTTCATACTATAAAAAATACTAAAAGGACCATAATGGTATGTATGGCAGCTGTATTAAGGTAAATAGATACTATTCATTAAATGAATTCATTTGAACTGATCCAAATTCTTTCATCCTAAATAGTCTAAGAGGGAAAAATACCTGAAGGTCAGATTCAATCAGAAAGATTCCTAAAGCAATAACAGCATCTCTGCGACGTTCATCTAACTGGAAGATCCCATGGAAATCCACTGGACACATACAGAGAAGTTTTTGTACCTGAAAAACAGCAGAGCATAAGAACAGTAGAAGAAAATCAAAAATGTCAAAAGAATCCAAGGGAAAAACCATATATGTGTTAAAATGGTCTTTTAACACTCCTTTAGTAGGCTTCAGATGCAAGTATCTCCCAGCTTCTCTTCTACAGAGCAGAGCTCACCACCACAAAACAGGCATGGATCACAATGGCAAATATTTTTACAGCAGAGGAATGAGCTGATGAGATCCAAAGTCATTCAAATCTCCTGTGTCTGAAGTAGACAGTAGTCTTTCTGTCTCCCGGCAGACAGGCAGATGATCATATTATCCTCTTCAGTTATCACTCTGAATGAGAGCATAAAAGGGCTAGGAAAGAGTGATGAATGACAGCAGGAGAAGAGAGAAAAATCTCAAGTATATGTCAAACATCTTTATCACAACGCATGTCCATATAAAAGTTTTCTCCAGCACTTGATCAAGCTTTTTTGTTGTGTTTTTGAAGAGAAATTCTGAAACACTTCAGAGCATCGCATTAACAACAAAGCCTTCCTGCCACTAATTCATTGAGCATTTTGCATGTACAAGAAATGAATTTACACAACTCCTGTAAACAACATATGGATGAAACTTAGGTTAGAGCTGCAACAGTGCCTTCTCATACACACTACTGAACAATAAATTACTGTCCAAGTATGTCTTTTGCTCAAACAAAAGAGATTAAGCTACCAGAACATTATTTTCCCACAACTTAGCTATTACTTCACTCCATACTAAACGACCACACAGTTAAATATCATCAAATTCCCCAAATGCGGTTTTCCGGTGAAACCGTCAGAGAAAACGCAACACGTACATTGTATTAAGCTTACTTTATGCTAATAAATGTTACTTAATTATTGTCATAACATACACCTATATTTGAATGACCAATGTCTGAATGACCTATGTACATGCATCAAGTCAGTTCCTGTTCAGATAACTCTGTAAACACCCAGTCTTGAAATTCCTAAACCAAGAAACTATTTCCCTAGAGTACAAGAAGAATTTGTTGGATGCTAAATGGAATTCAAGATTGCACGCCTTCAGCTGCCAGACCTCTAAGTGGCAAGATCTGAACACAACACAAATAATCCTTTTGCTCAACGTAAAATACAGTAAATATGAACTTTGAAAAACAACTTCTAATGCACGTGTCCCACATCATTTATAATAAAAGAAGTGAGTAACTTTAGCTAGATATGCACTGCTGTCACAGCTGGACCAGCCACTGAAACCTTAACCAAAACAACTCTTAACATTTCACTCCTACCTTAAATCTCTCAAATAAACACAACCCGCCATTTCAAAACAAAAAAATCCCAATCACTCCACTGTATTAGTGAACCAACAGCAAGGCTTAAAAATATTATTCACCATTGATTGTCAGATCAACATCAGATTGCCAGAACAAGAACTAAGAAAAAAAGTCCGCGATAACTGGCAAGGAACAGAATTTTTATCAGAGCATTTTTCGTGAGCTCTTTCAAAGATTCTGTAAGGTTTTTTTTCATTATTGCACGAGCAACGCAGAATTACAGTGGCCTGACGGGCAGAGACACCACAGTGGGAACAGCTGGGCCCATCGCCCACCCGGCGGGGATTCGTCTCAATCGGCTATTTTGCTCCCCCAGCTGACTGCATCGCTCGGATTTAATCAGATGCGTAAAGCAACCAGCCCCAATTAGGCTAAGACTAATGACGCCTCTAAGGCCCTGTTCCGCTCACCCACGGGCAGCGGAACCGTTGGGAAGGGTTGCCTTTCCGGGGCTGATCAGCGGCTACGGTAATACTCCCGGGCCGCGACGGGCCGGGTAAGAGACCGGCAGCCCCCGTCCCGCGGCCGAGAATGGTATCCGCCGTGCACAGCCTCCCACGGCACTTCCCACGCACCACAGGCCCAAGACAGGCGGCCCGAACACCCTCCCCTCGGTCAGGGCCTCGACCGGTCCTCTAGAGAGAGGACACCTCCCGGCGGGGACGCTGCCCGCGGGCAGGGCCGGGGCCTCAGCCCAGCGGCGGTGCCC
>VZTY01009379.1:14345-62242 GCA_013400935.1 Turnix velox | reverse complement strand
GACCGACCTCTCGCGAGACTAGCACCTCCCAGAATGCCAGTCGGGCCACGAAGATGGCGACAAACTCAGCGGCTTCACTTTTAGCCCCTTCCCTTCCCTTCCTTACCCCGCCCCTCCCCGCCCTTCCCCGCTGCACCGCCCCTCCCCTGGGCCCGCTCCGAAGGCGGAGGGATTGGCCTTTTACTCCTTTCCTTCTATCTCCTCGTAGTGCC
The DNA here is from genome assembly GCA_013400935.1 of Turnix velox. Lineage (NCBI taxonomy): Eukaryota > Metazoa > Chordata > Aves > Charadriiformes > Turnicidae > Turnix > Turnix velox. The sequence continues at coordinate 62,030 of VZTY01009379.1, read as the reverse complement.
CGCCCCGCCTCAGCGGTACCTGCTACTTCCGCCCGGCGCGCGGTGCGGCCCGCAAACAGGCGTAGCAAGGGGAGGTCGGTGACGAGCAGCTGGGCAGGCCAGGCCCGGCCTGACCACCGTCAAGACTGAGGGTATCGCCTCCCCGAGGCCTTTACCGTAGCCTCTTCTTCCGTCAACAATGTCGGCTCTTCCGAGGAGCTACAACCCCTTCGCCGCAGAGGAGGAGGAGGAGGTGGCGGTGGGCGGTGGGGAAGCGGAGGGCGGCGGGCGGCAGCGGTACCTGCAGCAGGAGGTGCTCCGCCGCTCGGCTGCCGCCGCCGACAGCACCGCCCGCTCGCTCTCGCTCCTCTACGAGTCGGAGCGAGTCGGGGTGGCCGCCTCTGAGGTGAGTGGCGCGGGGGTGCTTTGCCGTTCACCTCGAAAGCTTCCCCACACGCCTCCGCTTAAGGGTTCATATCTCTGTTTAAAATATCCCCCTCTCTTACCGCGGACTGACTTTCCGGGTGGAAGCAGTTTGGTTTTTGGGGAATAAAAATGCCGGGTTTTCATTCTCTGTTTGTGTGATACCGAGAGTAGGACTCGGTTGTATTTTCAGTAGTTTATAACGATTCTCCATAATGGTACTTGTTTTAATCTGAGTGGAAAGTTTTCAGTATTGATTGAATGCCGAGCCAGCCTTGCTGCTTGTTTGTGATGTGATCGGTTAATCCTGATTAATCATTTCCTTCATTTTTCTGGGCTTGCTTATACTCGGGGATATAACGCTTAAAGGGCTTGTCCACTGTGTCATCTGCTAATGGAGTATTTCCTAGAGCGTTAGTAACGCCATTGCCTCGGTTACCCGGGCAGTGTCTGAGCCGGAGGAGGTTGTAGGTGACACAGCTGCACACAGCTGCTCTGATTCATTTGTCAAAAAACTAGGAATCGCGAATTTGGGCGTTATACAGGGCTTGTTTTAAAACTTGAATTGTATCTTTTCACTGCTTGGCTGAGGGTGAAAAAAAGGAACATTGAACTAAGATTCCCTAAAGTTTAGAAAGAGCTGTTTTTTCACTAGCATTAGCTGTAGGCAACTTTCCTGACAGAATTAATCTTTGCGTTACTTTGGAATTCTGTTTGTGCTGCCAAATTAGAAAATAATGTAACTATATGTATCGGAGTTTGAAATCTTGCATTGTTAGTACTTGTTAGAGGATTACATTTGCAATGTGAAAAAATTGTATTTGCATTTATTGCCTTTGGTTACTCTGTTTTTAAATTGTCAGAATTGTTCAATTAATATACAAATAGTTTCTATTCTTAATGAAGAAACAGAAATTGTTCCGCTTGTGCATTTTGCTGCCTTAAGCCTTGAAATTTTTCACTGCATCACCTATCTGGTGCTATGTTTGTTCCATTAAGAAGAGATACAAGTGTCAACCTGCCAAAAGGCCAACACAGAAAATTTCTTGCATGGTGTTTATAATAGGTGTCAGGACCCTGCCACTACACAGTGATTTTATGGCGATGAACAACTGTTGATTGAAATGCTGTGGAGGAAGAGGTGCAAGTGAAAAAACTGCCTGGCTTTAAAGATAATTTATGTGGCCGAAGTAACTCTACTATTTCTCTTCAGAGTGTTGTGTGTTCGATGTTTCAGTTTTTCTTGGCTTAACTGGCTTCTCTTTTTATGTTGATGTCTGTTAGGAGCTTGTACGTCAAGGAGAGGCCCTGAAGCGCACGGAACAGTTGGTTGATAAAATGGACCAGGACCTGAAGACTAGTCAAAGGCATATAAATAGCATCAAGAGTGTTTGGGGAGGCTTGGTGAACTACTTCAAAGCCAAGCCTCCAGAGACAAAGCCAGAGCAGAATGGAAGCCAGGAGTATTATGCTAATAGTAGGTAAGTAAAACAAACATTTTACTTGTGTCTTGTCTCCCACAGCATCTCTGAACACTCACCGGAAAATCAGAACTTATAAGACCTCTTGATTCTGTCAAGTAAGCTCCTGAGGTGATGTCTAGCTCCCTTTTTCTTTTAACTAAAAATATTTTTATTTGTATTTGAGGTGATTAGTTTGATTCTGTCAAGTAAGCTCCTGAGGTGATGTCTAGCTCCCTTTTTGTTTTAACTTGTTTTAACTTTTGTTTTTTGTTTTATTTGTATTTGAGGTGGTTAGTTGCAGATAAAAATTAATTACTGTGGACTTTTTGGGGTTTACACTACTTGTCTGTCTCCAGCTGAGAAATTTCTGTAAAGCCTGGCATTGCTGCATGGGTTGAATACCTTCTTTCCTTTCTTCCCCTTCTCCCTCTGTACTTCACTAGAGGAAAGGACTAGGTTGCCTCCAAGATATGTATTTTTTTTTTTTTTTGTTTTGATGTCAAAGTTTCTATGGACTGTTTTTTGTGCTAAAGCAACTAGATCTACTTTCACTGGAGGCGAATGCTAATAGCTCATTTTAAAAGAATGTTTTGGATCAGGTCTAACAAATTCAGTTCATCTTATTAATTTGACACCTGTTCCTGTTTAACAGATTAAGAATGATTTCTTTTTATTCTGTTTATTACCAGATTAAAAGAAGCCATGATGTCTAGTAAGGAACAAGAGTCAAAATACCTGGAGAGTCATCCAAATTTAAGGAAGCTGGATAGTGCAGGTTTGTTAACTTTATTTTATACTGCATGTCTGTCTTCAATATGGGGCAAACTTACACAGTTGTGAAGGCAGAGGCTCTTCAGTCTGTCTAGATGCTGTTTAATATCTGGAGATTTGTATCCCAGCCTTCGTGGCTTTGATTTCTAGGGAATTTGTGCTGTGGTCACTGAAGACTTTGAAAGCATCCAGAGCTTATGTTTGTGCAAAGGTCTGCATGTGCTGTTTGGGCAGTCTTGTCCTACTTTTTCTAAAATGTTAACTTATAATTCAGAGGTTCTCCTTTTTAATCATCATTTGTCACAGTTATCAGATAAGATCGCCTTGTTATTTCAAACATGGAGTATTGGAATTCATACTGAAGCCATTCCTTGATTCCTTGAGGAAGGTCTTGTTCCTCATTGCCACAGTATTTTAACCTCTGTGGTGACTTTTACGTACTAAGTAACCGTTCCTCCTTAAAGTGAGAGTGAATTACATTGATTAGTAGGGATATTTTTATAGGTATAGTTCTGTAAATAAACATTACTGAAAAGCATGCCTTTATCTCCATTTTACTCCATGTAATATTAAAAGTATGTCCAATGGAGGGCAGAAGGAACTCTGTGGTGACTTCACCTAAGAAAACAATAACTTCTGATAGGAGTTTCCAACTGTTAAGATAGTGCTTTTGGAGTATTTTTTTTGATGCTCCTGCTGACAGGATATGTGGTTTCATGGCAGCTGTGGTCAGACTAATTTTTATTGGCCCTTCTAAAACATTAAAGACTCTTCTTGGTAGTTTTTTTCTTTTATGCATCATTCTGTATTTTATACTCTTTAACAGAGAGTGATTTCAGCAAAGCAGATTTATTTTCTTCAGTGCAAAGGGATTCCTATCCAAAAAACCAGCACCTGCGAGCTTATCATCAGAAAATTGATAACAACTTAGGTGAGTGCAAATACTGAAACTGTTAGAGGTAATATGACATTAAACTGTATATTGGTTTGGGTACAGAGCATTTACAACCGTGTGCAGCTTTTGAAATAAATGTGTTTTGAAGAAAACAGCAGAATGGAAAGGTACTAAATGTTTGTGAATTTGCTGCAATTCTTTTATTACTTCCCAAGGCCATTCAGCAGAGTTTCCTTTGCTTATGTGTGTGTTACTGTTCAGCTGGACTACAAAGAAATCAGAAAGGAATAGGTCAAAGATAAATAGTCAAGCACAAGAATTAGCAAGAGAACATTTGTTCTACTCCCAAACTATGCAAAGCTTACTAGCATCAGAAGAATTTATAGTGGTTGATCATTAATAAAATAGTTTCCTTGTAGCCAAATTTGAAACCCTGGAAGTAGGATTTTTCCACCTATGTCAAATAACTCACTCTTAAATCTTCAGTTGATGGTATGCCTGAAGAAAAACAATTGAGGTGGTGAGCATGTTTTGTACACTGAGGTGTGAAAAGATGTACCCAGTTTTCTGTAAAATACATTTTTCTAAAATAAGTTAAAACTTCATTGAAGGGTAGGTAATTACATAAAGATCCAATTTGTTTGTAAATATTTGTAGTTAATTTGTAATGGAAAAAAAGAATATGCTATTCCTGAGGGAGTACAGTGAGAGTGTTAAAATATTCATGCTTCCACTGTTTGAGAAGAATGCACTGACTTGAGCAGTTGTAACTACCTTTTTCCAATCCTGATAGTGTCCTTTGAAACAGTATGCTTTATATTGCTTTGATTCCTTATGGTCCCTCTCTTTGACAGATGAGATGTCCTCCGGGCTGAGTCGTCTGAAAAACCTAGCTCTTGGTCTGCAAACAGAAATAGATGAGCAAGATGATATGCTGGAACGCCTAACAAAGAAAGTAGAGACACTGGACGTTAATATTAAAAGCACTGATAAAAAAGTCCGACAACTTTAAGGATTTTTTACAAATTCTTTTGTCTAGCATCAGTTCACCTCGAATGTCTTATCTCAAATGATCTCTAAAACAAAATACTCTTGGGCAGTGTTTGGTTCTCTTGTTTCTGATATGTTACTAATTTTGTTATTAAAATTGCGTAATCTTAAATGCAGCATAATACCTTAAGTTCCTTCTTACTGTACATGGGAAAAGCGCATGTTGAATGAAATCTCTCAGCACTTGGTAAATACTTTTGTGCTGGATACCTAGCCGGATTGTATAACTGTGTGTCACATGTGCAGAGGAATTTGTGTTCTACAAAGCTTCGATGGTCTGGTAGCTGCAATGAGAAAAGTAATTGCGCTCTGCTCTTTTGGAGAGTGGGTAGGGGAAAAGAGAGTTCTTCTTTGTTTGTGGCATATGTTACTAGTTCTGCTTACCTACAGCTATTTTAAATTATGAGAGTGCCAATTTCCAGCTGTAAAAATAATTCAAAGTGACTGTTCTCTGGCATTTCTGAGGATTAAGAAAAAACTGTATCTAGAGGGTCATGCAGCAATGATAATATTCATTGTTTGTTCCCTCTTTTATGATGATTTCTGCTAAATGGTGGAACAATGAACTGTGGGTTTTATGTTTGGGTCACTTAATGCTATCGCCTTTATTTTCAGTAAAGATCTCTAAGGGTATCTTATGTTCTGCAAGAAATATTGATTGCGAGTGACACAAAAGGTTTGGGTAACAAACCCAGGACTTACTTATATGTGCTATTAAAGATTCTTTTGTAGAAATTGTCACAATCTATATTTTTTAAAAATTTTTTGCTCTTTTTCAGCTTCTTGAAGAAGGTGGTTATTTCAAAACTAGCTTGCATTTCGTGGTCTAATACTGGATAAACAGATCATAGGAGATCAGTCTTTAACATGCATTTCAGATGTGATTAGAGATTGAGCAGATGCTGTATTTTTCTAGTTAATGTGACTGCTTTTAGGTAATTCTGTTGTGGTTCGTATACTTCTGCATTGCTTCGCAGTCATGGAAAGTTCCTGCAAATTAAGAGCAGCATAGAAATGTTCATGCATCTTCCAACTGAGCCTTCTAATTAGTTTCACTCTGTTGTGAGTATCACTATAGATAAAATTTCTGCTCTAGCCTGAAGATGTGACAATGGGAACTTGATGTCTGTCTTGAAAACAAGTAAGTTATTTTTGCTTGGAAAGATGAAGGGATCTGTGTCAGTATAGCAATGCTTGCTGCCACAAATGACAACTTTTTCAGATGATGCTGCCTTATCTTATGCATTAAAAGAAGACTTTAGAGCTCAGGGTTATCAAGATTAAGTCCTTCATGAACATCATGTTCATAACCCCTCCCCATCCCCCCATTTTTTCCCAAAGGGATTTGTTACCTTGAGCTCACTTGCTGCAGAGTGTACCCAATTGTTAAGGTGGGAAATAAAACTTGAGCCTTGACTGTTTCATTTCTCTTTTGAAAACGTTGAAAAACTTACCTTGTGTAAGGTGTAGGACTTTGAGGAGAAATCTAATTTGCACTCAAGTGCTACTTTAAATGACTTTGCATGAAGACTCATATTGGCATAGGAATTGGTGTCATGGCAGCTAAGTAGCTCCAGTTTATTTTATTCCTATTGGCTTGGGTAGAAGCTTAATAAATAAAAATAAATTGTGTCCTTTTTCGAAAGTGACTTTCTTAAAGTTTGCCAGTAAACTTTGAAGATGCTGTAAACACTGGGAAATAGAATACTCTTCATAACACAGGTATGAGAAGATATACTGTAAAAGCAGCAAAAGAAAATAAAGCAGGAATAACCAGAGGCTGGCTACTAAATGCCTAGATATATTTCATTTTTTAAGAATGTCCTGAGCATTGAATTACATAGTTGTAACAAATGACCTGTAGCTAAATTTTAGTCTGTACCACAAAGATTTGTTGCTGTTCTGAGTTCTCTTGGCTTACTGGAATTATTGTGACCCTGTGTGATGTCAGGGTTTTGTGGGTTTTTTTAATGTATGAATTTATCTAAAATACTGTGCTGCTTTGTAGTTTTTCTGAAGTGATGTCACTTGTTCAATGGTGAAATAGAAGATTCCTTCGAACCACTTGGCCTTTAGAACTGATGGATTTTTGTAGGCATTTTTATCATCATAACATCTTAGGGGAAGGATATGTGTTGTCTTTGAATTTGAATTATATGTGACTTAATCTTCAAAATCACAGGTAGCAATTATCTGTGTCTGTGGCTTTTTGAATAGTCCTTGAATTCTCTGCCTCCCCGGTATAATGCTTTTTACGAAAGCCAAATGGGACATATAATTTCCTTTTATTCAAATGGTAATCTGGACTGTAGTTCTGCAGTTTAGGAGACTGAAGTTAATGAATGTTGAACAGTAAGATGGTCAATAAAGGTGCTTATTGTTAATGGAGTTTTTGCATTTCCCACAATTTTTTGATCAGTTTCATTGATATGCCTTTTGCACAATAAGATCTGTTAAAAGGCTGGACCTACTCTGTATTGCCAAAATGGAAATAAATTTTCTGTGGGTGAGTTTTGTTTTCTGAGGGTCTTGCATTTCTATTTGACTTTTGAGTATATTCTTCTACAGAGGAATGTAAACAGGCCTTTACTTTTGCAAAAGGCTTAATTTATTATGGTAAGGTAAGTCAAGATGTTGCTTGAGAAGTAATCTTGCCATAGTGTCCTAGAGAGATTGAGGTGGTTTTTAACATTCAGATAATGTGTTTTGCTGCCTTTGTGCTAGGTGTTCTTCAGTAAGTGGGAACTGAGAGCTCTTCCATCTCTGCCCTTCAGTGTTGCATATAGAAAAGCTAAAATAGTGTGGAATCTGTCAGACAATGGAGCAGTGCAGTGGATTCAGGAATATCATCAGCTTGTTCTGGTTGCATGGCCACTCAGTTTGTGAGCCTTAGAAGGAACAGTAATTCACATTGATGTCTTCATTTAGGCAGGCACTACAGCTCTGTGTTTTCTCAAAAAATTCCTTGGTACATGTCAGTCTCTGCCTTTCTGGGAAATAGAAGAGAGAAGGGGAGGTAAAGTTGCTGGTTCAAGTATGTAAAACTAGGCAGAGTGGGCCCCCATGCTCCTGCCTCTCTCTTTTCCCTGTTTCTGGAAAGAGGTTTGGTTTTAGGAGGGAGTTCTAGAGTTTTAATTTTGTTTTGGTGGCTGGCTGGTTAGCTGGCAACAAAATATTTTTACATATTCCTGAAATGGGAAAATACAGAGGACAACTGCATGGGGCTCATTGAAAGACAATACTGAGGTGCCCCGGGAGTAAACAGACTGCCAAATCAGGAAGATCCCTGAATACCAGGCAGGGTTTTCTAAATGCAGCGACTTTGGAGCCCTGCCTTGGCTATATAAAGTCCAGATGGATTGTGACTTAGCAAGGCAGATTGTGTTAGCAAGGCAGAACCTTCTAGAAAAATGGGTTTTCAGCTTTAGCTATGGATTATTTGGGGGAAAAACAATGTCTACCCTTGGCATCTTCGTTCTGGATGGTGGTTTTTTTTTTCCTCCACATTAATTGTAAAGCTGTTTATTTTGGTTAGTGGATAGCCATTTGCTCACAGTGAGCTCTGCTCGAAGATCAGCAATTTGAAAAGCTGCTGAAATTTGCATGGAAGAAGCAGCCTTTGCCCAGCTTCAGTGTCTCAGCCTTCAGGATCAGTTGGGGCAGTGGGAGAATGAAGTGTGCTACCAAGGCCACACTGTATGTATTCACTTTTCAGTGCAGAAAGAAAACTAAAGTTTAAATGTGCCTACCAGCTGTTGACAGCCCTAGAGACTGAGAGACAATTTCCCAAAAGTTTATTAACAGGCATGTTGGAGCTGTTGAGAAAAATATACAGTTTAATTACCTTTTATTTTACAAAGAAAATTTCTTACTGATGATACCTATTTTGTTAAATAGGTGAAGTGTTAAATAGGCTTTTTATTCCTGAATTCTAGTCTCTCCCTACATAAACCAAATGATTAATCAAACACTGCTTTGTTTCACTGAATGTTTCCTTGTATGACTCCTCTGCTTTCTACGCACGCATATATTCTTAATGCTCACTTGTATCAACCGTGGGAATAGCATTGTTTTGCAAGAGCCTGTGAAGTTGTAATCCAGCTCTTCTACCTGATCTTTCATCACTAATGACTTTGAAAAGTTGTTTTCCCTCAGCAATTTGATATGCCATCCAAGTACTGTATTCATTATTGAAATCTGTGATTTAATAATTTTCAGGCATAATAATTCCAACTGGAGGATTTGTTTTCCCCATCTCCAGGTGTTTACCTGACTTCTTGCTCTTGAACCTTTTCAATGTTGTTTTTTTTTCCCCCTGCTGAGTTGTGGTGTTAATGTTCTGCATAGATCTCCAGTGAATGTCACTGCTTCCCCAGGTGTCTCCAGTAGCAGAATTATGAAGTCCATTCCTGTAAGAGAAATTTTCATCTGGTCCTTTGGAGAATTGCTAATTCTGATTTACTCTTCCTCGGGTTAGTGATAGACAATGGAATTGGTTAATGTTTGAAGAGACTTCTGTTAAGCCTCCACAACCTTATAGCATAAATATCCAAAAGTACTTAAGTAAGAAAACAACTGATGACAGTCTGGAATGCTCTTGTTTAATTGTTCAGTCATCTGTAGGCCACACAGTATATAAGAGAATTTTATTTTGGCTGTCATCATCTGCTTTGCTGTTTTAGTACCTCTGTCTCTGTAGTAAGGAATGACTGGAAGATTGCCAAGGAAAAGGAAGTCTGTGTATGAACAGCCAGGAGGGCTCATGTATGAATCTGGTGGGTAGAGGCTATGAAAGGCAATGCTGAGATGTAATGGAAACAGGCAATATTGTGGTCCATCAGAAATAACACCATAAACAGCGCCTACTATATTCTGTCTCTGAAGTGAACCTTCTTGCTTTAAATAACTGCATTCTACAGAAAACAGATGGATTATGAAATCTGTGAACAGACTTCCAGGAACAGTTTGGACTTCGGGAACATGTCTGTGTTGATGATAACCATATCATCCTGGCATCAGGGGATATGGGACTGATTCTCTTTGCTGTTATATATTCAAAATGCATGAGGAGCTGGAAAGTTGGATTACGTCTGAGACAAATATAGCTGAAAATAATACGAACTCATGTTACTATGAGCAATGGATGCAAATTGGAAGAGGGGAGATTTAGGTTGGGTCTGAGAAAGAAGTTCTTTGTTGTGAGGGTGGTGAGACACTGGAACAGGCTGCCCAGAGAGGCTGTGGATGCCCCCTAAATCCCTGGAGGTGTTTAAGGCCAGGCTGGATGAGGCATTGAGCAACCTGGGGTGGTGGGAGGTGACCCTCCCCATGGCAGGGGTGTTGGACCCAGATGATCTTTAAGGTCCCTTCTGACCCAAACCATTCTATATGTAACTACAAATGGAGAAGCACAGACAGGAAGTGTAATCTGAGCTAGGCAGTATAATGCTGCCTCGTAGCTTCACAACCCAACAGCTGAGGGGCTAAAAAACTCATCGAAAAGCCTCAGAGTGCTTTGTATGACCCAGAATTGTGCATTCAATAAGAACAGATATGAAAAGGATTGAATTCCAGGGAAAAAGAGCATTAGTTTGAATGGAAGCTTGCACAAAAATGAAGAATGATTGCAGGACATGCACAAGGAGTCAGTTCTGGATGGAAGATGAAGAGAGGAAATAGTTCTTGACTCAGCAGTGAGAAGTCTGGCAGAGAAGAGAGACAGATGGGAGGAAAGGGGAGGCTCCCACTGACACTGGGGAGACAAGCTGGGAAGAAGCCCAAGGAGTGTGGGTGTGGTTTGAAAAACAGGGAGTGTAATTACAAACTACATCCTGAAGAAACGAGGTAGTCACTGAGGGCCTAAGATGCATGAAATGTCAATTTTCTCCAAGAGAGACAAAATCAGAACATATGGGGCTGTCATGATGCTGGGGATTATACCCTTCTTTAAGTGCTGTGCCTCTGCTGCTGGTAAAGGAGCAAGAGAATAGCAGTTAGCTAATCTGAGTGGCACTTGCACAGTAAAAAATTAAGTGACTTGAGTCTCTTTACATTTCCTTCTAAAGACTGCAGACTTTAGAAGAAATACCTTAAATAAGGCCTAGGAGTGCCTCTCCATTAAGAGATCCCCAGACTAAATACAGAAAGCTGGGTTAACAGGCTCAAAGCATCCATGTGCATAGCTGACTGCAGAGGTCAGTTTCTTTAGCCCACCTCGTTGCAAAATGATTTTCCCACTCTTCTGATTTTCATCAAAATGTCAAACACTATCAGCAACCTCTTAGAATGGATCATGCTTGTGAAGAAACTAGCCCTTGTCAGCAGCAAAAGCAGGTGTTAAAAAGAACAAATATTTAAGCCACTTAACAGCATAAATAAGAATGTTATCAGGCAAAACACTAACATAAAGGGCAAAGCTTTTTTTGCTATAGAAGTTATTGGATGCTGTAATTAGGATTTGGCCAGCTGGGAGTGAGCATGAAGGGTTGCATTTCTTTAATATAGATTTAGTAATATAACAGACCTTAAATTTCAATTAGACTTTAAAAAGCCTTGATTTACTTGCCAGTGACCTCTCTAGTTTGTGTCAGCAGTTTAGGGACAGCACCGGGTACACAATAATGTTTGTGCATTTGTAATTCTTGGTAATAAAAATGTCTCTGCAACAGAACTGGTGTTTCTTTCCTTTGTTACAATTTTCTTTAAAATATAAATGATGTAAAAATATTTACCTTGTAATAATGCACATTACCTTAAGAGGTCCTACTTAATTTGTGAAATAAATGATGAAAGTCTGTGCCTTGTTTTCTAAAACAAAGCCAGCTAGGTATAAATTATAAAGCCAAAGGTAGCAATTGGAGCACTGGATATAAATAATTAGCACCCATACAGTAAGTCTGAAGGAGGGTAGTTGACAGAACACACAAGTTCATTATGCTAAAATGGGCTGGTTATCGATTATGTCCCCATGTCCCACTGATGGTCCTGCAGCTGCAGCACTTTTGTCTTGCCTCTGCTGCAAAGTTGATATAGCTACCTCCACGAAAATTAACTGCTGCTAACAAACTTATGGAGTAGACGCTACTTGAACTCATTTTGAAATCATGTAAAGAAAAGCTGTCTCCACTTCAGCTTCATTTTTGCTTGCTTTTGAGAATGGACCTTGGTGTCTAACCCAAATCATCAGTTCTCCAGGCAGAGCCAGAGATCCCAGATAGTCTGGCAGATGGGGCTTTGACAGCAGTTCAGCCCCATCACCTTCTGCTACCCATTTGTGGGCTGTTCAGGGACGGCGTTTCCTCTGAAGCTGTGGAACTTCAGATCTCCCATGTGTGACACAGGGGTCCCAGTGGCTGCAGCCTGCAATTGTGCATGCCAGTCAGAACCGTAGCGTCCAGACCCATGCCTACAATTCCTTTGGAAACCTAGCCCAGTTTTGGCAATTCCCAGCTTCCCGCATTAAAAACAAAGGAGGCTAAGTATAAAATAGTATTTTAAATTGTAATATATTTGGAATTGCTTTAATCTGCCTTCTGGTTTTCAGTCCTCAGGCGTTCCTGGTTAAGCTTCTCTTTGCAACCTCACAGCATTACAAGCTAATTTATAACAAATTAAATCAGAGAGCCTCCCATCAGCTTGTGTTTCCCAGAGCAGGGCTCTCTGAGAAAATGTGATCAACACAACATTCCAGATAAAACTGATGGAGCCAGCAACACAGCAGCAGTTTCCATCTTGAAAATTCACTACGATTTAGTATTACTTTATATGTCTTGTTATTTAGCAACTTTCCCATTCATGATGTCTTAGAAGAAATAAATCCTATTTCCATTTAGAAATTGAAGAGCGCAGAATAGCAGGATGGCTTTTCAAATATACCACCTAATGGCCATCACAACCCTCACCCACCTCCAGGTGCGGCAGCAAGTAGCCGAAGCCCGTGTGGTGGCACCATCCCGCAGCGGGCCAAGAGCAGCAGGCCCGCACAGTGCCTGGCTGAGCAGGGCTGAGCCCCCATAAGAGCCGCTGCCCTGCTCTTGGCGCAGCCAGCTGCGGCCGCGGCTCTCTAAGGCACCAGGACAAGCCGCGCGCACCGCGGGGAGCAGGAGAGCCGCTCCTTGTGGCAGCCGGCCCGCCCGCGGGTACTCCTGTACCCAGCCTCGGTGCTCCATCGGGGCGACAACCAGGTGGCTGGGGGACACTCCCTGCCTTTCCCCTCACCCGCGGCGGGACCCTGTCAGCTCCGAGGGGCCGGTATCCCCGCCACCACGAGGAACAGCAGAAGGAGACGGCGCAGGGACTCCAGCGCCCACACGCCACCGCGACCAGCTGGGGAGGGGGCCGGGTCACGTGAGTGCGTGTGGAGCAGCGGAAGGATATCTGGGGTCTGTCGAGCTCTCCCACCCCCTGCACCCGACACCGCCAGAGCGTCTACGGAACCGCCCTTGTTCTCGGAGCCCCCTGCTCGGCTCCAACGCTCGGTACGAGCAGGAGGCGTCGAGGGAGGTGGAACAGCGGGGGCGAGGGCCGGCGAGAGGCGGGGATAGGGGCGCCGAGAGGCAGGGACTATTTGAGGAGACCCTAGCCGGCTGACGAGGAGCGGAATGATCGTGCCGTGGCGGTGAGCGGCCCTGAGCTGAGGCAGAGGAGGGAGGCGAGCCCGCCGGGGCGCTCTCCCACTGAGGGCTCTGCGCCTGCGCCGCCTTCCCGTCCCCCTCCCCGCCGACGAGTGGGGTGCAGCCGTGCCTACCTCGGCGCCACCGCCGGCCCCTGCCCTGCGTCCCTTCTACGGGGAGCTCACCCCCAGCCATGGCCCAGATACTGCCCATTCGCTTCCAGGAGCATTTCCAGGTAAGCGGCGCGGGGGGCGGTGATGGTGCAAGGGAAGGGGCTTTCCTCTGCCTCCTCCCCACCCCTTGGAGGGAAGGGGTGCGCGGCCTAGCTGGGGCTGGAAGCGCGCTGAGGCGAGCTGGTGGGGGGGGGGGCCCAGCTGGACTGGCCCGGCCCGCAGGGGTCTTTTCCTGCGGCTGCTTTGCTGGGGAGATCTCCCTTCTTCTTATGTGGGGCCTTCGTCCCTCTGGGCGTCTCGGGAAGACGCGCCCCCGGTGCAGGCTCCTGGCCTCATCCATCCATCCATCCATCCATCCCTGGGCTGCCTCTCCTTGGGGCGCCCGTGGTTTGTGCAGAGTCACTCGCCGCCTGAGGGACCTCCCGCTCGGAGGAGGCGTCGGAGCGGGGTCGGAATGCACGTCCCGGGGACCGCAGATGCTCACCCACTTCAGTTTAGGTGGATCCCTTAATCTTAGAGAGGGTCGAGGCTACACTCCTTACCTAAACGACCATCAGAATCAGGATCGCGGAGGTTCGTGGGGCGTTTTTCCGTGCAGGTGGAGGAAATTGGTGAGGTGAGGTGCAAGAAAGTGTTTAGACTTGAATGCTGCACAAACATGACAGTATTAAAAAAAACTTGTCCCTAAAAATGTTTTAATTCTGTTCTTCGTAGCCTTTGGAAACCACCGTGCCAGTGTTGGAAAAGATCCATGACTAATGGATGCGGCACAGACAAACCAATTGATCTGTTTCTTTGTGAACTGGTGGTGAGGAAGGGTTGTAGATGGAGAGAGAGAACACCAGTCTCTGAACATACAGTTTCAGGCAAGAATTAAAGGAATTTGCTAAATGAATGAGAGAACAGGAAGTGAACTTGGCAAGTCATCCTTCTGTTTCTGTACCTCCCCTATCTGTCAAATAAAGCATCCATTTCAAAGTATGAACTGAATGTCATCCCTCAGTGTGAACTCTGTGCCACTTCAGTCGTTTCAGCTTGAGAAATGGTTATTGCCACTTCCAGCAACCTCTGGGAAGTGTTTTTCTGGTTGACTGGTGGAACTATCATGGTCATTCTGGAAGGAGCCTTAGCCTGAAAAACAGGCATAGGGAGAGTGAACTCCAGAAATATTTAATCTGTGTTCAAGGTAGCAGACACACCTGTCTCCTCAAAGTCATGCTCATTGTGTTTGAACTATACAATAATGATAAGAGAATATCACACTTGGTATGTCAGGGGAGTATTGTGCTGCTTTGTCTATTAAATGACTTCCTGTGATGGTTAGTGTTGTATGCCTTGCAACATTGTGGTACTTCTGGGTGGGAGGCTATCAGCTTCTCCAGGGATTTGTACTGAGGTCATATTCTATTTTTTGCCGGCACCTGCTTTTGCTCTTAAATAATTTGATCTTAATGAAAGGACTAAAACTGGGCTTGAGGGATTATTTTCCAGCATGAAGGCTGCAGAGAGGCACAGGGGAAGGCTTGGGACCTTGCTGCTAACATGTAGGATCAGACTCCTTTTCTGGATTCACTCTTTCCTGCATTGAGTGCAGTATCTCTGAAGCAGTGCTCTGCTACAGAGAAAATGAGATGAGTCGTTGAAGGAGCAGGAGTAGGAATGCAGTCAGCCTCCTCAGTGCTACTTCTGCAGTTGTCTCTACGTGGTGGAATAAAGATGGAGGGAAATTGGAAGGAATGTGAGAATTGGTAGTGTTTACTCTGGCTGGATATCTGCAGCACAGTTTTATCAGCTCTAACTTAATCTTATGAGCTGAGTTGTGTAAATAAATTACGTGATGCTTGACTGGTAGAGAATTCATTAAGAGATTAGCCTGTCACTCTTCTTCATGTTTTGCTATTGCCCATGTTTAGCTTTATCAGCTTAATGTCTTTTGTTCCTTCTCACCCTCATTGCTTCCAAGAAATTAGCTTGACTATGGTTCAGTTACATGTAAAATTAATAACAGAACTACTGCTCTGCTTTATGATATAAGGAATTGTAAGTTTCTTTAACTTAATAATTGCCATGTTTTGGTCATCCTGCATTAAATCATTCTGCACCTTAAGATAATCTGTGTACTATCTATACCTGTAGCTGTTTTAATTAATATGGCTTTAAGTGATTAGAGTACCTATTGGTGCTCTCACTACTCAATTCCAAATTAAGACATTGTTTCACTTTAGTTCAGTATTCCCAATGCAGATGCCTGCACTTTTTACTGAAAGAACTGAAGAAAGCAGAAGGTCCTTTCCAGAGGAACTAGACCTAAGTTGCAGTGCTAAATACTAAATGCTTCTGTCACCCTCTCTTGCTGGGTGCAGATAAGTGGGGGTCTGAAGGGAAACAGCCATCTTATTCCCTGCAAAATTGGAGGTTGCTTCTATTCCTTGCGAAGCTCATTTTGCTTTATATTGCTCATCCTTCTGACTGAATTGTAGCTCCAAGTTGGTGCAAGAATAGTGACTGTCAGTCGTAGTGTATGCTAAGTTTGAAGTTGCTGTAACTTGTACCTACAAGCCCTGTATGAGCATCAGAGCTAAAAGATAGAGAATAGCCATGGTTTAAGAAAGATATCCAGGTCTTGATGTGGTAGTAGTCATGCTGAGAATGAGCTCAAGTCTTTCTGTTTGTCAAGCTTCACTTAATGCAATTGAACAGTTTCTTTCAGATGTGACTCTGTAGCTGTGAGTCTTTGCAGGTTCATAAGGAACTTCCATCTTACTCGTTCTTCCTACAGAAGTTATCATAGCTAAATTCTGTAGCAAAGGAGGGGAACAAGATAAGGACTTGTGTCTTATTTGTCTGATGCCTGTCTAGCTACAACAGTATGAGCTATGCCAGACCTGCTACAGTGAAGTTCTAGCACACACTGCTTAAGCTACTTTGATTTTGTCTGGTTCTTAATTCAAGTGCTTGTGTTGGAGCAGTGAATTATAAATTATTTACTAGACTGAGGTCTTCCAAGAAGATTGTAGCTTACAATGGTGGTGCTGTAGAAGACTGAATATACTGGTGCGTAGCCTGGAAGCAATGCTGCTGGAATTCAGTATATAAAGTGTTCTTCATTAAAATTAACCTTTACTTTTTTTTTTTTTCCTTTCCTTAAAACAGCTTGAGTTGTTTGGGGGTTGGTGCTTTCTTTTGTCTGGTTGGGGTTTTTTTCAATTTTTGCTAGCACAAAAATCTGTTTGCCTATAGAGAAAGCTGTTCCTTGTACAAAGTCTGAGGTTCCTAGATTGGAGGCTTCATCCCCTAGATGAGTAGATGCCTTCCACTTTCTGTTGAATAACGAATATCAGCTCTTGAGCACAACTAACAAAAATGAAAAAACTTGATGTATGACATGATTTTGATTCATAAGTTTTGTGCATCTTGGTGCATTGCTGAGAAGCTGGAGTATCCTGGTCTTAAACATAAAGAATGAAGATGCACTGGTGCAGACCAGTTGAAGCAGTGATACTCATTCACTGCCACCTCTTTCTGTTAATCTGAAATTGGAAACGAGGTTAACACAAATGGATGAAAGTGACAAAATAGCCATTTTCTATCACATTCTGTTCAGTGTCTCAAAAAAATTTTAAGTTACATGAAGAGTAAAGGCTTTGATACTTGGTGTCATATGATTGAGGAGAAGTGATGTTTTGACGTTTGGCTTAAGGATGGAGGAGACCTGTTGTCGAACCAAATAGCATATCTTGGGCAAGAAGAGTTGGAATTTTGGATTTTTAACTCGTCCTTCTTAGTTTTCAGTGGCAAGAATTAGATTCCAAGAAGCAAAATGAGCAAGCCCGCTTGTAAAAACAGGCCATTTGAGATCTGCTATATAGACTTCATTCAATATCTTTGCTAGGAGTGGGTTGCAGTAGGATAATTCTTTCCATAAGACTCACTGCTGCTTTAACTTGTAGTTCAGACACAGAGGTATGAATTAGACCTTTGACATGGAAAGGCTAATAAAGCACTCTCTTCCATCTTTCTAGCTCCAAAATTTGGGCATTAACCCAACAAACATTGGATTCAGTACCCTAACAATGGAATCTGACAAGTTCATCTGCATCAGGGAGAAAGTAGGAGAGCAAGCACAAGTAGTGATAATTGACATGAGCGATCCAACAACGCCAATCAGACGTCCAATTTCTGCTGAAAGCGCCATCATGAATCCAGCCTCTAAAGTAATTGCACTAAAAGGTGAGTAACTCTTTATTACTGCAGCATCAAACCTACTTTTTGGCTGTATTAATTCTTAAGTATGCTCTTAAGCTTAAAATTTATGTCAGCTTGATAAGAAGAATGTGTGCATAAGAATTCTTGCCTGAACTTCCATGACGTATTTTCATTTTCAGTGCTGTATTTTTCAATAATCTTTGGTTAATTTGCATCTCAAATCTACTTGGAGGCACAGGCTTGGCACTGCTGCCTCCAATTCTCATGCCAATATATGGTATACTTTCCCTTTAAATAAGAGTTGTACACGTCATGCACACTTGTACAAGTGAATAGGAATGTAAAGCCATTTTTATTCTCTACCCTATTCTGGCCCTTTCTTGTAGCTATGAAAAGCTTACAATATACTGGTTAAATGTCATAAGGATAAGCTGTAACGATGAAAGTCTAAAAGTACATGAAAGTTAAGTTTGAGCATTGTGAGCTCTTGCATATAGATGACCTTGGCTTACCAGTAGCTGTTGTGTTGACAGGGCCTCTGTACAACACTCTGAGCCCAAAGAAATAATTCTAAATGCATCTCAATCTTCTTTGATTGACTTCTGGTATTGAATCTCAATAACTGTTACTGACTCTATACTTTTCCTCCTGCATCTTACCTAAACAGATGGTGAGTGGAATTTGTTGTGACATTTTGTTTGGTAGTGCAAAATGGTCTAATCTCATAAAAAGTACTGAACTTTAAGGTAGCCATTTTTGACAGTTCACTTCATAGCCAGGTGGGGGAAATCTTGATTCTCAACTTGTATTGTAGTGGAAATATTCTCTGTTGGCTTATTGCTAACCATTTGGCTGCTTTGACTATTGACTGTACCAGATGGAGAGGAGTATGCTCTTAATGTTTGTGGGTGTGTGTACAGTTCATAGACAAAACCAAGTTGCAATATTTTTATGAGAGACCTCTACTAGCATGTCCTGTGTGCTATTCATTTCTGCATAAATGTGTTTGTTATTGTGACAGGCCATGGTGAAATAACTTGGGGGTCCAAGAAATGTCAGTCCTCAGAGTGCTGCAAACCCTGTAACTCCTTGTCTTTGATCTCAGGCTTATACTGACATTTGGGGAACGCAAATGTTTGATTATTTGCTAATGTTTGATTTCAGCTGAGTCTGTGCTAAAATGCTTATACATCTCGCACAAGAATGCCTTACCTAGAGTGTCGATAAAAGAAACAATGAAAAAATAATTTCAGATCTGTTTTAAGAGTTTGGTGCCCTTAATCTTGGACCCCTTTAAACAAATCATATTGGCAAGGAAAGTGCCTTCAGTACACTAACAGATCTTCATTTAGCTCTTGAAAGGAAACTATATAATTCTGGTTTTAAAACTAACCTGCTAACTAAGTGGATTATCTTCAGCTTCAGTGAATATGCCTTTATTCTTGCCATTGTGAAGGCTTGCTCGAAAGGAGTATCATTGACACACAAAATTGTGTTGTTGGGTATTGCAAACTCAATTATCTCTTCTTTAAAAGTATCTAATGACAAAGGATTGGGTAGAAAAAAGGATGAATAGAGATACCTAAGCAGTAAATTGTTATCTACAACAACTAGCAGAGCTGCACTGAAGACTTGGTATAAGTCAGTCTGCCATTCCAGACTTTCCCTGCTGATTAATTGACTGAGTTCATTACTCAAAACTGTTGTGTGTTGTGACTCAATGTGCTGCAACTGAGAGTTGCTCATAATCCAAGGATTACTGAGCAATACACGTACACACCCACTTCTCTGAAAAAGAAATGAAATAGTTTATTTAAATTTAAAGACAATATGCACAATTTCATTTCTGGATTGCATGTGACATTCTCCTGGTGTACTGAGATTTATGCTTCATCCTTGTGCTGTACTCTGTACTAGAGAGTGCTCAGTTGGTGTAAGTGGAGAATGTAGCACTCGGTGTGCTTCCATTATTTGTGAAGGTGAAAAACTTCATGCTCCAGTGAACTGAAATGTAAACTGTGTTTAAAGATGAATCTATTTGCCTGACTGCACCTGCAGAGAATATACTCAGCACTGGTGAGCTAAACCGGGTAGCTTGGTCAGAAAAATTTGCATTAGTCTGGCTCTTTGTGTCACACCTTGGCCTAAGAAAGCATTCAAGTGGATAAGTCTCAAAAGCTCACTTGTCCTTGCTGTGCAGTTATGGCAGGTTTTTGTCTCTTAAACCAAATAATTGATTTTTTTGCTGTTTGGAGTTGTGAAGTTGTTGATTTATGTTGCTACATCTAGCTGTCGGATGAAATTTTTCAAGTAACTTCTACCTGTAACAAAGTGGTCAAATTTTGTCCATCAAATAGCCTAGTGTGAGCTTTTAACTCATTTTAGTGGCTTGTAAATTTCTTTTGTTCTTCAAACCAAGAAGAACATTCCGCTCCTTTTCAGGAAGACTGACTTTGAGAGTAGTTTCTGTATGTGGATATGGGTATTCCTTTTCAGGTGATGACTAGAACTCTTCCAGAGCTACTTGTCTGCCTTCTGCACCTGAGGCTGTACACTGTGGAAGTTCCAAAAATCAATCTCTTGACAACACCACTCTACTTCAGGAGAAATTGTTGTCCAGTGCAGTAAATATGTTGTTTTCAACTATTGGTTTACAGCTGGTGTTAGGCCTGGATTTCTTACATTTGTACAATACAGTAACTGCATGTGCAAAGCAAGATCCTCAGAAACAGACTGCTTTTGGTCCCAGCAACTGGATTAGGTTAGTGATTCTTGATGCAGTTAATCCAGGTTGCCTAAATGCTGCATGTAGTAGCTCTGAAGTCTCACGTCATCTCTTAACACTGCTTTGTACAGTAAATCGGTTGTATTCATTTAAGCTAAAACATTTTATAGCAGTACACAATATGTATTAATTTAGGGTTTGTATCTCTTGAGAACTAATCCTCAGTGTCCAGCAACTTTCATCTGTCAGAACTTTCCAGCTGAAGGAATGTCACTAGTTTGACAGTTGGAGGTGTTACTAGCAGGGAAAACACTTCTGAAATGTGGATAGAAATAATGGGATTGCAAGTCAATACTTCAGCAGTCTGAGTGGGTGTATTGTGAACAGAAAACAATATTCTTGGAGCTAAGTAGTCTCATCAGTAGTGAAGTAAAATGTCATTTTGACTTCTAAAAGGAATATAGTTCCTTATTTTTCATGAGTTCATTCAATTAACATTATTGTTAAGACTACCCATGCTAGCTGGTTCTGACAGTTAAAAGGAATTCTAAAGACAAGCACAAACCTGCAATATAGTTACTTAAATCAGGAAATGGTAATTTTGACTGGAACTAAAACTCCAAACCTTTCTAGAATAATCTTTCTAAACCCTTAACTGGCCTCTTTAATAGGTGCTTGTACTGCTGTTACACTCCTGGTTCAGTTAATTCAATGGAAAAACAGAATGGCACGTAGCTATCAATAGCTGTTTCAGGTCTTTTGCTGTTGGGCTCAGTTTGGGTCTTCTGCAGCAGCTACTGGAACCACAGACTGGAGCCATCTGATTAATTATATTGAGTGGCATCTAGACACCTGTTGCTTGGCATGACAATGCTGTTTCCTAAACCAGGGTTTACACAAGATTTATAGCTTAGACTTATAGCTTATATATTATTAAAATGTCTGTAGTTGGTAGTGTTGGAATATCTTTGTAAGTATGCATAAGAAGTAAGCAGACTTTTTGCTTCAGAGGTGGTAGATGTGTTGGAAGCAAGGAGGGGATTCTAGATAAGTCAAGTATCAGAGGAGACTCGGATGTCACAGGACACTAGCCCTGTCTGGAACGTCAGTGGAATAGCATATTTAACAGGGTGCTTGTAAATGGACAGATTATAGGATGGCAATTGTTATAATCTGTGATGTTTCTTGGGTTTTGTCATACTAGCTGGGAAAACACTTCAGATCTTTAACATTGAGATGAAAAGTAAAATGAAAGCCCACACAATGGCAGAGGAAGTGATCTTTTGGAAATGGATATCTGTGAATACAGTTGCCTTGGTGACAGAAACAGCAGTCTACCACTGGAGCATGGAGGGAGAATCGCAACCCCAAAAGATGTTTGACAGGCATGCTAGTCTTGCAGGCTGCCAAATCATCAATTACCGAACAGATGAACACCAAAAATGGCTGCTGCTCATAGGAATTTCAGCACAGGTAAGTCACCTGGAAACGGCATGCTACAAGAACAGCTATGAGAGTTGTGGCCCTGCTTCACTTAATAGCTGCTACAGTTTCTTAACTTTGATTTCTATAGATGAAAAATATCCTCTGTTTAGGAATAATCTGACTGTTAATGTAATTAAGACACAGGAGGGGATGAGAGACATTTTGCTGCTTTTTAGTTTACTGTCCCACAGGTCTTGCAACAAACATCCAAAGTCTTATCTCTAAAAGCTATCTTTTCTTCTTCCTAGCAAAATCGTGTAGTTGGTGCAATGCAACTGTACTCGGTTGATAGAAAAGTCTCCCAGCCTATAGAAGGCCATGCAGCAGCTTTTGCAGAATTCAAAATAGAGGGAAATGCCAAACCTTCCACGCTGTTTTGTTTTGCTGTGAGGAGCCCTGCAGGGGGAAAGGTAAAGTCTGCAGTTGTTTGCCTGTTATGCTCTAGCAGAAATCAGCATTAATAGAATGTCTGTGATCACTCAATTTAGCTGATGATCTCTGAAATGCAGCTTGGGAACCATGGTATCATAGAATGGTTTGGGTTGGAAGGGACCTCAAAGATCATATGGTTCCAACCATGTGTGTAGCATTATTTGGTTGTTATGAAAACGCTTTTCTTTGGTAGGGTAGAAACTGTGAGAAGTTGCTTAGGTTAAAGTTTGATGTAAGAACAAACAGATCCAATGAGCACTGAAATCAGTGCGTTAAAGTACCAATTAATGACACATAGTGCTTCGTGTGCATGAGCTGAAGTCATTAAGCAGCCTCTTGCTTATTGAATCCAGTGCAGTAAGAGACTGAAACTTCAGTGCTGTAGGTACATTCTATTCATCAAACTAATAGTGGTAATTGAATATGTTAAAGCTGTTCAGCAATTTGCAAATAGCTGAGATATTGTCTCTAACTGTCTAGACTTGATCTGCAGGAATTACTGATGCTTTGACAAGTCTGACAAAGCATCCTGAACATGTTATCTTGAATAGAAATACAGTCTGCCTTCATAGAAAACATGATTTTTATTTTTATTCAAAGCTTTTCCTGGTTTCTAGTTTATCAGGTTATGGAAAACTTGTCTCTCTGATAGATATCTCTAGCACAGATTACCAGACTCTGTTGGTTCAGGATTGGGCAGATAATCATCAGCCAGGTGTGATAGATGCCTTCAGTAGCATATTTCAAGGAAAGAACTTTTTGTGCACTATCTTGTGACATGTACTCTTTTCTTCCTAGCTGCACATAATTGAAGTAGGTCAACCAGCCACTGGAAATCAGCCATTTGTTAAAAAAGCTGTTGATGTGTTTTTCCCACCTGAGGCACAGACAGACTTCCCTGTGGCAATGCAGGTAAACATTCGATGTATGGCCCTCTAAAAATGAATGTAGCCTAGCAAGCAGCTACCATCTCTGTCTTAAAGAATGCTTTCTTACTAGGGTTTTGCTGTCACACCTTCTGGCTCCGTGAGGGTTGTAATAGACATTGAAACAGTTAGTGAAACATAAAGATACAGGCTGTTGGAGTATTTGAGTACATAACATTTGTCAGTTTAAGGTTGTATTTCATTTTGAAAAAAGTTGCAACAACGAAACTCCTACTGAAAAAACCTCCCTGCAACAGGAAATTTAGATTTAGGTTCTGCTGGCGCGTTATGTAGGCCTTGTTGGAAGAATGGCCTTATTTCATTAATAATTCTGAATGTAAAGTTGTACTGACCCACCTAGGCAGAATGCTAATCGCACCCAGACTTTCCTGGCTCATTAGGATAAGGAGTACATCCTTTGCTGCAGATGAATTTTGGTTTACCTTTGGCTTCTATTTAGTGGAGCTATGGCTCCAAATGGCCAGCAAAGCTGTTGATGGTTTTGAATCTGTAAGGAAAAAGTCTGAAGCTGTATTTTGTACTTGATGTCGGTGCAAAGGTGTGTCACTGCAGTACTGTCTTGTGACTAGGCTAAAGACAGCTGTCTCAACTATTGTAATCGTGACAGATAAAAATCTCATCTTTCGTCAGGTTGGAATTAAGCATGGTGTTATCTACCTGATCACGAAGTATGGATATATCCACATGTATGACTTGGAGTCTGGAGTGTGCATCTACATGAACCGTATTAGTGCTGATACTATCTTCGTCACAGCTCCTCATGAACCTACTGCAGGCATTATTGGTGTGAATAAGAAAGGACAGGTAACAAGTCCAGCATTCTGTTTTTAAACCTTCAGATGGAATGTAACAAACCTAATGAGAGACTTGAATGCAACAAATGTGGAAGGGAGCAAGCAACAATTTGACTTTTCAGCTTTTTAACCTCTCCTAGAACGGAACTGCCTGGAGAGGAAATTGGGGCTGCGTAGCCATTTAATGGCTGTGTTTCTTAGCATTGTGGAAAGGAGAGTACTCTTCAACAGGCCTTTTGTCCTTTCCAGGTGCTTTCTGTATGTGTTGAGGAAGACAACATAGTGAACTATGCTACAACTGTTCTCCAGAACCCTGACTTGGGACTGCGTATGGCCATACGTAGTAACCTAGCTGGGGCAGAGGAATTATTTGCCAGAAAGTTCAACACGCTGTTTGCTCAAGGAAGCTATGCAGATGCTGCTAAGGTAGCTGCATCTGCACCAAAGGTAAATAACTCCAAAGGTAAACTTGGAAGTCATGAGGCTTTGTCTTTGCTTAGTGGATTTGCTTAGCTTGTTTGTATTTTAGTACTCATTGTTCAAAAACTGAAGTGTTGCTGTGCTAGAGTTACTTCTCTCCAGTGCAGTGGTTGTTCTGACTTCATGTATTCTCCAATATCCTTAAATGAGCATTTACTTTACTTTTCCAACTGGACTACGGCCACTGTCTTGTGGGTAAAATGTAGTTGTTTTGATGATCTCCATGCTGAAGTTTTAAGAGTAGATACTTCAGTCTATGGCTTAATGACTATTTTCTAACTAATGCTATTCAGCCTTCACTGGTAAAACCTTGCTTTTGTCTATGTTGTGTCTGTTCAGGGAATTCTACGTACCAGTGATACAATCAGGAAGTTCCAGAGCGTACCAGCTCAGCCTGGGCAGGCCTCTCCCCTGCTCCAGTACTTTGGAATACTGCTTGACCAGGGACAGCTGAACAAGTTTGAGTCTCTGGAGCTCTGTCGCCCTGTCCTACAGCAGGGTCGCAAGCAGCTTCTGGAGAAGTGGCTGAAAGAAGACAAGGTAAGCTGAATCGTAATACTACCTTAATTATATTGCCTTATGAAAATTGAGTGTAAATGTTTCTTTTGTTGATGCTGCACCTCTGAATTCTTCTGCTTGACAAAATACCACTTCTGACTTCAGCTGGAGTGTTCAGAGGAGCTGGGAGACTTGGTGAAGACAGCTGACCCAACCCTTGCACTCAGTGTCTATCTTCGGGCTAATGTGCCAAGCAAAGTGATTCAGTGCTTTGCTGAAACTGGGCAGTTCCAGAAAATAGTGCTGTATGCTAAAAAGGTAAAGTTGTTTGTCTAGACTCTATCTTATGCCTTTTGTGTACATTCTCATAGTAACTTCCATGAGATAAGTTTGACTCTTGTATGACTAAGGTCTGAGCAGTCTGCAAAAAATTAAGATCAGAATGTTGAGAATTTTATGAATCTGTGAAATTAATGGACTGGCTTGAGGTTATTCTAGGGAATTGTGTGCGTGTTCCTGAATCTTTACTTTTTTTTTTTTTTTTGGACACATTGCAAAACAATTTACCTGATGTCCATGTGTAAATTTAGGACCTTAGTTGGTAGATAGTGCCTTAGGAAAGGATTTGTTACTAGTGGCTTTCTTAACTGGCAAGAGAAATGCCCTGCTACAGGTTCATTTACTAAGTAGGTGAATTTTGGTACTACCACACAAGCAATCCTTTTGGCTGAAAATTCCTGCAAGATGGGGAATGGGCATAGAAACCTCACAGCACTTGATAGTACCTAATAACTTGAAGGACTAAAGAACTTCAAGGATTAAGAGATATAAAGCTTACCAGACATGTATTACAATTTCTGAAATCTTTAGGTTGGCTATACCCCAGACTGGATCTTCTTACTGAGAAGCATGATGAGAGTCAATCCAGACCAAGGCCTGCAGTTCTCTCAGATGCTCATACAGGATGAGGAGCCACTAGCAAATATTAACCAGGTGATGGCTGCAACAAGAATACTGATTACTGTCTAGACAGAAGTAATAACATAGTACCATTTGGGGGCCTGGGAAAGCCAGTTCAGATGTTTAGTTGGCTTGGTTAGACAAGTAACTAAAGTGTTGCAGTGAAGTTTGGTTATTATCAAGCATTTAGAGGCAAGTGGGCCCTTAAGGTCTTGTGGAAGCTTTCTGGATTAGTCCTGTAACATAGTGAATCTGTCATAGTTTTAGTCTAAGCAGTAGAG
Source organism: Turnix velox (assembly GCA_013400935.1). Taxonomy (NCBI): domain Eukaryota; kingdom Metazoa; phylum Chordata; class Aves; order Charadriiformes; family Turnicidae; genus Turnix; species Turnix velox. The sequence goes on along the minus strand of VZTY01009379.1, from coordinate 35,856 downwards.
TGTTGCTGTCCTGCTGTTGGCTTTAATGGTGCATATATTCTTTCCATGCACAGAGTTGACAAGACAATCAAGAAATAAACTCTAGTCAAGTCCTGGCTGGCACTGCCCTCTTTTGGTTAAATGGACAGAGAAATGAAGCAAAGAAGTTGCCATATTAAATAATTGAAAATATCTTAAAAAGAGTCTTAGCAACTATCCCCAAAAATAAAGAAGAAGGGATAGGATTTGCATACTGTATCAAAACTCAATAGAGTAGGTGGCAAATAATTTGCTGCTTACATTCTAGGGAAAAAGAAAACGAAGCATGAATCTTGTATTTTAGCATGGTATTAATCCCATGAAAACAAAGAGAATGTAGCATGTTAGGCACTCTGAGCAGACTGTTAGTATGCACAGATAAATTTGCAATGGTTATACAGACCCTCTTCTCAGATTTGGTCAATCTCAACAGATTGTGGATGTGTTCATGGAGAACAGTCTAATTCAGCAGTGCACCTCTTTTCTGTTGGATGCCCTGAAAAATAACCGCCCTGCAGAAGGCCACCTTCAGACTCGTCTCCTGGAAATGAATTTGATTCATGCCCCACAGGTAAGAACTCTTAGCTTTGTTCCTCTGAAAAAATGAAGCAGAGGCACTAGTGGGATTGCACAAGAATATGATGTCTGATACTGCTATTATTAAGTAATTTAGTAATATTGATGACTACTAGTCACTGGTGTGACTTCTCAACAACTCTTAGGCTGAGTAACTGAGTCTGAAAGGCTGAATGTGAAATGTTACCTCCTAGGTTGCAGATGCCATTCTTGGAAATCAAATGTTTACACACTATGATCGTGCTCATATTGCCCAGTTGTGTGAAAAGGCAGGCTTGCTCCAGCGAGCTTTAGAACACTACACAGATCTCTATGACATTAAACGTGCTGTCGTTCATACTCACCTCTTGAATCCTGAGGTAAGTCTGTTGTACAGAGTAAGAAAGTGAAAGTCTAAATAAAGTGAATACTGTTTTGCACTTCTGTGGCTGCTAAAAATCCTGCAACTGTTGCAAGATGGTTTGTATGTGCCAAACTAGCACGTGTTGCTGTGATTCAAGAACATTCGTCTAGTTAACAATGAAACTGTAATGTGTACTTTTGATGTCAGTTTCCCAGGTGAAAAAATCTCCATTCCAAACTGCTTTTTTGCAGTTGTAGAGATGGTGAGTTTCTTTTTACAGTTTTTGGTCTTAGAACATGGGAGACTTCTCTAGTAGCTGGGTTAGAAACTGGCTAGTCAAATTCTCTGTAAGATGCTGAGTAAAATTTCTCTCTTTGCAGTGGCTTGTGAACTTCTTTGGATCTCTCTCTGTTGAAGACTCTGTGGAGTGTTTGCGTGCCATGCTGTCAGCCAACATTAGGCAAAACCTACAGCTCTGTGTGCAAGTTGCTTCCAAATATCATGAGCAGCTTGGTACTCAGTCTCTCGTGGAGCTTTTTGAATCTTTCAAAAGCTATGAAGGTACAGTATTAGAAATAAGCGGCTTACTTGGAGCACTTGAAGCTTAATTGTAGGAATTGTAGCTTTTATGAAAACTACTTGTTATGTGCCTGCACCTCGCTGCATTTATCAAAATGAGCTCATTGCAGGTGAGTTCTAGAGGTAGATCTGTTCTAGATATTTTCTTAAAACTTTTCAGTAAAGATCAGAAAGAAAGATGAAACCTGAAAGAAGGGAATAAAATAATTCTGATTTTTTTTTTTTCCTGCAGTTGAAACAAAGCTGCTGTTGGCAGGATTGAACTAAGTCACGAGCTGAAGTCCGTGACAGCCTGCGCATGCTTCACTTACGCTTCTAACCGTGTTGTTAAAAAACATGTAACTCTTTCCAGGACTGTTCTATTTCTTGGGCTCCATTGTAAACTTCAGCCAGGATCCAGATGTCCACTTCAAGTACATACAGGCAGCTTGCAAGACTGGTCAGATAAAAGAAGTGGAAAGAATCTGCCGTGAAAGTAACTGCTATAACCCAGAACGAGTGAAAAACTTTCTGAAGGTAAATATTCTGTCTGATGGATTGAGCAGTTTTCTGTGTTTTGCTTAGCAGCAGAGCTATAGCCTTCTAGTGGAGGGACATGCCACCTTAAAGCTGAGTTAACATAGCTGCAAGTAGTCTCCTGTGTAGCCAGAAAAGGAGTCCTGCCCTATTCCATGCATATAATAGGTGATTCTAGACTACCTCTTGGAAAATAAGCCTAAATTCATCCTTCCTTTAAAACTGGGCTGTATGATATAACTAAACTCATAAATATGTTGTCACCTAACAACAAGTGAATCTAGGCTGGCAAAAGGAAAGACTATTCTGAAGTATTCAGCAAAAGCCTTATCAAGGATATTAGGTGGTCAAAACTTACTAAAATTGGAGTCAACCTGCACTTTAAACACTTTGTGACTAGTAAAATGTAATTAGCTCATGTTGCATTAAGTTCTTGTCCCAGCAGCTGTCTTCTGAATTGGTATGGAAATCAATAGCTTAGGCCTAATGTGGTACCTCTTCATGAAGAGTCTAAACTTAATACTCAACTGACACACCAGCTGCATGGCATTCATAGTGGGTAACTTGCTTAGAAAATAGATTGTCTGCTCGTCAGTCTTAAATTCAAGTGCATTGTGAATTCTAGTGCTAGGGAATTTTTAGGAAATTATGGTTGCTTACTTTTTAGGTTGGTTTTTTTTTAACAAAATACAGGAGGCAAAGTTAACAGACCAACTCCCTCTGATCATTGTCTGTGATCGATTTGACTTTGTTCACGACCTGGTGCTCTACCTATATCGCAATAACCTGCAAAAGTATATAGAGATCTATGTACAGAAGGTAAGGAAAATCCAGTTTTTTGCTCTTTCCTTCCTTAGAAAGATCTTAATTTGTCCATAGACTAAAGCAGAATCTGCTCTGTCTCTTATGCTCCCACTTCTAGTGCAGAGGCTCTTCACTCAGCCTTTGTCTGTTACAAATGTAAGTTTAGTTTTTCCTAGGATGTATATACAAAAGTTTTAGTAACTTAAAACTCTAAAGCATAGTTTTAATTGTTAACTATAAGTATCTTATGTGGAAGATGGGTTATTGTGCTAATAACTAATTTTAGTGATGGTGGTTTATTCTAGGTAAATCCTAGCCGTATACCAGCAGTGGTTGGAGGGCTTCTTGATGTGGATTGTTCTGAAGATGTCATTAAGAATTTGATCATGGTGGTTAGAGGCCAGTTCTCAACAGATGAGCTGGTGGCTGAAGTAGAAAAAAGAAATAGGTAATGAAAATGCATCTGTAGATGCTGGGGTTGGACTTTGCTGACCCTGGCATACACACACATTGAATTATATGCACCTCTGTTGAGCGATACAATACTAGTATTGTTTTGTGTTTCTGTATGGTAATGCAGCCTAGATTTGGTAGTCAGTCTCTTGATTATTTGGGCTGTATAGGAATGCCTGATCACCACCACATAATGAACAGACACAGCTTTTGAATGTGTCCTGTACGGATGACTATGGCATGTGCCTGTGGAGTAAATTTGGATCAAACTGTAGTGACAGTCTTGTTGTGGGCACACAGCAGCTTGTCATTAATTGATAGTTAGCTGTAAAATGAAGGAATGGCTTAAGCATGAAAAGCCAATTAATGAACCAGAGTCTAGCTGGAGGCCTGTATCTAGTGGAGTCCATCAAGGATCAGTACTGGGACCAGTACTGTTCAATATATTCATCAATTACTTAGATGAGGGACTAGAGAGCTCTGTCAACAAGTTTGCTGGACACAAAACTGGGAATCTCATTTAAGACTCATTACAAATTATGGGCTGGTTGCTATCTGCTTTTGAATTACCAACAGACTTCCTCCAAGGGAAGGCCTGGTATTATTGGATAGCTGACAAGCATACCTCTGTGTGACTTAAAAACCTAAAATGTTTGCTTCTTTTTCAAGGCTCAAGTTGCTGTTGCCATGGCTTGAATCAAGAATTCATGAAGGCTGTGAAGAACCTGCAACTCATAATGCCTTGGCCAAAATCTACATTGACAGTAACAATAACCCAGAGCGGTTCCTTCGTGAGAATCCTTACTATGACAGCCGAGTAGTTGGCAAATATTGTGAAAAGAGAGACCCTCATCTGGCCTGTGTTGCTTATGAGAGGGGACAGTGTGATCTTGAACTCATAAAGGTTAGCAAAACTGCATTTGTAAACTTGTTAAAGAACTAATTGCTGCCTGAAGTGGAGAAGCCTAGCTGGCTGTTTCTCTAACAGCTGGTTATATTTGTTTTTTTTGTTTTTTTTTTTATTTCAGCATACAAAGATTGTTTTGCTTGGGTAAGCTTTACTCTAGAAACCTGTCACTACCATTTTTTCTTTGAACTCATTTTGAGCACATGTTTCTGATTGTGGAGAAAAGATCTTTCTCCTGCAAGAATTATTCTTGAGAAATTGCCTCCTAGAAGAAGAATCTACTCCTGCAACTACTAATTTTCTTACAACAAAGTGTACTTGAGATTCCCAGACCAAATCTGGATATTAACTAAGCATGACTTGTTGGTGGAAGACAGAACAGGCCCTTCAGATTTCTAGTCTTCTAATTGGGCATTGAAGCTAGTGATACTATTAGGATCATAATTCATAACTCTTCCATGCTGCACTTCTATAGACTTTGCACTTATTCTGTACTTTATTCAGCACTTTAACAGGGGAATCTAAGCTTCTGGTTACTCTAAACACTGCTAGTGTAAGGCTACTGACTCAAAATATATAACCTGCTTCTAGTTTTAAAGACCAGTACCGTTCCTTAATTCACTAGTTACCACTGCCTAGGCAAGTGGCTCCTTTGCTAGATTTAAAATTTAAGATCTTCAGGCTTCTGCAGGTCTTCACTTCAAACAGAAGCAAATAGCTACTGTGAAGCCACTGTCACACTATTTGTATGTTGGGCAAAACAGAGAGAAGCTATAGAAACTCTGCTGGAGACCAAATCCATGAGACCAAATCCATGACCCAGATCAGAGGTTGGGTAAGAACTTGCCTGTGGTATCTATCATTGGTCAGCAATTAGTTCTAGTCAGCCTTCTAGACTATCTGATTCATAGTTAGCTAAACCTGTCTTGCAGGACTAACTCTTGGCACTAACAGCAATATGTGTAACTTCTCCTCCAGGTCTGCAATGAGAACTCCTTGTTTAAGAGTGAGGCCCGCTATCTAGTGCGCAGAAAGGACCCTGAGCTCTGGGCAAACGTGCTAGAAGAAAACAACCCATTCAGACGGCAGCTTATTGACCAGGTACAGAATAAAGGCTAAACTTTCAGCATGAGGAGACTTTTTTTACAAGGTCCCTCAAAGCCTCATCTCCATTATATGGAAACTTGTAAGAGTTGGCAGTTATTAACTCTGACCTTCAGGGTCAGAAAATGTAGTTACCAATAAGATGCTATTTCTGTCCTCTGGAATGACCTTACTATAGTGAATTTTCTCCTTAAAAAGACCCGAGATGTGACTTTAATAGCTATATCCAATCTAGAAGTAGTTATAGTATGATAGTTTCAAAGTTCACAAGACTTGATTTCCCCAAATGAGATATTTGCCAATCTCTTCCAGTGGATTACAAGTCACTTCATACTTTGCTACCTTCAAATGTAGGTTGTCCAAACAGCTTTATCAGAGACACAGGATCCAGAGGAGGTTTCTGTAACTGTGAAAGCTTTCATGACTGCTGACCTGCCTAATGAATTGATTGAGTTATTGGAAAAAATTGTCTTGGATAATTCTGTATTCAGTGAACACAGGTAAGAGGAGAGCTTTGTCCACTACTAAGTTTAGACTCATTAGTATCTTTCTTTAGGTTGTGAAGTGACCCAAGCTATTTTGCAGGCCTTTTGGTTGCATCATATATGCATTCTCTTAAATGCATTTAATCAGGTTTAAAAACAGAATTTTAAGTGCTTTGTGCTTTAAGAACAGAGCTATCTCACACCAGAACACAGAGAGAAGAGACCTCCAATACTGGCAGGAAATTTCTTTTAGAAGTACTTGAAATATAAGTGCTTCTCAATCTGGTTGAAAGATGGTTGCTAGTGCTAACAAGTGGGTGTATCTGTCACCAAAGCGGGTGTTACCATTCAGTGCTTATAGCCTCTGCCTTCTGTTAACTAAAGGAATCTCCAGAATCTGCTGATCCTGACTGCCATTAAGGCTGACCGCACTCGTGTGATGGAATACATCAACCGACTGGATAACTATGATGCCCCAGATATTGCAAACATTGCCATTAGTAATGAGCTCTATGAAGAATCCTTTGCTATATTCAGAAAATTTGATGTTAATACTTCAGCAGTTCAGGTGAGGTGTGGTTCCTGCATGATGGTATAGAATGCTAGTAATAGAACTGTTATACTGATTCTTGATGAGTAATTAATATTCTCGAGCAATGGGATTATGCACAAAGAATAGCAAAACAAAGTCTGAGGCTGATCTGGACTAAGTAATCTAAAACATGCTGGAATGCTGCACTGTATGCTTGGAGTGTGTGTGCTGCATTTGATTCCAAGTTACTACCTTGGCGACTCACACAGGAAAAGTGCACAAGTGAATGCTACTAGGTGTTGTGTGTAGGTCAGCATTACTGCCCTCTGCAAGACAGAGGAGAAACTGTAGCAACAAGTCTTATTTTTGATGCTGCTTCATTATGTAGAAATGCATGTTAGTTTCATGTTGGTTACAGAGAACAACATATGCGCTCGAAGGAAGAGTTTTATTATAAGGGAGAGTGTTATCAAGCTTTGATTTTTAACTTGCAACTCCTATTTCAAACAGGTGCTGATTGAGCACATTGGCAACTTAGACCGTGCTTATGAATTTGCAGAGAGGTGTAATGAACCAGCAGTATGGAGCCAGCTAGCCAGAGCACAGCTTCAGAAGGATTTGGTGAAAGAGGCCATTGACTCCTATATAAAGGCAGATGATCCTTCTGCCTACATGGAAGTTGTTCAAGCAGCTAACAGAAATGGTAAGGCAAAGCATACAGAAATTGTTTAGCTATGAGGTAGTATATTGTACCTACATTGGGCGGCATGGGTCCTTCAGACCTATGAATCTTGTTTCAGAGGAAGGGGAAGCTCTCAGTACTTGGAATTGAGTGAGTCCAATGTTTAGTGAGATTTCTGTCAGCGAGCTTGACTGTTCCTACACTGAAGATGTGGAAATAATTTGGACTACTATAGTCTAAAATACAGCCAAGTGAAGTGTATTTAGCTGCATGGGGCACATTTGGAAACTGGGTTGTAAAACAGTTGCAAGAAGTTTTGCCTGATATGAAGGTGACTTGGTATTTATCAGCAAATTCTCTAACTGAAATGCAAATGGCTTCTTGGTGGGGGAGATCCTTAAGACTGCTTCTGAAAACTGCATTCCAAAGGAGGGCAAGATGAGCCATACAGGATGAGTAAACAGCAGATCTTAAATATCTCTTCTTTCTTCAAGATAACTGGGAAGACCTAGTGAAGTTCTTGCAGATGGCCAGGAAGAAGGCTAGAGAGTCTTACGTAGAGACAGAACTTATTTTTGCTTTGGCAAAAACTAATCGTCTATCAGAACTGGAGGAGTTTATTAGTGGCCCTAATAATGCCCATATACAACAGGTATGTCTTGATCTACAGTTTCCAAGTGCAACTTGCTGTTTAGCTGACTCCTGACTCTAACTGTTACCCTTGTTTACTTTTGGCTCCTAATCCAGGTTGGTGATCGCTGTTATGAAGAGGGGATGTTTGAAGCAGCAAAACTACTCTATAACAATGTATCTAATTTTGCTCGTCTGGCATCTACCTTGGTGCATCTTGGGGAGTATCAGGCAGCAGTGGACAGTAGCCGCAAAGCCAACAGCACCAGGACTTGGAAGGAGGTAACTTGAACTTGTAATTTTTATTTTTAATACTCTTCAGCCTGTGTTCTCTTGTTACTTCTGACTGGTGCTTTAGAGTGTAATTGGAATCCTTTGCTCTGTCGGTAATGTGAGAATTAAGAGTTAATTCATAGGCAAGTACGAGTGGCTGTAATAGTAGCTTACTAAGTGTTTCTGGCTACAGGGTATGCTTGAAGCTTTGTGAACTGTCCTCTTGCCTAAGATGATAAAGCTTAATTTTAAAGTGGTGCAAAATGAATGGCAGAGATTTTAATTCTGGAAATACTTACTCATAGCTGTACCGAAGCCTCAAACACACTAGAGCTTTGATAATTGGTTTTCCCTTTAATATAAGAAGATGAAGTAAGTATTACAGTATTTCTGTGAACTGACTACCTGCAAACTCTCATTACAGGTGTGCTTTGCCTGTGTGGATGGACAGGAATTCCGCTTGGCACAGATCTGTGGCTTGCACATAGTCATCCATGCTGATGAACTGGAAGAGCTGATCAGTTACTATCAGGTTAGATTGCTGTTTATATCCTAAAAGATTCTGAACAGCATAATTGTATCCCCTGATAAAGTGGTCTCAGATTAAACCATGATACTCTGTGGAGCTGATCTTTGATTTGGTTCTTCTTCCATCTCTATTTTCTAATAGCTGCATGCATATTTTCCCATTAGCGAATGGGATAATTGTCACTGTCTCTTCAATAATTCTGTTGTCTTATTGGAACCGTGTCTTATAAGTCCAAGCAATCTTGCTTGGAGAGAAAGGCAAAGCATGATAAATATAATTAAATTTTGGCAAGCTTAAGGGCCACTTGTTTGAGTTGTCAATTAATCCTTGTTTTCCTAACATCCAGGATCGTGGCTACTTTGAAGAACTGATCACCCTTTTAGAAGCTGCTTTGGGCCTGGAGCGTGCGCACATGGGAATGTTTACTGAACTAGCCATCTTATACTCCAAATTCAAGCCTCAGAAAATGAGGGAACATTTGGAACTCTTCTGGTCTAGAGTTAATATTCCAAAGGTATGCAGTAAGGTTGCACATAAAATTAAGGAGCTTTTGGTGAATCAAACTAACAGATGTCTTACTTTATCAGGTGCTTAGAGCTGCAGAGCAGGCTCATCTCTGGGCAGAACTTGTATTCCTCTATGACAAGTATGAGGAGTATGACAATGCAATAATTACTATGATGAATCATCCCACTGATGCTTGGAAAGAAGGGCAATTTAAAGACATAATTGCCAAGGTAAACAACTACTTAACTAATCAAAATGCTGATTTGGAGCAAAAATGGATGCCAGAATTGCTGTCCAGAAAAGGAGTTTGCTTAAGCCACTACTTGGTTTTACTGCTGTCCTTAAAACAACTTCAAGTCAGTATAGCACAAGAATAAATCTAATCACAAAATTTAATATTCTGCTGTACAGTGCATTCAGTTGAGTGGCAGCAGCTGGCACTGGATGTCTTTAGAGACTGCTCAAGGTCATATTGGTCACAAGCAAGAGGCATAACCTCCTCAATGTTTTTGAGCTGACTGCTCTCTTCATCTGAGGCTGTGACTGCTCTTGGAAGGGCTCTGCAAATATTTCTGTCAGTTTCAGTGGGAGAATTGCACTCAGCAGTCCATGAATAATGAACTGATGAATAGTCCAGACAAGATTGAAACTGTGTCCATTCTTATTGGCTCTATGGGTTTAAAAGCCACAGCTTAAAGACAGTTTAAGGGTACGGCCTTTACTGGCTTTAGGAGTTCAAGAAATGGTAATGTGAAGTCTTGGAGGCTGTCTGTGCCTGTCTGAGGATCTCTAAACTGTGGATGAGTTAGAATTCGTTTGCACTACCCTGGTAGTGAATGACTGTCTCTAGAATCAGATGGCCCAAGAAGCGATGATAAGATTGAACATGTAAGCATAATGCTTCTAGTCTCTAGAAGGCAACTTTTAAGTCGGATAAACTTCATGCTGAGTTAAGTGATCCATACTAAACAACTTAGGCCTACTCATGTTTGAGGTGCTGACTAGTGTCTAACCATGCAGGTGGCTAATGTGGAGCTGTACTACAAAGCCTTACAATTTTACTTGGACTACAAACCTCTGCTGATCAATGATCTCCTGCTTGTATTATCTCCACGGCTGGATCACACCAGGACAGTCAGTTTTTTCTCAAAGGTGAGTCTGGGAGATGGTAGATGAGTAAGAAATCGTCTTGCTCAAGTTAAGATGCTCCAGTCTTTGGCTGGATAAAAGGGCTGACATCTTTCAGGTGACTTTGCTTACTGCATAAAGGTGTCTGAGTGGTAGCTTAGTCCTGATAATGTATGGGAAACACTGAGTAGTGAGCACAACTGGCCGAGGATGCTGTTTTATTTTACTTCTGGCAATATGATAAGCCTAAATTCTTGCAATAACAAGTGGGAACTTGCTTCAGGAGTATAAAGTGTAAAGAGTGGTACACGTGATCTTATATTGCAGTCATCTTAATTACAGGTTAATCAGCTACTTCTAGTGAAACCTTACCTTCGTTCAGTCCAGAACCACAACAACAAAGGAGTTAATGAAGCTCTAAATGACCTTTTAACAGAGGAGGAGGATTACCAGGTGAGCCTCACCAAGTAGATTGCTACGTCTGAGGGATGCTCCTCTTTGCCTAACCAAAAGAGACTATAGTTACATTGTTCCCTAACTGACACGGAGTAACTTCCCTGAGTGAGTAGAAGGTAATTTCTGCAATGCAACAGTAGCAAGGATGGAATTGGGCCCTTTGCAGGCAGAAGTGTTTGAGACACTGTGACGATTTGCAAAGCAGATGCTACTGTTTTTCTCAGAAGAGACTTCATAAATGTCAGCATCAGATGCATACTCATGTAAATACATTTGCTTCTGGCCCCATTGGCTACTGTTTATAAGACATGCTTTGTCTTCTAAGATTATCTGCTCTGTCAGGTGAGGTCAGCATGGCCAACTTAGCGTCTTGCTTTGTTAAAAATTGTCTTTTGGAGCAATACATGAAATACAGAGGCTAAACAAGCCGTAGCTGTAGTATCAGTGTCCAGCTATCAAAGCACCATGCTTAGAGGCTTCTCTACTTTAGTTCTAGCCTACTGCCATCTGCTAGCATGTGTAACGGTTCTCTCTCAAACAGGGCTTGAGAGCTTCCATTGATGCCTATGACAACTTTGATAACATAACGTTGGCTCAGCGACTTGAAAAGCACGAGCTAATTGAATTTAGGCGCATTGCAGCATATTTGTATAAGGGTAACAACCGCTGGAAACAGAGTGTGGAGCTGTGTAAGAAAGACCGTCTGTATAAGGTGAGGTAATGCAGTCTCTTTCCCCAAATATCAAGTTGGAAGTACAGATCTGGAACACATTGGTTTCAAATATGGAGTTCCAATTGGTCTTAGCCCTTGACTTGAAGTGTAAGGAGGGACTCTCAGATCAGAAGGGTTTGCAATCTTGACTGCATATCTTCATAATGTTATCCTGTACTTGGAGGTCTCTGTGTATCAATCAATGGTATCTGCACCATTTTCTGTATCAGTATGGAACATCTTCCATAGAACTGAAGACTTAATACACTTCTAAGGGTACAGATGAAACATGATTTCAAGCCCCGTAGTGAATTCATGTGGGCTGGCTTTTGCCTAGTCTGCAGGAGACCTGGCAAATAGTCATCTGTCTTGCCACTTAGCAAGTGTCTGATGCAGTAATCTCTTCTGCCACATTAATAATTAGCGTAGATGGTTTACCAGAAAGGTCATTAATCTTCTCTGCTACAAAACAAAGCAGAATCTCATTAGGTCACTTCAAGTATTTAATGAAAACCTATTGGATGATGTTAGTATTTGTGTTGCCTCAAAACTGGTGAACTTAACTGAGGTTACATACTGTAACTTGGCTCCTTCAGAACTTGCTTGATGTTAAACTACCTTCATGGAATGCCAAATACCTGGGTAATCAGATTAGCAATAAATCTATCTAAGGTGTAGAGCAAGATGCTGACAGGCAAGGGTCAGGCTTAACTGTTGTTTTTTCTTTTCTGTAGGATGCTATGCAGTACGCTGCAGAATCCAAAGATGCAGAATTAGCTGAGAAGCTGCTTCAGTGGTTTCTGGAAGAAGGCAAGCAGGAGTGCTTTGCAGCCTGCCTTTTTGCCTGTTATGATTTGCTGCATCCAGATGTAGTGCTAGAGTTGGCCTGGAGGCATAACATCATGGACTTTGCAATGCCTTATTTCATCCAAGTATTGAGAGAGTACCTTACCAAAGTGAGTATTGCAATAGGCTAAAAAGTTAAGTCTTCCAGGCAGCTGGTTGAGTAGCATTATGCAAACCAGAGCTCTTTGCACATATTTGAAATATTGTTCCTCATAGATTAAGTTGTATTTGAAGTTCTGTGGCTTTAATTGCTTTAGACAAACTAGCGAAACTTACAAATAGATGTCTTGTGAGATGAAAGTTTAGTTAAACTTGCTTTTAACAGTTAACAAGCAACTGTACTTCTCAGAGCAGCTTCATAGCTGATGAAGCCGAAAACTCATTGAGGATGACCTGTAGCACTCCTTACTTTGTGTAACTATGAAAGTATTATCTATTTTCTTGTTACAGAGAATATAGCTTTTGAGTAATTAATAGTACACACTAATCCTACATCAAGTATAGGAGCAGACTGCTGCTGATGTTCTTTTTTTAAATGGAAACCAGAACTTTAGATGCATAATCTGGCTAAATAATACTGATACCAATGACTAGCTCTCAATTGAGAGAAAAGACACTTTTAGTAATCACATGTCCTCCTGGAAAACTTTTTTGGAGCAGCTCTAAGGTACTCAACTGTGATTGTTCCTTAGAAGGTGCTAGGATTGCGTAGGGTATCCACAGTAAAGAATCTCATTAAATGATTATCTAAAAGTGACTGTTTTGAAATGATTCTAATCAAGTCATGTTAAGTATTCCCCTCTGGATTTTCTTGCAGGTTGATGGGCTGTTCTGTAAGGTGATGCTCTGATTTCAAACTCTGTGTTGATTTGTGTCCCTCAATATTCTAGGTTTCTTTTACAGGAATCTAGCTGTAGCATCTGCCAGAAGAGCACTGTAATTTAGCTCTAACTCATTTCCTGTTCAATTCCTAATGCTAAAAGGATAACTATTCACAAGAAACTTGAAAATCCAACCAGACTTCACTTGTCTTTGTGGGAAACAGAAGCAAGTGATTGAGGTGGACTTCAGGGTTTGGGCTTCCGTTCACTACATTACAGACAGTTTGTGTCTGGGAGGTTGTTGTTCATAAGTAAACAAAAGTAGTTGCCACTTAATAGCACGTGTCTTAAGCACAAATTGGAATTACCGAAGCATGCAACCTTCCAGGTGTGCTGAGTTTGAACAGTAGCATAAAGCTTTTGTAAACTGCCTGCTAGTATAAGGATCAAGTCCTTGCACACACAGATCTTAAACACTGCTGCCTCCTCAAGTTCCACCGAGGAGAAATTTCACTCTCTTCCATATTAGGTTTAGGTCTAAAATCATGAGTTTTAAACTGCTGGTTGGATTTACAAGTTGTCACATGTACTAAATATGGGATAACCTGCCAGAAGGAAAATCTGCATGGAGAAAGTGATTTACAAGTGAAACTAATTTAGTCTTTTGAATTAACCACAAAACATGGAAATGAAGAGTGGGCTTTATGAGTGTGTCACGTAACTAACTTCAGCTGTACAGAAGAATATACTAGTTTATTGATGGGGCATGTACATCTTCCAGAACTTTATCTTTTATGCATAAAAAGCACACAGTAGCCTATGTCCTGGAAGGGGCTGGGCAACCAAAGTATGATGAGACTCATTTGGAAACCTTTTGAACAACTTCACTTCTAGGCAGCAAATCACACAGATGTTTAGGCTTTCCTGGAGAGCTGCTCTTGTCCCTTTTTCGGAATGTCTGCTGACAGCATGCTTGCTGTGTCTCCAACAGAGGGAGGTACCACACTTTTGTCAAATCCCTTAATGCTTTAGGGGCAGTAAAGAGGAAAGTCTAATCCAAGAGAGTAGGAATCCTGGGTGGTAAGTAGAGCACACACCTAGTTATCTTATCTAATATATAATAGAAATAGAGACTCTTCTTGCAGCACTGGTCAGACCAAATGAGATTCTGGCAGTGAGAAAGGAGAATGAGGAGCAGCCAAAATACAGCATTGGGCTAAATGTAGGTTTGCACAGGTTGTTAATACTGCCTGTGTCTGGATATGAGGCCATGTTATTTTTATTTTTAGCTTTCAGTCTCAGTGAATCTCTTACAGAAGATTTAATTTGTTAAATCTGAGAGAAGGAAGATACTATTGCCTTCTCAGTCCCCCTACCCCCAGTTCAGATTTTTGTTCAGGGCTCTTGTATTACCGCAGCACTTTCACAAAAGTATTTAGCTTTATCTAGTACAACAGAGGTCTGTATCAAGTTCATAGAGCTGGACTACTTTCTATGATCGTTCTAGAGTTTCCTCCAAAAGGAGTCTGTGTGAATACCAAACCACGACTTTGCAGCCGTGTTTAGGCTGTAGTCCTAGATGAGATAAAAATCCATGGATCTGGAATGTTTGCAAATATCTGGGTCCTGCCATGAAAAGGGAGAGGGATTGCAGGTTAATATAAAAGTGGATTGTGCCCGTTTGAAATGATGCTTGGAACTGCAATTGGATTGGCTTACTTTCTGGATTGTAGAGTTAATAGTTACTAGAATAGGGCTCCAGAGAGTGTCTCACTTGAAGGTAATGATGATCTCGGCTGCGTTTGACAGCTAGTGTTGCAATAAACCCCAAGCAATTGGGAGGGAAAATTTACAACTTAGCTAGCTGGGAACAAGCAGACTTTCGTAGTCTCCAACATGGACTTATAAAATGAGCACTTGATAGCTTAGGTACCAAATGTGAAAAGCCTCACGCATGGTGCAGTTTGTAGACAAGGCCTTCATCCATCTCCTGTTCACTTTGATGTAGGTGGATAAACTTGATGCTTCTGAAAGCCTAAGAAAAGAAGAGGAACAAGTAACTGAACCCACTCCAATAGTATTTGGTAGGTGAAAGACTTGGTTTTAATTGGTTACCTATTGTCACTCTGATCTCTTTTTGCGGAGGTAACTTAAATCCACCGGTTGAAGTAAACTAGCTTCAACTAGATGGAAAAATGGTTGTCTGCTAGGTGAACTACGTAAGCTCTTAAAGTGACATCTCACTCTTACAGTACTTTGACTCTTCAGCTGCAGTATTGCTCCTCTTATGTGACTTAAAGCACTAACCTAGGATTAGTCTTCCAGTATGATAGCAGGACAGGGAATACCAAGGTGTGCACAACCCCAGGAGTAACTTACAGAGCATGCAAATTCCTCCTTTTATATCTACCTAAGAGGAATGTGCCTGCCTTCTGCTCTTCCAAGTAGAAAAGTGGCTTTGTAGCTCATCTGTTTTAAGACATGTGCAGCCAAAAAGCCATGGCTGTCCTCAAGTGTGTTGCTATTCTAGAAGCCCTTCTGAAGAGGCATTCTGCTAACAAGCACCTAGAAGTGGCTGGTAAGGGAAGTGTGTGACTGGTATACTGTCTGGTATAAATGTTAACCTGAATTTAACATATGCACGAGGCATGTGTGCTCCTAATGACAAAGACAAAGCTGGTGAGGCCTTCTGCAGTACCCTCCAGACTGAGACCTAACAGACCTCACTATTTGCTTGAACTGCTGTGCTTTCAGTTCTGACTGCATGAGTTAAATAGTATCTGTTTGGTTTTCAGTAGCATTGCTGCAAAACAAGCTAGGTTTATCGTGGCTTGGAGGTCAGTTGATACTCCTCTTCCCTCAGAGTTCTGCCTTGCCTTTTTAGTTATCAACTAGCAAGAGCAGATGGCCTAGATGCCCATTCTGTGGTGCACGTTGAGCAACAGTGTAACTTGCTTACTGTATGCTTACACAGTGGTTGATTTTTAGCTAAAGCTTCATAATCTTGTCTCATGTTACAGCTAGCATTAGAGGAGCTTGTCTTTGAACTAACTTTGTTTTTCTCGTGCTTTTCTAGGCCAGCAGTTGATGTTAACAGCAGGCCCCAGTGCAGTACCTCCACAGGCAAACTTTCCATATGGATACACAGCACCAGGATTCACCCAGCCGCCTGTTTATGGTTTCAATATGTAACTAGCTCTCTGACGGACCTTCGCTGTCTCTGTTCTCTTCCTTCCTCACCCTTTTATAACTTCTCAGAGAAGTTTACGGTGGTCCTAAAGGCACAGATAACCTTCTGTTGCTGAACATGCTTGTTGCCCAGCTCAGTGAGGAGGTTTCAGCGGGATGCCTGTTACTGTTATTTATTGATTGTTGTGCAGTTACATTTCAACCTCCAAAAGGCAGCTTTTGTTAATGACATTACGAGATTCTCGTCTGAAGTTAAGGCATTATTTCACTAACTCATGTAGCAATAACTGCTTGAGGCCACAGGGAAGAGAGCATGTTTGTTTTTTCTTTTGCAGAACCTATTGAAGGCAGCTGGAAAATTGCCTGGCACCAAGTTGTTAAAGCTTTAGCTGAAGCTACTGAAGTAGCAGGGTTGTTAACAATTCAGTGAAGCATCTTGTCAGTAATGAATTGTTTAAAGCTTGCATACCTCTGACTACCCCAATTTATTTGCACTTAACGTGCAAAAGAAAACAGGCTTTCTGATATTTGTGCTCTGAATGTTTAGAGAAATATTTGAAACGTCTCCTTTTACAGACAATAATACTGTTGGGGTTCAATGCTGTTGGAGCCTGTTCAATATTTTCTGGAGTCGATATGAGACTTGAAGAAAATAAATCTTCTCATGACGGAGAGCAAACATTTCCCAGATCCTTTTTGTTTAATGAGAGAGCATGTTACTAATTGATGTTAAATGGTACTAAAGGAAACCTCAACTATACGTCGCAAGTGAATATAGGAGGGTTGGGGGAGGGTGGGGACTCTGCTAAAAATAATGAGGCAGTAAGGAAGAGCATAAGCCTGACATTTTATTTGCACCTTTAGCTGATTCTGGCATTGACTTCGTGCCACACCATGTTTGGATACTGTCTGGTGGGCAGAGTCAGCATCATCTGAATTAACAGGGTGAGGTGACTTATTCCTGCTATGCTGCAGTAGTATCAATGGCATGTCCATCACCCACCTCTTTCTTTGAGAATGACAACAGGGATGTGTTACCACTTTGTGCCACTCTTCAAATACATGTATCATTAATGGTTTATGTGTTTAGATAACAATGTATAGTTGATTATAAATCTTGTGCTAATCTTGAATATTATAAAAGTCCAGCTATGAATGTAAAACTGCAGTATGCACTGTGTGGTTCTAGTCTTACCGTCTTGGGGATGGGGATTGGTTAGTAGTAAAACAGTACCATTAATAGCATTACGTTTCTTAATCTAACAACTAAGCATTCCAGGCAGGAAAAAGGGAAATCCAGGCTAAAGTTCCAAAAAAAGATGGCTTAGCAGTTAATCTGAAAAGTTAACTGAAAAGTGATCTTTTCTCTCAACTCATCAACACACTGCCGCATGGGGAGGGCACATTGCAGGAGGCAGTCGTGTGCTTATGACTTCATTCACAGGACTGGAGACGCTTAAGTGCTGCACTGAGGAAGATACCACAGATAGCATCTTCTCCACTGAAATACGTGAGTATAGCAGCAAGAGTGATAAGCTGCTCTTTTTTCATACTGAATCTTAATTGAATGGAATGAAACATGTTTAAATGCCAGCCAGTAAAGACCGACTGGGTTGTAACAGGGGACTGTGTTTTGGCACAGTTCTAACTATGCCGTTGCTATCACAGTGCATTGCTACAGGAGGCACCAAAGACATGTGGCATTCACATCCTTGATACAGGACAGAGTACTTCAAGGGTTGATGCAACATACTCGCTTCAGTTTTGTGCTGGTCAGCACTCAGCAGCTCAGCTTGAAATACTGAGCAGCTAATGAGTTCAAGCAAATCCGCAGGAATTAGCTGGGTTGCATGCTATGTTCCAAGCAAATGGTACTTTTATTATGTAACTAGTTCCTTGTGAATCAGCTGGATCTCGAGACCAGCTTTAGGGTTAGTATGTATGACAACAGGAGTTTCCTTCCTCTCAACTTGAAAATTTACTGTGATTTCGCAGCAGCATTTACAAGCCAATGATGAAATATGGTGGACTGCTAAATTGAATTCTAAAATAGCTCTTGACCCCTACAGAGTGGAGGTAGCCTGTGGATCCTGAATAGCTTCAGTGTAGAAATACAGCTGCAGGAATGACAGCTCTCAAAGAAAGCAAAGCTGCCAGGTTGGATGGTCTTGCTTTAATGGCTCTCCTGTTATCTTGAGCTTTTGCTAGGTCTAATGGATTTTATGAATTCTGTAATCTGGCATTCTAAAACAAGCTCTTGCATTCTAGAGTACTTCACAATTTCTTTAACAGTGAAGTTGTTCTCAGTGGGAAATAACCCTGCTTTTAGTGGGTTAAGCAGAAGGCTTAATGTAGTTTATGAAGCTGTAGTGTGCACCCAAGTTTTTGAAAACTTGGATAAGTTTTGCAGGAAAATCATGAAAACTAAGCTTCTTGCTAATTCTCACCACTTCGATGATTTGGGGCTAATGCTATCATGTAGCATGACTGCTCATGCAGAATATGCTGTGGAGTGCAACAGCTGGAGACTAACTTCTGGGCTTACCATACTGTGAAACAGTAAATTGTTTGAATCTACATACAGGCTTTTACCGACTCATGCTCTTGTGTAAAACAGTATGTGTTTCCTGCTGTAACAGGTCTTGCTACTTGTCAGATTGTGTGGCATCAGAGGTGACAAGCAATCCGCAAGCATTACCACACATCTGCATGAATGTCTTTTGAGCTAGGTGGAAACTGGTCTCTCCACAAATGACTGCAAAGATGTCCACTCTTCTGGGCATAAAGCATTCAGCCATCAAAAAGTTTGTAACTTTCTTATTTTTCAGTACTATGTGTTTTCTGTGGGTATGTTTCATGTTTTACTAATAAAATTTTTAGCATAGTATGTGTTTCAGTCTAGGCCTTTCAGGAAGGTAGCAAGATCCATACGTTTGTTCTCAGGCCACATAAGATTATAAAGTTGCCAACTGTTCAGCATTACACTGGTATGAATCTGAAATACAGTCAGTGAATGGTAAATTTTGTCTTGCTTTTGCATGTCAGAATTTAAAAACACATAGTCAAATTCCAAGCTTATTCAGTCATTTATTCTCTTGTGTGGTTCAGTGACGCCAAGAGGATTGGTTTCTGCCTGCTGTGGTTCTAGTTGAGACTTCATAATGACTTGATATAGAGATCTGTGTTTCTTCTTTTTCTTCTAGTGGTTGTGAAAATAAGGAATTGCAGAGTCATCTTGTATGCTCCTTTCCCACAGGCTGAGGCCTGAAAAATTGCACAGCACAAATTCCCAAAGTGCTGGTTATTCAGAAAGAAAGCTAGGAGTGGATTTGAGCAGGAAGGAGCAGTTAGTAAGTCTTTGCATTGCTTTTCTTTCAGAAGATAGATTTTTATTCTTGGTTAGAGAGTATGGAAACAGTCCTGCCTAGGGTATAATGCTAACAGGGCTGTCACCTGGAGTAATTTGTCAGCAATATATCCTGCTCTGAGGAAAGTGTGACTGTGGTCTGGTAGCAGCATCATGATGTGTAAATGCCGTATGCGGTACATGGACTCCAGACAGGCCCACTCAAACATGAATGCCACGGTAACTTGGGATTTTTAGAGGCTGAGTTTTGGTAATCCCAGTGAATAATCTCGAGTATCAACAGGAACTCTTTTTGTGTGAGTGCTCAAGTGTGAATTGTTCAAGTTGCTCTGGAATAACATCTTCCTTGTAATCACAGTAGCTCCTGCTGTGCATGTTATTAAAAGCTGGGGATGTGTTAACTCAAATCTTTAATAAGATCGCTTCTCCTTGAAGCTTCTTGTACACTGGATCCATTACACATGAAAGGATACTCTGGCTTTGTCAGATAACCTGGGAGGAAATTAGTTTTCTCCTTCTACCTGAAGACCCAAGCAACATACATTAATAATGTGTGCAAAGGGTATGTGTGCAAAAGGTTATTGATCAGTTGTAACAAATTGGATTCTCCGATTCAAGGACATGTGATAGGGAGTTATCTGACCTATATTGAAGACTGATAGCCTCTGAAACTATGGTGTGCTGCTGGGCACACCAAGCTGTGCCACATAAAAGAAGAAATCAAAAAAACCAACCGACTTCAGGGAGCGATCAAGTGTTGTCAGTGTTCATGTGCTTTCTAGCATTGTAAAATTCTGCTTGCAGATGGAGTTGCTTACATCTGAAGTTGTTTTCAATTCTGATTATCGGGGGGATCTCTTGAGGCATGTGTATTCAGTAACACCTAGGTATGTCACAGTTCTCTAATTTCTCTATGGCAACAGAAAGAAGTCAAGCATGAGCCAGAGAGGTGGGTGGTTGGGTTTGTCAGAATGTTGTTTCCATGAAAATTCAGTAGAAAACAGTGAGATACAGAACTTGGTATTTTCCCTGTATGAGTAACTGCTCTTTTTATGTTTTGATCACCATTTCCTAGACCATGTGCATCCGGTCAAGTCTTCACTTTCATGCAAGTCACTTAAGGGATTTAACACGTCCCTTTGGCACCCTCTAGTATTTCAAGGGTTGCTTATCTTCCTCAGTTGCTTTTCCTCCTGCAGGCTTTCTGCTGACAAGTGTCATTAGCAGCTCTTTGGAGGTCAAGTTGAGTTAGCTTGCAGTCTGCATGCTATTAATTACAAGTAATCTTTTCCCTGTTCAGCAAAGTGCATGCCATTGTGAATCCTGTGAGACTGATGAGAATTAAGCATGCGGCATAGTATTTTCTTGGGTAGGATGAGATTTTTCTGACTCGATTTGTGAATCCATAAGAACTAGTGTTTGTCGTGAAGTTGATGACAGCTTTGCGGTGGTTAGTATACACGTCTGTAAGGACACATGAATGTTAATGATGTCTTAATGGAAAGGTAGGTGGAGTTGTTGCAGAGGTCGATCATAAATCCAAATGTCTGGCATCTTTGGAAGAATTTATCTTATTCTGCCATTCCGATTGTGCTAGCCTGAGCACTGAGCAGCTGCTCTGCTGCATCTGTGACTGGGAATGTTCCTTTTCATCCACTCTTCACCTGGGGTTCTGCCCCCGTCTTTACTTAGACTTGACTACCTCAGCGGGCTTGCTCTGTGATGGTCTTAGCTCTGTTCTGAAACCATGTACGATTCTAGCGTCATCCGGGGGTGAGTTCTGCATTGCAAGTGCGTGTTCATTTGCTTTTAATCCTTACAGAATAAAGGTGCTTCAGTTTCTTACACGGTTTTCCTGCAGTCAGCTCGGCCACAAAGCCACCACAGCGGTATCATAGCCCTCTTTGCTTTCAAAGTGTTTTTTGTAGCTAGCCCCGGCCTAGGTGGGGGAGCGGAAAGAGCGAGGCGCAGCCTGGAACCCGCGCGCCGACATTTTTCCGCGGCTTTCGGGAGCGGGGTAACAAATAGCTATTTATTCGGTGGCGAAGCCCAAG
>VZTY01009379.1:0-14105 GCA_013400935.1 Turnix velox | reverse complement strand
GCTCCGTCCCTGCCGCCGCCCCGCCGCGGCAGCCCCAGGGGCCGGCACGGGAGCCGCCCCTCTCCCGCCGCAGCCCGCGGTGGAGAGGCAGCAAGAGCTCCGGCGGGTTCATCCCGAGCCTGCCTGTCTGCGCCCCGGGCGGTGGCGGCAGCGTCCTGCGGGACTGCCCCTGCAACCTGTGGCGTCGCTGGGAAGATGTCGGTCGGTCGGTCGGGGTGCTCGCTTCAGTAACGCGGAGTAAGCGCAAAGGTTGCGGCAGTCGCATTGTTTAGCAATGTTAGTTGGGTCTAGCTTTTTAAAACTAGATTTGCACGTTAGCAGGAGGAAGTTGGAAGAGGCAGCGGCAAGGGACCTCTTTATGCACCCCTGCAGGTTTTAAAGGAGAAAAGTGAAGCGGCAGCGTTCAGGTTGTTTCTGCTCCACCCATGTCTTGCGCATTGATACAGCTCCTCTTACCACATTCTTCATCCCTCCTTTGTATCTCGGCATCTGTCCCTGTGGCTCAGGGCATGTTTTCTTATCCAGTTTTGACCATTTTCTTGGGATCTAGCAAGCTTTAACCGCAGCAGTAACTGAAGAGTTAATGCCCTTCCTTTTGCTTCCAGCTGTTTTGAGCTTTGAGCTGAATATGTAGTCCAAAGGCTTGTTAAACTCCTTTGTAGATGTTCGATAACTGCCTCGCTTCTCCTACCGATCTCGGGATGCAATTCACAGAGTGGCGATTAGCGCCATCCCTTTGAAATGAGCCACCAAAGTCTTCACCGGATTTGTATGTTTAGAGTTTCGTTTTGTTTTTTCCTACGATTCTGCCTTTGTTTGTTTGTCTAAGTCTCTGTTCCGGTCCAAAGGCAGGCTCCAGCTCTTGGATCGGGACCCGGGAGAAGCAAGGCTGTATCTGCCGTAGCTGGGTGCAGTGAACCGAGCCGTTACCGCTCCTGCCTTGCCTGCTGGCCTGTGCTCTGGCTATTGGCTTCCTATTCCCCACCACCAGGGAGCTGTTGAGACAGCAGTGCTTCAGGAAATAGATGCGAGTGTGGGAGCCTGTAAGGGGTGATGGGCCCTCTTAGTGTCACATTGCCTGGAAGGGTCTGTGTCCCCCGGACTGTCCAGCCAAAGGTTATGAGGAGGAAGAAGAGACAGCTGCAGCCAGATGTATAGAATCATAGAATAGTTTGGGTTGGAAGGGACCTTAAAGATCATCGAGTTCCTAACCCCCTGCCATAGGCAGGGACACCTCCCACTAGACCAGGCTGCCCAGTGCCCTGTCCAGCCTAGTCTTGAACACCTCCAGAGATGGGGCATCCACTACTCCCCTGGGCAACCTGTCCTTCCTATTCACATGAGACCTTTGTAAAAGCTAGGTTCCTCCATGCTCCTCGGGGTTCTCAAGATTTGTTTCCATCCCTTCAATATGGGTTGTTAGTTCTGGCCTCTTCTTATTCTCTCTTCTTAGAGATCATTTAAATGAGATTTAATCCTAGCTTAGGATGGGATAGACAGACACTTTGCTCTCTACCTATACTTCTCAGTCTTTCCCAACTCCCTGACAATGTGCAGCATATCAGGTTCTGCTGACAGGGCAGTGTACCAGGGGACTTCAGTAGCCGTTGTGTAGATCTGTAAGCATCAGCTGTGGCTGGCCTATTGGGATGCTCTGAAAGAGGCTGCAGTCCACTTCCCAGCTCTCGTTTGCCATGAAAGTTGCAATGGGTGTAAAGAGGATTTGGTACTTGTGGCCTCCACCAGGCATGAGACTGCCTTGCCTCCCCTCTTGGAGATGTCCTTCTGGGCCCATGAGGCAGATAGCAGTGGTGAAAGCGGGACCCTATTGAGTTGCTGGTCTTCTCAAGTGCAGTACCATCAGAGTAAGTGGATAATGGTCAGAAGTCCAGTCAATCCTCTGTGACAACTACTTGTATTAAAGAACTACATAAATGAGAGAAAGTAGTGGTTAACTCCCTATGTCCAGATCTGCTCAGCCCTCCAGCCCCTTGCTGGCGGGATGTGTTGCTATTTGTGGTTATCTCTGCTGACTTTAAGGGGTGTGCTGATGCTATCAGAGCTTCTCATCTGATGTCTACCTGCAGAAGAAGCTTGTGCTCTAAAGCTCAACCTTCTAGAGAAGTGGAGTTGGTTGAGACGGACTGCTCCTACTGCACTGTGCTGCTTCAGCCTTGTATTGGTGGGGTTAAATAAGCAGACACGCTCCCATCCTGGATGCCTGTGTGTAACGGAGGCCCTCTGCCAGGGAGGCACAGGTCCCTCATGCTGCCCAGGCTCTTCTTAAGAGGCGCAAGTGGAGTTCTGGCTGCCAAGAGCTCTTCTCCTTCAGATGTCGCAATGGACAAATACAAAGTTAACAATTAATTTGCAAATGGACACTTGTTTGTCAAAGCAGTTGTCTTGAGCCAAGGCAGAGCTTCAGCTTGGCTGTGACCACGCAACCTGTGCCTGGCCTGTGGCTCTGTGTGGCTCAAGCACACGAAGGCAGCTTGGCTGTCTTGGCCTCTTGGATGGGGGTCACTGTCAGAACTTGATCTTGGGGAGCTTAATGGCAGACTGGGGTTCCAGAAAGCAGAGCTGAGTAAGCGTGGATCCTTGCTGCTGTTCTACCCTCACACCATCTTTGCATGGGCAAGAGCCCCACCAGGCCCTGAAGGGATGTTATGCAGTTGATTCGGGGGACCTGGCACTGGGTGGAAAGTACATGGCTGTAGCACACTAACATTTGGCATAATGTGGTTTAGCTTCAACTTGGTTCAAAGGTTGGTAAATGTGTGGGTTTTGTGCTGGAAGTAATATCTGTATCTTTCTAGCTCGCTTGCTACATCAGTTGTCTGATATAAAGCTGACATAATTTTCTTGTGAACTTGTGCAGGTTTGGGGACCGGCTTGCATCTCTTCTGCTGGGCAATAACCTGTTAGCAGGCAGACTTGGGATCCCAGCCATGTCTCCAGTCCTGACACCCAGTTCTCCACTTCTGTGCCAAGGTTTCCACGCCAACTCTTTAGGCTGCTGAGTTCTGCCTCTCCTGCCAGCCTCCTGCAGAGACCAGATTGCTGCAGGTCCACTTTGCGTCTCCCAGCATGGGGCCATGCCGCAACTGGCAAGCAGGGAGCTTGAAACAAAGGCAGCATGCAGTGAGGAAGGAGTGCTGGCTGAAGAGGTCATCACCCCTTTCCTTCCTTGGAGGGTTCCTTGCTTGGTTATCAGCTCAAGCTAGCCTGCAGGAGACTACTTAGAGCCCAACGCAAATGGTCCTCACCATTTTGCAGGCAATTGCCTGCCCTCCTCTTGACAACCTTGCTCATGGTTAGCAGTGCTCATTTACCGAAAAGCTTTGCTGACCCTGCTTAGAGTTAAGTACGGTCTTGCTCCATTCTTAGCTAGCTTCAAAGCCTGAGGTCTGGTCCCTCCCACAGAGAAGGTCCCAGCTGCCTTGCTCTTTGCATGGTACCTCTGCTCACCCCCCAGCAGGGGTAGTGTGCAGCTGGTAGTTCCTGCCTAGTCAGGGAGGCAGGATGCCTGGGTGCTGTCCTACTTGTGGTTCATTTGCAATGGTCATGGTTCTGATGTTTCTCTGATGTTTGCTATGAACTTGGAGTACCACTGGGAAATAACGGTGGCAGGCACCAAGGTCCCAGGGAGGAGTGCAGGCAGTGGGGAGTCTGCAGAATGAAAGAGAAGGGCCTGCAGGGTAGAGCACAAAGCACATATTTAGCAGGGAGCTCAGGATTACATGAAAAACAAAGCTGTAATTAGAGCTTCGGTTTCTTCTTCTTTGTTAATCACTTGCTACGGTCTTTCTTAGGAAATGCAGAGGAGTCGGGTACTGGGCATGAAAGCTGAAACTTGCTTGTTGTGGAGTAGGACTCCTTTCCCAAAGGTCCCATGTCCACCTGGGCTTCTAGGGCCATTGCCTTCCTGAGAGGGAGGTTGTGTGTGAGGGAGTGGCTGTGATCTGGCATTTAGGTGGATAACTGGTGCTCGTGGCAGAGTAGGGAATGTTATCCTCCTTGAAGATAGGCTCCTCTTTTCCAACCTACCAACCTGCTACCTCAGCCCTCATGGACTGCAGCTGCTGCAGAATCCTTGCAGGAGGAGGCTGTCAGCCCCGGGACTGGGAAGCCACATCAATGTGCCCAGTGTTTTGAGTCTGAATGAATCCCATGTGAGCCTGGGTTAACCCCAGGCTTTGAAATGCGAGTTTGATACATTGGCATGTGCAGTGTTCTGCTTGATATTCTGCAGGCAGCCATTTTCTTTGGGTTTGCGTCAGTGATGGGAAGGAGCCATCCGTCTTCCTGGAGCTGATGAGCTTCGTGAGCTGGCAGCTTAGGAATGTTGCAGTGTCTCTTGTCTCTGATGGACCTTGTGTGGTGCATGCCAATGCAAACTCCCTGCTCTAGCCTGGGTAGTGATGAGCCTGTGTATGTGTCTGAAGGTCTCGGGTCACTTTCTGACAGCTGGGGGTTGATTTCTTTTCATCTCACTTCTCTCTGCTACAGTGTCTGGTACAGCAGCTATTGCCCTGTGCCTGTCCTCAGAGAAGCTTTTGATCCCAGCGGTGACTCCGTCACCCAATGATGGAAGTGTCCAGCAGCCCTGGACTTTAACATCAGCTCCCTGTTGCCCATCTTTGAAATATTTTTGCATGCTTAAAAAAGTAGGTATCTGGAGTAGAATGATGGATTGTCCCGGAGCCAGCTTACAGCAGCAGAGCTGAGGCCTCAGGATGTGCAGGGCTGTGGGTTGAAAGTAGAGGACCTGGGAGTCCCTGAAGGTGATCTCAGCACCAAAAGCAGATGATGCTGTGACTGTGGGAAAAGGGAAATGACTTCTGCCATCGTACTTATGCCAAGAAGTTAAAAACATGGTAATGATTTACTGTGGCATTGGCCCATGAGGAGATAAATGTAAAGAGACAATGCATGAAGAGATTGTGAAAGGATGGCCTGCTGAAACAGGACAATTCCGGTAAGATCAGGGACAAATTACTCCATCCCATCCAGTGCTGTTTGCATGGTGCTGTTTATCAACCCAATGGCACAGGGTATAAACAGGTGCATTTCATGTTTATTGTTCCCTATAGCCCTGGTGGGGGGATGGGTCTTTTGCCATCCAGGCCCTAGCATGCTCCTGTGACAAAAGCCACCACCTGTGTATTTGCCAATGAACTTGCAGAAACCCTGTACTCCCTGCCAGCCATGCGACCGTAGGAAGGCCTTAGCCCCAGCACAGGGGTGTGGACACCCTCTGAGACAGACTGATGTATCACAGAATGCTTTTTTTCTCTTCTAACCAGAACACAGATAGTCTGATTTGGGTCTTTGCTCTCAATGCTGTAGAAGACCTTTTGCTGTGGAGCAGCCTCTGTGGTGTTTTCCCCCAATGATGGGGCTGCAGATGGGTGGTGAAAGGCTGTGCATAACAAGGACGAGGTGCCCAGGTGAGTGCCACGGGGCTGGCCCTGCAGAAGTGAGCTCTCCTGGAGACCACAGTCCCCTGCAAGGCACCTGCCTTCTCATAGAACCTGCCTCTGTCTATACTATTTCACAAGATGACAGGTGGTGGGATGATATGGAAGGGGTGGAGCATGTTAAACCTGTTCCACCACTGCAGGCATGGTAGAATTTCTCCATCACATCTTTTAGCTGCTTTATGTTAATGGTATGGCCCAAGAGCAAGCCAATGGTGCCAAGAGTGAGTCTATCCCTTAGCAGCAGGAAGAGAGATATGTGCTGCTAATGGGGTAGGACCTGGGCTGTGGAGAACTGTCATGAGCTGCTTGTGGGTATTTATGCCTTCCTGATTTGTGGCACCCTGCTGCTCTTTGATTCTGATTACATCTTTTTGGGTTTGTTTTTTTTTTTAAGGTATTTATTTTCACAGCTCTGAAAGTTAACTTGGTGCATAGGCAAGAGCACCAAGTCTCTCCTCATGAGGGTAGGAAATGTAAGTGTAGCATCCAGGACGCAGACAGGATTGCTCTACCTGCATCGGGTTGTCCGTGTTGCAAGTCTTAGCTGCTCAGCTCACCTGGTACACTGCACCTTCTGCATGCAGACTGAATGCCCTCAGAACAGGTGGGAGCACAGGGATAAGCTTTAGCTGACGCTCTGGAGATGAGCTGGAAGCGTTTTTTGTGCCACCCTGCTGCCTTAAGCTGTGCAACCAGCAGAAGGGACAGCCTTTGGGTATGGGTCCTTTGGGAATTCTGCTGCTTATCTTACAGGCCCTTAAGAATATTTTGCCTGGCCTGTAAGGATTCTGCCATATCAGAAGTTAAAAGGAGCTTTTTCTATGAAAATCAGGCATTTGATTATCTGCATGTGAAATTACCCTCAAAGTAGAGATGCTGAAATTGCTCTTTGGGTGCTTGCTTCTCATCATTGCTGCACAGAGTCTTGCTGCTCTGTCCGTCTGCAGGATGCTTTAGAAAGCACAGTCACTTGCAGGAGTGGCACAGGGCCAGTACCACCTCCTGAGCCTCTGTGCCTGGGTGCTCGCTTGCCTCTGCCGGCCGCAGCTGCACTGCCTCAGTGTTTGTTGGCCTCTGGGATTCTGCTCATCTTCCCTATCATGGCTGCATTTTCCTGCCCTTAGCAGCTGGGTGTCAGAGCTGGGGTCCCTGGGGTGGGCTGCTTGCAGGGCCGCTGGTGGTTTCCCCAGATGCTTGATACTGCAAAATCATTAGCTGAACCTTCAAGTCCTGTGCTGTGTGAGTGTTGCAGAGGCAACACCCTCCCACTGTCCCCAAAAGCCTTCTGCCCAGTTGTGCCTGTGGGCAGCAGCTACATCCTTCAATAACTCTGCTGGTCACGCTGCAAAGGAGAGCTAAACATTTTCTGTGAAAATCGTGCCAAGCAGCTGACAAACAGGTATTTTTACTTTCTCTACCCTTCCCACTGGGCCTGTGGGGTTGGGATTGCTGGCACCAAGACTCACACAAACTTGGTGCAGGCAAAAAGCCATTCCATGTGCTGAGGCTGGGTAGAACAACCTTCCCTGAAGGACATCCTTTGTCCTCTGGCTCCACTACATCCAGCTAATAGCTGAGAGCCTTGGCTTGGCATCTACGTTGTCCCGTTTGCTCTTTCACCTCCAGAATGCTTGCTGCTGACTGTTCCTGCTGACTCTGAGGTGTTGCAAGAGCTGCTTGGTTAAAGTCCGGGTAAACATGTTGCAAGGCCCTAGGCAGCCTAAGGAGGGAAAATCAGGTGGAACTCTTGCTCATGGGCAAGGGGATGTTTTACTTGTGCAGAATAAGGTTTCTGCTGGAATAAAACAGTGTGGGGGGAGGATGCTTGACAGCATAGTGAGACCTCACATGGGTCTTGCTTACAGGGAGGGAAGGGGCTGCTTGCCATCAGGTTGTGCTGTCCTGTTTTTGCAGGCAGAGGAAAATATGAAAAAATTGCCCCAATCACAGTTTGGGTTACTGCTGGATGCCCCTTCTCATGGGATTTGGGCCCACACTGTAGGAGCAAAGAAGGTCCTCCTCTGGGTGCCTTCCCCTGAATAACATGTGTCCCTGTGTTGTGATTCGTGTATATGCAGCTGCCCTGAGGAGTTGGAGCTGAGAAGCATCAGAGCTGTGCAGTGGCAGAGCAGCCTCTGGGTCAGTTCCCCTTCCCCTCCTCATCCCCAGTGACAGAGGTAATCCGGGCACCAGTGTCCACCCGTGTCCCTGCCACTCTGTGCAAGCCCTGGGGTGACCCCAGCACCCAGGAACTGTGAGTGTGCTTGCATTGTTTCAGGGAGGCAGCTGCTCTTGTAGTGGCTGGGATGGATATACCTTTTGTATCCAGCTCCTCGATTTGCTGCAGGGATCCAGTGCAGACATCCTCTCTGTTCCTCGTGCCTTACCTTGGGAAGGCCCAGTACACCAGAGGCTGCTGGTTCCCAAGAGGAGGACTCTTTCCATTTGCTGGGGCTCTTCGGGAGTCCAGGGTTGCCCATGTATGAACCCTTGCCTGCAGGATGCCAGACAGAGCCTTCCCTGCAGGGACAAACATAATTCATCTTGTGTTCTGGTTACAGGATATACAGCATCCCTGGCATGATTTTTTGATGGAGCTTTTGTGAGCCAAGGTGCTGATTGCCCCTGGACTGATGCTTGTGCTGGACCTGGATGTTTCCTTGCTCTCTGTTTCCTGAGCTGTGCAGCTGTTAGCTGGCTATCTGTGAGGGTCTGGCTTCTGGAGATTTCCAGCCCAGCTGGGGTCAGTTCTGGTGTCCAGACAGCTTCTGACAGACTCGGCTCCAGTGCTTGAAGTGTGCCATGAGGAGCCAAATCACTGAGAGTTAGCGTTTGTTGCTGATGGTGTGTCAACTTGTCCCCTTGCTGGGTGGGGAAGGCTTCAGACAGCATAATCAGCATCCCACAGCTGCTGCTGCTGCTTGAGCTCAGGGTGGTCAGACAGGCTTGATGATAATAGCACTTACGCACTGACATGGCCGGGTCTGCAAATGGGTTCCCATCAGCACTTGGGAAGCAGTTCTGTTCCTCACACAGCACGGTTGGGCTCTGTCAGGTTTATAGATCTCTGCACTGGCAGCTTTTGTGCAGAGCTTCACAAGAGGCAAATGCTGGACCAGCAGCCATGGGAGTGGTGTTTTGCCCAGTTTTCCCACTCCTTTGGCAACTGAGTCTTGCCGTGGGCAGAGGGTGATGTCTGTATGGGGTGCCAAGATGGCATGGGGCCCTGTTGCTGTGTGAAATCACCAAGGGTTTGTGAGGACAGGGGCACCTCATCCTGGCCCAGATGTGGCTGCTAGAAGTATTGGGTTCAAATGTCTTGGCAGTACCAGCAGCCACACAGTGCTGGATGAGCAGGCATAGCTCCACTGCTGGTCCTAGCATCCTCTCCTCTCCTCTCCTGCCCAGGTGGCCTGGCTGGAGGGATTGAGATCTGCATCACATTCCCCACTGAGTATGTGAAGACACAGCTGCAGCTGGATGAGAAGGCAAACCCTCCTCGCTACAAGGGCATTGGTGAGTGAATGCTGCCCCAGCATGGTGGCCAGATTCGGATGCTGCCATGAGCCTGGCTGGATCTGTGGCAGGCAATTAGGTTTGGTGAGGCAGGTGGTGGGACAGCATGGCTGTCCTTGGTGACGCTGTTGATGGGGATGCTGCTGTGCTCTACCACAGGAGACTGTGTGAAGCAGACTGTCCGTGACCATGGCATCCGGGGGCTGTACCGGGGGCTCAGCTCGCTGTTGTATGGCTCCATCCCTAAGGCTGCTGTCAGGTGGGTGTCCCCTGGGACATGGGGTGAACGAGGCGGATTCTGGTTGGCAGCAAACAAGGGGGGTGGGTTTGTCCTTAATGTTTCCAGTAGCCCTTTGCCAAAACTGGTTGGTTTCTTGGACTGGCAGGGCGCTGTTAGGGACAAACTCAGAATGAGGGGCTGCAGCCTCCTGGCCAGGATTGGCATGGTGGCTCCTCCACAGGTTTGGGATGTTTGAGTTCCTCAGCAACCAGATGAGAGATGACCAGGGGCGACTGGACAGCACACGAGGCCTCATCTGCGGGCTGGGTGCTGGCGTGGCTGAGGCTGTGATGGTGGTCTGTCCAATGGAGACCATAAAGGTAGGAGGCAGCCACCAACATCCTTTTGCCTCTGCAACCCTCTGCAGAGGTGGCAGGAGCCAGGGATTCATAGGTGTCAGGGACCTGAGGGTCCCCTCTGTCCTCTGTTTTACTGCTTTAAAATCCTTGGTTGCTTGCAGAGGTCGTTTGCCAGGTTTGCCTTTTTCCTCTGCAAAATGCACCCCTGGCTGTGGGTGCAGGCTTCCCTCTGTGGTATCAGCCGGCATTGCCTGGCCACGTGGGTTGGCTCTGCTCTTGAGTCCATTTCCAGAGCAAGGCAAGAACCATCTGGCAGTTCTTCAGTGGGACAAGTGTGTCATCTCACTGCAGGTGAAGTTTATCCATGATCAGTGCTCCCCCAAGCCCAAATACCGTGGCTTCTTCCATGGCGTCCGGGAGATCGTTCGGGAACAGGGTGAGTCCAGGGAAGTGGTGTCCTGTCTCCATCTGACACCTCCACCCTGAGGGAACAGAGTGGGAGGTGGGGAAGGGGCACAGACTGGGGAGGGCTGCCTCAGGAGATTTTTTTCTCTGCCTGGGTGGGTCTAGTGCTCTCCTCCAGTTTTCCCTTTCTGGCTGCAGGAATAAAGGGGACCTACCAGGGCTTAACAGCAACCGTCCTCAAGCAAGGATCAAACCAGGCCATCCGCTTCTTCGTCATGACCTCCCTCAAGAACTGGTACAAAGGTACATGCCTTTGTCCCCTCAAGGCAACCCAGCTGCTCTGCTGTTCCCTGATTCTATCCTCTGGCCAGGCCTGGCTTTTTACAAATGCATCTTCCACTTCTTGTGGATCAGACTCTCGTGATGGAGGAAGGTGAAAAGCATGGTGTGGGGGGCCCTGGTTTGTGAGTTGAAAAAGTATCGGTGCTAGAGTATTGCCTCTGCTTTCACACTGAGCTTCTCTGTGCTTTGTGGGCTCTGTGACTAGTGCTGCTGGATGGCCCCTCCAAATGCCCTACACCCCCTACTCAGCAACAGAACTAGCCCTGACCACAAGTGACCACACCTGGTGGTCTCCCTTGGAGAAGCTGTGCTTGATTACCACACCACCACTCTGCCCTCAACCTCTGCTTCTTCCCAGGAGATGATCCCAACAAGGTCATCAACCCTTTTGTCACGGGGGTGTTTGGAGCATTAGCAGGAGCTGCGAGTGTCTTTGGCAATACCCCCTTGGATGTGGTGAAGACCAGGATGCAGGTATGGCGGCAGGCTGTGGTGCAGAACCACGCTGTCTGGGGTCACCTGCTGCTCGGGAGCTTTTTTGTGCAGTCCCCGGGGTGGGTGCCCAATGCTTGCAAGGTTTGGGAGCTGCCTGAAGGTACTGTCCTTTCACAACTGGACTATAGGATTGCTTCAAGGTGTTTGTACAGAGGAATGTACCTTCTGGATTTGGTGGCCTGCAGCGGTGAAGGGCGTTTGGTTCCTCCTGGTGTGCCCACAGCTCTCTGCCTCCCTCACAAAAATCTCCCCAGATGCACTCTTGGCTCTGGCCCCCGACCCTGCTTTTCCTGTCCTACAGGGGCTGGAAGCGCACAAGTACAAGAGCACTTGGGACTGCGCCTACCAGATCATGAAATATGAAGGGCCTCTGGCGTAAGTCCTGTGGCAGGGATGGGCAAGGGTTGGTGTGGGGGTGGCTGGAGAGGGAGGGAGGACTAGTGGGGAGAGGACTATGACAGCACCTATCCCCACATTCTCTTTCTATGCCCGACAGGTTTTACAAGGGCACGGTGCCTCGCCTGGGCCGCGTCTGCCTCGATGTGGCCATTGTCTTCATCATCTACGATGAGGTGGTCAAGTTCCTCAACAAGGTGTGGAAAACAGACTGAGGGGGCCGGGCCAGGGCGCCCCAGCCTCCCTTGCCCCAAAGGGCTGCAGCTGGAGAGCTGTGACCAAGCCCGCAGCGGCCCACCGGTGCTGCCCGGGAGCCAAGTCTACCCCATGTGTGTGCCCTCTCCCCAAACCTCGCTGGCCACCTTCTTATTTAGCAACAGGCTCAGGAGCAGGTCACATTACCAGTTGTGTGCCTAAAGGAGTGTGGAGGGAGAATATCCAGGTATACAGACCCCTGGCATACTGATTATGCCTGCTCTGATCCCCTAGTGCCATTTCCTCCTGGTCCTATATCACTGGCAAGCGCCAGTTATCCAGGATGAGGTGTCATCCAGGGTAGCCTTGTGCCCTCACAGGAAGCAGCTGGTTTTGGGTATGCTAACAGCTCCTTAGAGCCATGTGAGCCACAGCCTGCAATGGCCAGCTTGTGCACCAGACATTACAGCTGGTAGAGGTTTTTGGGGCTGACTGCCAGCTGGGAGCAATGCATCAGATCTTGCAGTGGTTCGGGTGGGGGAGGCATCAGCTTTCTGCCCCTTGAGATGGGAAAGCTGCAACCTGCTTTTGTGGCCTCAGGCTTCCTCCTCCCTGCCAGCACCCAAACTACTTAAGGCGCAGCATCTCAGCCTCCAGGTCCCACTCGGCTCTGAGCTGTTGAGCAGGCACTTCCCAAAATTGCACATGCAGCTACGCCTTTAGCTCCCTCACTGCGGGGCTGGGATTGATGTGAGCCATGTGCTCTTATCACTTGCCTTTTGCAGTTGGGACATACATACGAGCCAGGGCGAGGAGGCACAGCCATGTGCCACAGACTTGGCCCCTCGGCCTGGGGTGTGAACCCCTTCTTCTGCCACATTCCTCCCATCTGCCCTCCTGCCGCTTAGCTGCGGCCCCGTAGATAATTCTGTAGCTTTTGGAGATTTGTGCTGACACACTAACACCAGTGGTTGTGGGGCTGGAGCCCTGCCCTGTGCCACACCGGGCTTGAACCTGCCACATTTGTGCCAAACTTCCCATGAAGGAACTTAAGAGGTTGAGGGAGGTGGGGCTTGCACCATCCATCCTCCCTCCTGTTACAAATGCAGCCTTAACACGGCAGGGTGAAGGAAGAGGAAGAAAGCCTGCGTGTGGTTTGCCTGCAGCTTTCTGCTCTTAAGCCATTGAGGATTGTTTGGTTTGGGTTTTTTTTAATTATTGTAAATCTGTTTCACATTTGCAATTTGAATAAAATCAGTCTGGCTTTTGCAGCTGCATTGGCATCCAGGCAGCGCTGAGTGGGCAGCTCCTGCGGTGGGGATCGGGCATGGGTCCAAATAGCAGTGTCCGCCAGGGCTGAGCCTGTGCTCCCAGGGGCGTGTCAGCATTGACCCAGCAGCGCCTGTTCGCTGACGCTCCCTGGTGGCTCTGAGGCCTGTGCAATCTGTTTTATTAGCCATTTGGCTTCATTTTATTAAGCTCTTACTCCAGGCACGGAGGGAAGAGTTGGGAGGGCATGGGGCAGCGGAGCAGAAGGGAACAGGCTTTGTGTGACCACCCAGCCCAGATTATGGTGCAGCTAGGGCTCACAATGCCTCTGCTGCCATAGCCCTTGCTCCTTGCCCTGTGTTCACCATCCTGGGGGTGGACACCTAGTGCCCGGTGGAGCCCACTGCTCCGTGGGGGCTGTCTGCGGGCCACTGGCTACCCAGGAGGTGCTGCGGGGTGGCTGCTCTCACCATTGCTGCCTGGGCAAGATCCAGGCATCCATCTGACTCATTGCTACTGTGGCTCATATTGTGAGAGGATGGGTGACTGCTACGAGGACTATTGTGCTGCATTCCACTCTGCAGGTGAGTGTTGGGAATGGATGGCACCCGCAGGACCCCATACTGAGAAGAAGTGCTGGGGCTGGAGTTACTGAACTGCTGCTTTTGGTAGCAGCTGTTTGCTATTATCTGTTAGCCCTATGCTTCAGGCAGGAATGGGATGCAGGAATGGGGTGCCAGATAGACTGGGTTTGGAGCAATGTCCTCATTTTCCACTTTTTTCCATGCTGAACATCTGGCTGCTCACAGTGCAATAAGAATAGTGCAATAAGGGGTGGCCTGTGGTCTACAGCTGATAGAAGCTGTGATTGCAGCCTTCACTGTGGAACCTGAGCAGGATAAACCCTGGTATCAACCTGCCACTGCTGCAGCCAATGCCTTGCACCAGGGAATAAGGGAACCAGAGGCTGCACTGGGAGGGACAAAACGAGCATGGGCTTAGGAGGTGCAGAAACTGGTTTGCACCTCCGGCACAGTGAGCCAGAGGTGTGTCCCCCGTTACCAGCCGAGGCTCTCAGGGGCTGCAGCGGCTCGGACACTGGAAGCCGTCTGCAATGCCGTAGGACCCTTGACGCATCGGGAGCAGAAGCGGGCAGTGGGGGAGGAGGGTAGGAGGCCAAGCTCGGGCTTGGAAATGAAGGGCTGTGGGAGGAATCTCGGGCGCCTGCAGCTTAGACCCTGGGTTTCTGCTCGCGGAAAGCCAAGCCCGGTTTTAAAGTATTTGTTTCAATGAACTGTTTTAACCGTGGCGTACCCAGAGCGCAGTACCTTTGAGAGACCGCCAGGCGGCAGCAGCGAGCCTCGGCTTTTTTTGCCGGCGCCCGCTTTAGAAGGGAGGGTGCGTAATAGAAGCTCCTCGTCCCGC
>VZTY01009376.1:0-26934 GCA_013400935.1 Turnix velox | reverse complement strand
CATTCCCTCCTTGTTTCCTCCTTCTTGGGGTCTCCATTCCCTCATCCCCCCTCTCTGCCGGGTGGGGAGAGTCTCCCCGGCGAGGTAGGTGTTTTTTTGTGTCTCCTCACACAAAGGCGCGGCTGCCGGCGGGGTGGGACGAGAAGAGCTTGAAGGAGGGTGGGTGGGCTGAGGGATGGCGGCCTCCTGTGAGGGTCCGCGGGGTGAGGAAAGGTTTCCCCTCCCCAGAAATGCTGAGAGACGGCGGCACCCCATGGTTCTTTTGGCAAAGATCGGGGGTTGTGGGCTAGAGGGAGGAGGGATGTAGTGTATTTGGGTAGGAAGAAGAGATGGGGAAGGAAAACTGAATGAAAAAAAATAAAAAAACCCACGTATTTTGTTTCCCCCCGCGCCTTCCTTGCCCCGGTTAAACGGGAGTTGGGAGCAGATGGGCAAAGCGTGGAGGGGGACTGTTTCTTTACGGATCTTTTAAAAAAAGAAGGAAAAGCTGGGAGTGCCGAAAGCTCCGAGGACTCGGGCTGACTCTCTGGGCTTCCATCCATCCCATTGCATCCTCTTAAAAGTTTGCCTGAGAGCCTGAATGTCCAGGTTTTCCTACAGGTTGGGTTGGAGACACAGCAGCTGGCCAGGGACTCTATGTAGGTAAATGGATTTTGGGGGTACAGTGCAGGAATTCTTTAATAAATTATCTTTAACCTACCTGTGATAAGAGCACGACAGTGAGAATCTTGTGTAGAGAGAATCTTGTGCTTTATTGATGCTTTATTTACTAGTAGATGGACTGATGCTGTGTGCTATGAACGTGATAACTGCTTAATATCAGGGTTATTTGCTCAACAACAAGTAACTACAACCTAGTATAACTTTTCACTACTTTACTTCTCCTGTTGGACTTGTTTTTTATGTATCTTAATGAGTTCTGGCAGATAAAGTTTCTGTGCAAACACTGGGGCTGGCACTGGGGTGGAATCTGTTCCTGAAAGTTCAGGGTGATGCTTGTAGCAAACTCTATCTAGACAGAGGCAGGAATATATGTCAACTTTTTGTTGAGAATTTGCTGAGTCCAGCAAAAATGCAGTAAAGTGAGGGAAAAGATGCTTCTGTGTGAGCACAGTGTGGTCACTGTATGGAGTTTGTGGTGGGAGTATTGTTGAAAAACTCTGGCAGCAGGGCTGTTACATATACCCATGTGCTAAACACTATAGTGATAAATAGTGAGGATGTTTAACTTTCACTGACTTGGCAGAGAGGTAGGAACGTGGAAGGACGTTGTTAAAAATGGGAATAATTACTAATGGATCTTGTAGGCAATTTGAGAGGCATCAAGTCTGTCTTTAACCTCCCTGTGATGTGAACAGGACACTGAGAATCTTGTGCTTTACTGATGGTTATTTTCCTAGCAGTAAATGACCAGATGCTGTGTGCTATGAATGTGATAGTTGCTTACTGTTAGGGTTATTTGCTCAACAACAAGTAACTACAACCTAGTATAACTTTTCACTACTTTACTTCTCCTGTTGGACTTGTTTTTTATGTATCTTAATGAGTTCTGGCAGATAAAGTTTCTGTGCAAACACTGGGGCTGGCACTGGGGTGGAATCTGTTCCTGAAAGTTC
This sequence comes from Turnix velox, assembly GCA_013400935.1. Taxonomy (NCBI): domain Eukaryota; kingdom Metazoa; phylum Chordata; class Aves; order Charadriiformes; family Turnicidae; genus Turnix; species Turnix velox. Next base: position 25,318 of record VZTY01009376.1, on the reverse strand, counting down.
AGGGTGATGCTTGTAGCAAACTCTCTCTAGACAGAGGCAGGAATATGTATGAACTTTTTTTGGGTTTTGTTAAGAATTTGCTGAGTCCAGCAAAAATGCAATAAAATGAGGAAAAAGATTCTTCTGTGTGAGCACAGTGTGGTCACTGTATGGAGTTTGTGGTGGGAGTATTGCTGAATAACTGGCAGCAGGACTGTTACATATACCCATGTGCTAAATGCTGTAGCACCAATGAGAACATTTAACTTTTACTGACTTGGCAGAGAAGTAGGAAAGTGGAAGGACATTGTTAAAAATGGGAATAATTACTAATGGATCTTGTAGACAATTTGAGAGGCATCAAGACTGTCTTTAACCTCCCTGTGATGGGAACAGGACACTGAGAATCCTGTGCTTTATTGATGCTTGTTTTCCTAGCAATAGATGGACAGACAATGTGTACCATGAGTGTAATAGTTGCTTGCTTACTGTCAGGGTTATTTGCTCAGCAACAATAAAGAATTGCTCATTGGGCTTTATTAAAAAGGGACCACAAATGCCCCTATATCTCTTACAACAAAGCCTTTATTGTCTTTAAGCAACTGTGGGCCAATTTCATGCTTGGTGTAGTTCCTCTGATGTCGCTGGAGTTTTGCCAGGGATGGTTTTGGCAGGTGAAGTGTCACTTGTGTTTCTTGGAGTCCAGAGTGCTAAAGGGTAATGTTGCTATTTTACCTCCAGCACTTAAGTGTTGTTAATTAAAATGGTGTGCTGATGCTTCAGAAAAGTAAGGGGCAGAGAGGTAGGAGAGTCATCTCATCAGGTCCTTTGGATGCTTTTCTGCTTACTTTTCTCCTTTCTTATGTCCTTTAATTTACTCTTCCTTCTTTTTCAGTCTTGGCATCTTTTTTCTTCCCCTCTCTTCAAAATTTAGAAGTTTCTCTGAACTCCAGCTCACCCTTCAGCTTTTTAAAGGTTTTGAGACTAACTGCTGAACTGTCCTACATCACCCTGTGCACAACTGGGTAAGTGAGGATCTGTGTGGCTGTTGGGGGAACTTTGTCACACATACAGACACCTTTCCTTTGCAGGCTGATTTATGTGGTGGCTCTGGCCAGTGGATTTGCTGAAGAGGCGGATTGTTTGACATTGTCACACAGCAGAACAGCCAGAGAGATAGACTGAGTGAACCAAGGTGGGGGAGTCACTGAATTTTTACACAGTACTGCTTTTGAGTGTACCCCTTCATAACATCAGGAAGGACAGGAAAACTGTCTAAAAATTGGAGTGGAAGAAGAATTGGGAAAGATGAAAGCAAAACTTCTTATTTACTACCTGTGGGAAGAAAAGTTGGAACTGTTTAACCAGTAATTGGCTTTAACAGAGCTTTGGCTCCACCAGTTTAAAACAAAACCCCAGATTTCATTGAATAAAACCAGGTTAACTTTGAATCCAGTTAACAGTATTAAATACTTGTGGCTAGCTCTAAGGTGATTGTGGCACTGTGACAGTTTAAAAAGCACAAGTTTCATTGCTCAGCTTTGCACAGTCTCTGCTGAGCCCTTTTTTATCTAGAAGTTTGGATCTGTTGGATCTCAAAAAAAGCAGAGATACCACTCACAGCTGATACCATTCTGAGGTTTTTGGGAAAAAGTAAGCATCAAAGACCCAGATCCATGCACTGTCTGACTTTGGAGGCGAAAAAATGTGCTTAATGCTTTGTCAGTGCAGAGACCAGACTAAAGTTTATTTCTGGTTTGGCCAGACCTGATGCATTCTTGAGTATCAGTGGGAAGGATGGTTTGCAGCTTAACATAAATACTGCAGCTCTTCTGTGTTTTTGATGTTAAATGTAAGACAATGAAAGGATTCATATGTGGTAAGGGAATTGGTCACATGGGAACTTGAACATAAAGGTACAGATTTGATAGGAAAAATTCTTTTGAGAGGAAAATAAGTAACCTGTTTAGAATTGCATGTCACAGTGATACTTCCTCTATTCCCATCTTACACCTTCTTATCAGGTTTATATTTGTGCACAGTTCATTTGTATTAGATCATCTCAAAACCATCTCATCTTCTTGCAATGGAAGAGAAATTTCACTGTGTGGATGGGGAGTAAAAGCAGAAGAAAGTAAAAGGGTGTGCTGCTCAGGAATTTTATGCTGTTGCAAGTGGTGTAGTGCTACAAGACCTTGAACTTGTGTCACTTGAACTACTGTCCTGATGTTAAAATGAAAAAAAGCTTCCCCCTGCAGGAAGGAGCAGGAAAAGAGATGAGGCACGGTATGGAAAAAAATTCAGTTTGATTACCTGTCTGATGCAACTAGTAGCTGCTCTCTGCAAACATTCAAGTTGATCTTTGCTAGACTGTGAAAATGAGGAGGGTTTTTGTAACTTAAGTGCCTAAATAAAGGCATTCAGCATACATAGGAGAGGGGAAAACAAGTAAGGGATGTTGTTCTTCTCCTTTCCTCAGCTGTTTTTAAATAGTGGGTGCTGTTTTTACAGATAGATCTTTGGGGAGGTCCTTCACCTGTCCCATTGCACAGTTGCATGTGAGCAGGTGCCAGCAGAAGGAAAAAGACTTTGCAGAGTCAGGAGGGTCGTGACAAGGCCAGGACCTGCCTTTCTGTGACCCCAGCAGCTGGGTGTGAGATCTGAGTGCAGATCCCCACCCTGAGAGTGGTTTCTAAAGGGACTGAGCTCAGAAACCCTCTAATGCTTCAGGGCGTTGGCGTGAAGGGCAACAAGGAGCTGAGTGAGGCAACTTGTTGCTGAAATCTTAGAAGAAATAAGCAGGGTGTGCAGGCATCTGCAAGAAAAGGAAGGATGTGGCCAAACAGAACCTTTTCTTCCTCTTTCTGTGTAACTCTAAAATCTTCTGCCTCCATATTTCATAACGCATGGAAAACTGAAGCTTAGAGTTATGTTTTTCCTTATAGTGTTTGGCAATTTACTGTTAGAATGGCAAATTTTGTCATAGTTTTAACTTAAGTCTCAAAACATGTTTTTGAGCTGGAAGTGTGCATCTTGTGTAGGTTTTGTGCAGGGAAGGGGTAGGAATCTTACAGGTGGGAGAACAGTATTTCCAAGTTGTGTCTACAAAAGAATGAGCCACAAAGATTTCAGAGCAGTTGTGTGCAGAGCTCTGCCCACCTGTCTGTATCACATTTTGAAATAACATTTGAAATCAGTAGTTGCTCTTAATTTTTTAGCCTGGATCTATAGTGGAAAGAGCAGAGTTTGTGGTGGCCTGGTGTGTTTTGCTTTCTGTGATAGATGTCTTCTGGCTTGGAATAAATTGGGTGTTCATCAGCTTGCTTGGATGGGACAAGGATCCTGGTTTCATGATCAGAGCAGAGCACAAATGCACTAAGTTTTGCCTTATTTAGCTCTATTTATCCTAGAAGTAGAATTCCTGTATTTGCTTACATTTTTGAGATTTCTCTGTCAACATGAAGCCAGAAGATTCCCTTGTGTGCAAATACATGCTCTTCAAAGAGAGGAGCCGTGCAATCTTTTAGGGGCAGTGGGACAATTTCTTTTTAGATGAGATAGATTCCTTTTTTACACTTATGCTGCCATTTCAGGCAGTGTATGTGCCTATAGGAGGAACTATAAAACCTCTCTACTGTCCTCCATCAAATCACAACCTCTTCTGCTTAGTGCCCTTCTGTATGAGCTGCATTAAGAGTCCTGTAGAGAACTATATGATGATGAAGCATGAAATGTGCTCTTGTTATAGTGAGTGCTTTAATGTCCTGGACAGCAATAGCTTCTGCAGTGGGATGGGTTTATTTTTCACCTTGTTGCTGGGAATTATTCTCCTTTCCTGTAAGCTGGAGGGCTAAAAAACCCATGAGTACCTCTGAAGGAGAAACTACCTTTGTGATTTTGGCTAAAAGCTTCTCTGCTTTACTGCATAGTAGATTTTTCTGGGGGAGAAACTGAGTCTAGAAACAGTTTTTTATTGTATAAAGAGAAACCCACATTAAGCTGCTTTTTCTAACTTGAATATTAAGAGTTCTCCTGTCTACTTTGGAAGGATGTTCAGCTCACCATACCTGTGCCCACCTGGTGCTAACCATGTCACCAATTTCGGTGGCATCTGCTCAGAATGGGAACCAAGCACTGCCTGGCAAAGGTATTTCTATCCAGTGGGTCTTTTGGTGGGTTGGTGAGAGAAGGATGATGATGGGGAAATAATAGAAGGATTCTTTTCATTCCTTGGCTGTGCAGTGAATGGGCATTCATGAGACCTCATGTATATACACAGGCTTTTGTTCTGGCACTAATAATAAAACAGAGTTTGCAGCTCTGAGTAGTCAAGACGATGTGCTGAGAAGTGGGTCAAGACCACTGGTGTGTGCATAACTGCACTCCTAATCCAGGCCAGTGCATGTGCTGCATGCTTCTAAACAAGCTGGAAAAGATTTCAGCTGGGGAGCTGGAGTTTCTGCTGTCAGATGTGTGAAGCACTGAGCAGAGCACTTAGGAATGGTCTTGTGTGTTTCTATGACTCTTAGAGAGGAAAAGCTTTACTATTTAGTACCTTTGGAGAGTTTAGTTTGAGTCAAAGGAAATTTTCTTCTTCCTGGCAGGATGAGTTGCTGAGCGGCCCTTCAAATATGTGCACTGTTCTGCTGTTTCCCCTGACATAAGTCTCTGCCACTTCACTTAGCTCTGGAGTGTCACCAGGAAAGAAAGGTGACTTGAATGTGTTGCTGCTGTGTCCTTCAGGCTTGCTGTGGTGGCTGAGCTCCTTGGTGCCTGGAAAGAGTGGGTGCTTATACTGTTGGTAGAAGAAGAAGGAGAACATTCTTTTACCTGAAAAGGCTGCAATCTGGAGTATTTGTTTTTGGAGAGAAGAGGGAGAAGTTTGATTGGGTTGACAATTTTCCCTTCCCCTCCACTTTTTTCCATCCTACAGCTTTCCTGGGTAACTTGTCCTTAAAGATGAGCAGCATCATAGAGTGCAAGCTGTGATACATGTGTTTAACTTACATAAAACTTGGCACATCACTGCTGAGAAGTCTAGCAGAAATTTTTAGCCAGGTTAGAGCATCTTAAGAAAATAGAGGAAAGGATGGGGAGGGAGACATAGTGTTTTGGGGATTCTCCGTGGGCAGAAGGAGCTTTATGGTATTTATAAAAGAGTAACAGCTTTTTCTTCCAAGAATACCTTTGGAGTCATCTTTCTGAGTATTATAGAGCAGAAAACCAGTGTGCTGTAAACTGGCTATGAAGTTCTGCTGGCTGTAGATTTTGCAAGGTGAAGAAATGACTTCTTGTAGGTGGCTGCTGGGGTAAGGGCAAGCAGTAAACACAGCTTGCCTTGCTTCTCTCCTGCCTTTCTCCTGTGTCCTTGTGGTAAGGAATTGCACAGCAGCAAACTAATTAATCAGAAGTGCTCAGGTGCAGGGAGTTTTGTGTTTTCTGGAAGGGACCCCTGGCTGTGTGTGAAGTTATCATAGAATCGTAGAATAGTTTGGGTTGGAAGGGACCTGAAAGATCAATGAGTTCCAGCCTCTCCACTACATCAGGCTGCCCTGAATGCTTTACTGGAGAGCCAGATTTTTTTTCTGAAACTGAGAGTTTAGAGGTAGTTTTATGTATCTCTATAAAGGTACTTTGTCTTTTGATTTTATTGCATCACAGGTACAAATTTTAAAGCTGTCACATTCCCTGTATAGATCTGTGCACTTTCCAGCTAGTTAAGGTCTACTTTTTCTTTATAGAAGTACTAAAAAGTCACCTCCTCAACCTTGTTACCTGGTAATGATTGGAATTACCCATTTCCAGGTAATAATTTGAATTAACAGATCCAAGATAATGTGTTGCTGTAGCTAAATGCAATTTATTTGCCAGCTTCGCCAGCAATGATAGCAGAAAGGAAAAGCACAGGTCTGTGTAGTGTCATTTTCAAAGAAAACAGGACTTGAAAATATTAGACCAGTACTTTTTGCTTGAGAATTTCTGCAATTGATGTAACTTTCACTCTGAAACTTTAGAGCAGACAACTCTAAAAATAGGGGTCAGATCAAAATGCTAAGTCAGAGACTGCTCTGGTCAATGATGCTGGTGTAGCTTTTTAAAGGAACTGGGTAAAGAGCTTGAGAAGAGGGGATAGAGCTGAAATCCTTAGGAAGTTGGATGCTGTAGCATGTTGGGTACCAAAGTGTATAAATTCTCTGCTCAGTTTTTAATTTGAGTATCTGTTTGGTCTCTTCCTAATCCACTGCTGTGATTTTTTTATGGCTTCCTCCTTTCCTCAGGGCTGTCGTGGTGACTAGAGACAACCTCTGCCAGGGAAGACTCTCATTTCTGTGGTGCTGAGGCTGTGGTTGGCCCAATCTGTGACATCCTAAGCTTTGCACTTAGAAGAATGCCCAAATTTTTATAATGCAGTGCTAATAAAGGTCTTGATGCCTGCTATACAACATTTTTTAATTGCTGAAGTGTCCCCATATCAGCTTTCAGGAAAACTGATTTTTTCAGAGCTTTTTTCTTTTATTTTTTTTCCCTTTCACTTAAAATTATCCAGGAAAAAAAAGCTTTATCTGCATAAGCAGGGTGCTGGCATTTGTTTTACTTTTCTGGGATTCTCTGTACAGAAGGAAGGCTTTGTTTTAATGCTTGGTTCTTTTGACTGCCATCATCTGGTAGCTGCATTTCTGTGTGCTGAAAGGCAAGAGTTTAGTAATGAAATTTAAGACAGGGGAGGATGTGATTCCAAAGAGCTTATTCCTTCTGACATTGACTGAAATTAAATCAATGAAGTTCCCCATCAGACTGAGCACAGCACGAATTGATAAAATGGTGCTTCATTAAATGCCTGCTCTGAGGAATCATTTTTGCTCCCATTTTAGGACTGGATCTTATTCTTTTTATTACAAGTAACATCAGGACTAGTTTGAGCCTGTGGTGTGTTTTTATATTCCTTTTTTTAATCTCTAATGGTGATGAATTCTCCTCTGATTTCCCATTCAGGTTTAATGCGTCACAAAATATGAGATTCATCTTCATTTACACTTTATTTTAGGGTATTTTTCTTATCTACTAAGAAGCTGATTAATTGACTGCTGAATGACACATAGGGAGTTTATCTACTTTGTCAGAGCAGGAGGAACGCTGTGGTCTTTAAGGTTCCTTCTAACCTGAATAATTCTGTGATTTTTTTTTTATTTAGAGTGCTATGAAGTCAGGAAAACTCTGGATATAGAAAGCACCAGGTTATACATATATATATATATGTATATATATATATATGTATGCTAGTCAAAAGCACATTGAATAACAAAGATAATTAATTAAAAATAATGAAACAAAGAGATCCTATTCCTACTGGCTACTTTTCCCCAGGAAGGGGACTAGAAAAAACACCTGTATTCTAAAATACAACCATCCAGACTGTTAAGATTGTATTATGTACTGTTTCATTTATTTTTAATTTTCCTTTTTAAACTGAATTCAGGTTTAGAGTATCATGGCTTGCTAGGTCTCGAAGTGTTCTGTAGGGGAACTGTATCCCTCAGGAAGGAGGAGATTTTACAAAATATGACAGTAATTCCAGGTAATGTGGTTAAACTAGGTAATTTCTGCTTTAAATTTTATGGACTTCTTGTGTATTTGAAAGCCAAAGTCTGTCAGGATAAACAAATCCTTCCAATATCTATTTAAAGTAGATAAATATTTATTATTGTCTAAATTGACTTGCCTGCAGCTATAACTAATTAGTGTAAGGATAGAATTTGAACTCAGGGCTTTGAAGGAAAAACAAAACAAACAGGATGAAACGCTGCAAATGGAAACACAATGAAAAGATAATATAAATTTTATATTCTCAGTATAAACTCACTACTCCATTATAGAAAAAATCTTCTTGTAAAAGGCTTCAGGCAAGTAGATAACCTAAAATGTTGCTTCTTTCTGAAAACAGGATCTGGTCAGACCATGGCCACTGCCTGCTTGGTAGTTTGGTGTGTCTTGTATTACTCCCATGCTTCTGAGAAAACTTTTGAAGACAAATTTGACTTAAATTTTCACATTATTGAAGCTCAAATGAGGAGCACTGGGTGAATTACAGTTCAGCTTGGAAAATCTGCAACAAAACCATGCTAGAGACTTCCTTTACTTATCTCCCAGTAGATGATTGGGGTGAGTCACCCAGAGCACTTGTGCTAAATGTGGAAATGCAGCTGACTCAAAGACAAGTGATTGGCATCATTTTATGGGATGTCACTAACTGTGGTTTCATAAAATTGCAATTTTCCCTCTGTCCTGGCTCAATGTTAAGTTTGATTACAGTTTGGGCTGAGCATAGAATAAACATTTATTTGTGTTTGGAAAGGGCCACGACTTTAAGGTTTTTTTTTAATGTAAGTGGTGCTGCACCTTATAGCCTGATGTTAACCTCCTTCTCTGAATTGCAGATGGGAGGTGTGTGAGCACTCACCTTATTTTTGTACAACTTGAGGTTTTTTTTGATTTTGGGAGAACAGTGTGGTCCTGTAGCAGCATTTGTGATTCCCCTTGCCCATTTCTAGGCTTGCATTTGAAAATCATTAATTGCAGTATTTTGTTTTTATGCAGTATTTTGTTTTTATGGTATTGTGGAGTTGGAAAGGACATTCAAAGGTCATCTAGTCCAACTCACCCTGCTGTAAGCAGNTATTTTGTTTTTATGCAGTATTTTGTTTTTATGGTATTGTGGAGTTGGAAAGGACCTTCAAAGGTCATCTAGTCCAACTCGCCCTGCTGTAAGCAGGAGCATCCCACATTAGATCAGGTTGCTCAGAGCCTCATCAAGCCTGACCTTGAATATCTCCATGGATGAAGCCTCCACCATATCTCTGGGCAAGCTGTTCCAGTTCTCTCCACCTTCATGGAGAAGAACTTCTTCCTAATGTCTAATCTAAACCTACCCTGCTCTAATTTAAAACCACTGCCCCTTGTCCTGTTGCTACATAGCCTGGCAAACAATTCTTCCCCAGCTTTTCTGAAGGTCCCTTGTAGGCAGCTATGAGGTCTCCTTGGAGTCTTCTCCAGGATCAACAACCCCAACTCTCTCAGCCTGTCCTTCCCCTGATCATCCTTCTGGCCTCCTCTAGAACCTCTCCAACAGGACCTTCTTGAGCTGAGGACACTGGGTGCTCCAAGTGGGGTCCCACAAGAGGAAAAGGGCAGAATCACCATTTCAGTCTTTGATTTTGTGTCACTGAAGAAAATTGAGAGTTTTTAGTGTTATTCCTGTACAAATTTAAGCTATTTCAGACTCAGTGGTATCTTTTTGTTTCTAAACTTGCTAAATCATGAAATAAACTCAGTTTGCTGGATTTTTAGTGTCTTCTGCACTTAGTGTTGTTTGTATTAGATTCTTTTGCCTTGTTTACCCTGTTGCTTGTGATTCATTTGAATATGGACCAGCCAGTGCCTGACTAATGGAAAACCTAAAGTAAATAAGTGATAGCATGTGCTGGGGAATCAAAAAGCTCTACAGTGCTCTTTAGAACAGTTTAAATATCTTTCTGTAAACTAGTAGTTGAATGGAAGTTTAAAAGCTTGAATCATTAACGTTTGGGACATTGAAAGGCCCGAGAGATTAAAGTTTTTTTCCTTTGATGTCCTTAATGGAAGAAGAGTAGAAAAGGATTTTTAAAAGGACTTGCCTTGGGTTTATAGTGTAATCTGAGGCTTCAAGTTTACAGTTTGGCACTGGATGTTAACATACTATTAAAATGTAGGGTGGTCACCTCAAATAATCAGCTTTTTTTGTTGTCTTCCTCTCAACACTCAAACTATTTAGTCTCTACGGTGATTTTTTTTTTCAGATTTTTTTTTTCTGATATCGTTTATATCTCTCTTATGGGAGACTTGAATTTATACAGTGGTGTGTTGCTCTCCCCTTTGCCTGAGTAGTGTTTGCTGAGAATATACAACTTTTTATGCAGCTCCAGCTGTTCTGAAGCTGAAAACTTTCCTTCAGAAGCTGTAGTCTGGCTGAGATGGATATGTATGTGTGCACTAGGTAAATGCAAGCAGCCCTGCAGCTGTCACTCCTGGTGGCACAAGGCTTCTTCTCCTCCCAGCACCTGTCTGGACTCCATGTGTTGCATTTTAGTGCACATAGCACATTATAGCTGTATGGCTCCATATAAGTATGTATGGATCTTCCAGAGCCAAATGGTGATACTGGACTGTGAGAACTGTGCCCAAATCTTTTCAAAGCATGAAGAAAATAAGCAAGAGTGAAGCAAAGGTGAAGTAGACAAAGACTTTGGATAATATCACTATAATATTAGTTGAATAACTGTCCTGGGATCAAACTGGATTTACTGTCATTGCACCAGGGTTAGACCTTGTTGAATTATACCATATAAGACAATTTGTTAAAGGATATTAAATTCCTTCCCCGTTTTCTTATGCAAATGAATCTTTAGATTGTAGGTGTTGCTTGTGTAATTGCCAAGGGATAGGAAGTTTGTAAAATGACCAAAAATGGCTCCTGAAGGAATCTAAAATTTTAATAATGCTCACTGAGACACTGGAACAGGTTGCCCAGAGAAGTGATGGAGGTCCCATTCCTGTAGGTATTCAAGGCCAGGCTTGATGAGCCTCTGAGGATCATGATCTAGTGCTGGATGCCCCTGCTAACTACTGAGGCGTTGGATTAGGTGAGCTCTAAGGATCCCTTCTAATTCCACAATAAGTTTTTCCTAATAGAAGACGTCTTTGTAGTTAAAGCTGGGATAGTTTGGGCTTTTGGAACTTTTCTACTTGGTTTTTTTTTTTAAAATTTTTTTCCTAAAACATATTACAGAAGCCAGAGGTATCCTACTAGACATGTACTTTCAGACAGATAGGTCCATCAATGTCATGTTTGATAAATTTCAACCTGATTTCTGGATTGAGGAAGAAAAAGCAGACTGTAATAATGAACTGGAAAAAATGAGATCTATGATAGATAAACCCAAATAAACTTGTACTGAAGCTGTGAACTTTCTAGTTGGTCTGCACAAGATTAGCTTTCATGAATCTTTCTGTAGACCATCACAAGCTTGAACTCTGCCACAGTCCAACCCAAACTATTCTATGATTCTATGATTTGTCTTCCTGACACTTCATTTGATGATGATCAGAATTCTTATTTGTTTGGTTGGGGTTTTTTTAATTGTATTTATAGGGGCTGTTACTTTTCACTGTTGTGTGGCAGCACTGGAATGAGCCCTAGCAGAGCCTGGACATTGCTCAGTCACCAGGGAAGCACTGGAGGCTTCAAGTATTAAAAAAATTAGGCTGTCACATAAGAAACCTAAAATGGTCATTCAACTGAAATACCTGCTCTGTATTTGCTTCTTGGTTATCAAGCCATCCCTCTGAATATGACTTTGCAGCTTAGCTTTGCACTGAGAAACCTCTCTGCGGTGGCTCTTGCAGCACAGTCTGGTTTTGCTAGAGCTGTGCTGATTTAACAAAGATGTGGGTATCAGAATAGCATCCAGGATTCCTCCTGCTTTATGTCTAAATTATTTACAAAGAGGTTGCTACCTTTTTAGCAAGCAAACTACACTGATTTCCTTCAGCTTTATTTAGTAATCATTTGGTGGTGGGTAGCTGAGATGGGGTGTAGTAGACGTGCTTTCATTTTTACTAACTTTCTATCCAGTGAACCACAGCACAAAATTGTGCAAAGCAGAAGATGGTGGGGAAAATCCTTTCTATTTTGATCTCCTCTTTTGGTTACCACTATGAAGACATAATGTCTCACTTTGTTCTAGAAGCTTTTTGTAAATGAATGCGCTATTCCTGTAACCCCATGAAAATTAGAACCTATAGGAAACTCTTGTGATTTCAAATTGTTACATATTTGTAAACTGGCTTTGGGCTCTGGAGTTGAAAGATTTCACTGTCAAGTCAACATACTACTGGGTTGTATCACAGAAAGATAAAAATCTAGTTTTACATGAAGTGGAAACTTAGACACAGCAGTGAGCCCAGAGTGTCTATGTGTAGGCTGCTGCTTTTGTTTGCTGGGTGTTGTTTTTAGGTTTTTTTCTACCAATCAAATGCCATATCATAAAGCAATTTCTTTGTATCAGTGGCCTGTCACATTGTGTAGGATCAATCTTTGCTTAAATAGGAAATACTGACATAGGAAAACCAAGGAAATAACCACATGTTTTATCTGGTATCTTTCCCAGTGTGCAAACATGCCTGGTGAGTAACACATGACAAACAAATATAACAAGGGTTGGAAGGTTTGGACAACTTGCAGAGTATAAGGATCTCATTATGTTTTCTCTACTTCCTGCTTTTGCTTATTTCTAATTTCAAACTTAACTTTTTAATACAGCATTTCCCCTTAACAGCTCAGGCAAAGTTCTTCCCTGCTTCATCTAAGTCTTTCTATGAGAGGATATCAGTGTAGAATGAGGAATTCTTATTTATTTCAGCAGTAGTTTTTTATTTGGATCTTGCAGGATGCCCCATAGTTTTCTTTTTTTGTTGTTTTACATAAAAAGAAAGCTAAGGACCACATTGTTTTTGGAGAAAAAATGAAGGATGTAAGAAATGCACCATTTAACCACTGTCAATAAAACTTTAATCAGCTAAACTCTCTGACTTCTTGCCCATATAATAAATAAAAATCAGAGAAGCTCTCCTGTTACCAGAAATACTTATAGCTCCATTTACATTTGCAGCAGTGAAGTAGAAAAAAAAAAAGAATTGCCTAGGAGGTCCCTGTATGCAAAGAAATCTTGCTTATTTAGGTTCCCTACATTTGCATGTTTGCACTGGTGTCCTAAAGAGTCATACTTAGGGTCTATATTTAAAATTGCCTTTATATATACAAAATATGAACCCCCAGCAGGACTCCTGTTGCCTTCACTTGTAAGGTCTGCCCAGGGTTGTCTTGATTTCCACCAATATGTGGGATGTCACCTGCAGAGTTCCCCTTGCAGAGGGAAAATTCCCTCCTCCTTTGCCTTTAACCAAGTTCCTGTTGATGTAAAGTCTTTCTGCAAGTGCTGCTCAGCCAAGTCAGTGAGGATTTAAACCGTCTGAGCAGGTATTGGGCAGCTGGGCTGTGCCAACACAGATGGTGACTTGTCTTTCCCAGGAGGGATGAACCACCCTGCTCCAAAACTGTTCCAGGGTTTTGGTTGTTCTTAACTATTTCTCCTGGAGATCTATAATCACTCCTGAAGGGAAGGAGCCAGTGTCAGTGCTGCCTGCAAGTGGTTGTGCCTTGGGAGCAGTTACAGTGATGAGTAATAAGGAAGGAAAGAACAACTCCAACTGCCTTGCTTTATTTTCTGTAGAAAAAAACTCCCAATTTTTTTAATCTCTCTAATCTTCTGGCTCAGCCAGTGAGGTTTATCTGCGGATTCTAACTGTGTGCTGATTATGTGCAGATCTGGGGGTGATAAACATTAAGCTGTCAGAAGGGAGAAGAAGTGTTTGGATCCCCATTGGGTCTCTGTCCTTTCAGAGCCCGAGTGGCAGAGATCCCAGGCTGCCACTTTGGGATGGCATCTCAGTTGTTCTTTAAGTGTGGTCCTGATACTGGGCATAAACTGTTGGCTTCAGTCTTGGCATGATTCTCTCCATGTCATCCTTCTGATGACCCTTTCTCCAACAGATCACCCACATCAGGAACTTTAGGACTATGTGCAGGTTGTGCAGTTGAGGATGCTGGCAGCCAGGATTGAGCACCACTGGCCTGAGCTTGCTCCTTGGTTGGTCATTTCCTCTGAATTTCAGCGGCTGTCAGATTTCCCAGAGGTGATAGCAGCCTCCCATGACAGAAAACAATGGGGGAAATGAAGCATCATCCTGAAATCCCCCGCCCTACACATAGAGAGCCCTGCTGACCATGAATTGGGATTCCCTGTTAAAAGCTGGGACTTCCCAGGGCAGCTCCTGGGGTTTTTTTCTCCAGCCTGTTGTTTTTTGGTTTTTGGGTTTTTTTTTTATTTCCTGTCTCACCACTCAAGTTAAAGTTCCTTTTAAGTGCTGTTTAGGTTTGCAGCTTTAAAAATGTGGGAAAAGCACTCTCGTGGCAGTCTGTGATGTAGTGCTAGTAAGTATTTTCAGAGATTGGCCTTGTGTTGCCTCTTGCCCTCTCATCTGTCATCAGCTCCCTCCCGTTTTTTGTGAAATTTTTGTCTTGCTGCTGCCTGTGGCATGGCAAAAAGTGAGCTCATTTGGAGCTCAAGTTACTGTTGAACCAGTTCACATCCCTTTAATAGAAGCCTTCCTTCTCCAAACCCTTTTTTGCACTCATTTTACTTAGGTCATAAAACTCCTTCTATTTGAACTTTATGCAAAACAAACCAAAACACCCTCTTCTGTGTCAGTTACACAACAATTGGGTTTCTTTCCCTGGTTTAGTTGGGTATTATTTACTTAAACTGCTGCTGGAGTAGTGTCTTGGGGTAAAAAGACACTGCTTCTTGGCCAAACAATTTAAATTTTTCATAAAGGGAGAAGCAGAACCGAACTCTTTGTGGAATGAGTCCAGCTCAAGCTTTAAATAGGAAGCGTGGATGATGATTTCAAAAGCCAGGAAAATTTGGACATGAGGAGAGCATGGATGTGATAATACTTTTCAGCAGCTGTGGAAATAAAGGAGAGACGTCTGACTGGCTCTGGCAAAAGCTTGCATAAATTTACAACTCAGAGTGTATGCGTGTGATCTCATGAGACTGAGGGAATTTTTGCAGCCCTGTGTAAACACTGAGCAGTGTGTGAGCATCAGCCTGTATTTACGATTTCCTGTGGTAAGTGTCTTTTTCTCTTTGTTATTGTTGTTTCCCTGAGGCAGAGATGTGCCATTACCTACTGTGGACCTTGCAAAGTAAATTCTGTCTCCTTTTGTATTCTTGCTCTGCTTTTTGAATTTTCTTTGCCACTGGCTAATTAGCTACTGATGCTTAAGTTTAAAGGAGCCTTAGCTGCACAGTCAGTGATCTTAAAGGTCATTTCCAACCCAAACCATTCTATGATTCTATGCTTTTGGGCTTCTTATGTTACCTCTGTTTGGTGTGGTCTAAGTTATTTTGGCAGGTTGTGAAAAACTTTTTTGAAATGGTCAGCCTTGCATTTATGCAGGAAAAGGTTTTGTTATCTTCTGCCTCCAGAATTTAAGTGAAATTTCATTTGGTTGTGGGCTCTCTGCACTTCCTGTCTGTGACTTCTTTTACAAGGAACTGCACATGTTTAAAAAAATTTAATAAGAAAGATTATTTTAGCCCTACAGGCTCAGCTCTCTGTACAAGTTCAGTAAATTACTCTTATAGAGATCAGTGGTTTCCTGTGTTTTATTAGCATGGCAGTTTCAGCTCGTCTTGTAATCTCACATTTCCTTTTCTAACTATTTCAGAAGGAGAAAGACCCAATTAAACCGGTTCAGGTTTCTCTGTTACACTGCTGTTATCCCTGCTCTCATTGCTTCATTCCTGCCCCCTCCATCCATTCTGCCTCTTGGGTGTCCTCTGTCTCTTCTTCATGAGCACCAAAACCTGCTGTTTATGCAGCCATATCTTTTTGACCATCTCTGCCCTCTTTTATTATGATGTACACACAAAAGGACACAAGCCCATCTCTTTTTTCCTGTTTTTTAAAATTTTTTTAGCCAAGAGAGACAGAGATTCCAAGGTGGTTCCACCTCTTTGAGCAGGCCTTTTTTGGACACTCCAAACCACCAGGCTGGAGCTGTGTCACCCTCTCATCCCCTGTGCTCTCACTGACTCCTGAGCAGGGCTGATACAGAGAGATGGTTAAAAGCCTGTGGCAACTGCTGTAGGACAATTAGGAGAACTTGTGCAATCTGATCTAGCAGCCAGGTGGCTTCTGTTGTTGCCAGTAAATATGAGGACAGAAGGTGAGCAGGAGAGAGGGGCCACCTTATACCTGTAGCAGCCATTGCCCCAGCATGGGGAGATGAAGCTGGAGATGGCTGAAGCAAGAAGAAAAGACGTTGTGTGGTAGTTTGGTCTCAAAGAGTTGTTAAGCCACTTCTCCAAGGGTGGATTAACACAGCTGAAGACTTTTTTTCTGCCAAACATAAATCTGATCCTGCTCTGGGTGCCCTGTTTTTTGTGGTACAGCAACACTACTGCAGCATTCACAGCTCTGCTTTGTCTTTATTGTACAAGTGTCCTGCTGGGGTTGTGATGGAAGGGTGAGTCTTGACCAGGATGAGGTGAGAGGACTATACTTTTGCCCTGCACTGGCACGAGTCGATGTTTTATTTTATTTATTTTATTTAATTATTTTTTGGGGGGTGATAAAGAATTTAACACTAAGTGTACATTCAAGATTGGTAAAAACTGGGTTGAAGATAGAATGCCCCATTGTTTTAACTGAACTGCAAACTCTGTGGCTTATTCTTCCTATTTATCACATGTTGAAGGCTTGGTATTATTTATATTGTGGACTGACTGGTATAGGGGCATCTTGTGGTTTATATGAGTGTGTTCTAGAGGAATTCATAAGCACTTTGTGCTGCAGTCATTTGCCTCTTAATTATTTATCTTAGGCTGGAAATAAGAAAGAAATTCTTTTCTGTGGGGATGATGAGACACTGGAAGAGGTTGCCCAGAGAGGTTGTGGATGCCCCCTCAATCCCTGGAGGTGTTTAAGGCCAGGCTGGATGAGGCACTGAGCAACCTGGTCTAGTGGGAGTTGGAACTAGATGATCTTGAAGGTCCCTTCCAACCCAAACCATTCTATGATTATTGCAGTTTTAACACTTTGAGATTGTCTTGGAGTTTTTTATTGTTATGTATATGTGTGTGCAGGTCTTTAGGGATCAAAATATTAGTTTTAAAGGATTAGAAATAACAGTAAGGGGGAAAACTTACAAGCTTTAAAATGTGTATTTTACCCTTAATTAAATACTCAGTAAACTCCCCTGCCTCCTTGATCTAAGCACCTTCTAACTTTCCCTTCTTGGCTGAACTTAATGACCTGTTGAAATTTATTGGTGAAGAGGTTGAAAAGAGATTTCTTTGAGAAACAAGCAACATTGACAGTAGTTTTTCTGTCAAATTCAGATGTTCTGTCTTGAAATTTATATTTAAATTTCGTTCAGTGAATTCTGTAGCCTGATATTTCAATTCAATAAATAGTTATTCCAAAGCTGAGAAAGTGATGAAGAGTCAGGAACATGATTTAAATAGAAAGAAATAACTCTAGTGATTGTAAAATCTGGAATCAGGTCCAAAAATAATGAGATTACTATCTTTAGTTAATAGTTCACTTAATAAATTGGATCTGCAAACAAAACGTCTGTTCTGCTTTGTGCCCATCTTGCTTCAGGTGATTTTATCTAAGTAAATAAAATCAGTTTTGCTCTGATGGTTCTGTGAATTTACTCTGCCTTCATTTATGCCTCTTAATGCAACCTTGATAGGAAAAACAGCTGAAAATGTTCACTTAGAACATAAGAACTGAGACATTTTCCATATGTAATAAGGAATTTCAATAAGTGTGTTATATGCAGCCAATTAGTGGTGTAATTTATCTGCCTCTTCTGCAAACAAAAAGCTTGTGTTACATCAACTGTTCTACAGAGAGTAACAAAAAGAGAAGATACTGCAGATATTTATCAAGATTTCTGCTTAAATAATTTCAGTTTTTAGCATCTGTTCTTTTCTGGAACACAAATCCACAGCATCATTTTCTCCCTCAGATGTGAGTTGAGGAATCCTTTTAAGATGAAGTGTAAAATGGAGGCCTGGGATTATTTTGAGCCTGTGCATACTTCACTCTTGATGTGAAACACTGAAATGCAGTGACTGCAAGCTTTGATTACATAGAAGTTCCTCCTGGCTATGCAAGAAGATATTTAAGATGTGCAGATCATGAATAACATTTAAAGTCTTTCAGGGAGGCAATATCTTGGTTAAAAGCAAGTTTAAAAATTGAAGCTTGGTGCAGTTTCTTTCTGAAATGAACAGATGCTGAATAAAGAGAGTCATAAGAAGAAGGAAATCTTAAAACTGATTTAAAATAGATCATAAAGATGAGAGGTACATTGGTCATTTAAAACCTTGGATTTCTCACCACCTCTGGAGTCAATAAGTAACTATCTAACATCAGTCTGGTCTGTGAAGGACTTTATGCAAGTTACAAGAAGTGTGGTTTGGGATCATATTTAGCATCTGTGACTGTGGATGGAGTGATTTATGAGAGGAGATGACTTATTCCCACTAGAACAGGATGCTTGTAGATCCAGCTGATGTGGACTCAGCATGTAGGCATATTTTGGATGGTTCTTCTGAGAATGAAGAACTTAGCTCAGCTGCAACAGTGTGGTTCTGGTTTCTAAATCATCACTGCCCTTCCAATCCCAATGCCTTTTCCTTGGGGTTTTGGAGTGCCATTTGGAAGGTTTCATTAACAGTCTGCTTCTTAGCTTCCTTTTGTCACAGAAGACATTTAAGATTCATTTGCCCCAGGGCAGCCTGACAAAAGTTAGCATGAAGGATGGCACCAGTAAAGAGGAGCAGAAGGGATGTTTCCTTGGGTTTGTGTGTGCCTGTGTCATCTCCAGCCATGGTACCACCATGCACAGGCAAGAAGAGGATCTGCACAGCCTCCTTCTACAATTTTTCTGACCCTCTCACTTGTCTTTTTGTCTCACTGGGGGAAAGCACATGCTTCTCTGAATATTTGATCAGTAAATAAAAGAAATAAGTTACCAAGTACACACCATCCTTCCAAGGATGAATTTCTTCCTTTCATCAACAACTTTAATACTCTTAATCTGTGTCTTTGAGTCTGACAAAATCACAGTACATTAAATAGTATTTTCAGTTCCAACTGATGTGGTTCCTCTGATTGTTGCCAGGCAATATCTGAAGGCATTTCTATCTAAATACAAAGCTCAACTGATAGGAGAGGGATAAAGAGGCTGCTAATGAGATTATGAAGTACAATATTGACAAATGATCCCATCTGCTGTGTGGAGAGGGGTGGAAGAGGAGAGCAGTTATGCAAAAAGAATAAAAAGAGACCATGTTTTGCCAGTTTTTTAAACCAGAAGCAGAAGAGGAAGTGAGAGAAGTAGGAGGCAACTGGGCTTTCTAAGCCTCTTGAGACTGGGACTTGAGTATACAGCTAAGGGGTTTGGTTTGCAGTGGTTTTATTTTTAAATTTATTTTTAGAATAAATCTATCTTCATTTTAGAAAATGTTTGCAGTGATGGCACCATTTAAGCATAAAGTGCTTCTGTGATACTCACTGGAAAGAATATCCATGAATAAAGAATCAACTACTTGAATCGATGCTATTACTTTTTATCCTCTTCTTGCTCAGTCTTACCTGTTCCTTCTGTTCTGTTTTTCCATGATGATGGAGTTTTCCCTTCAAAATAGGCAACGTGGTCCTGTTTGTCTTCATTGCTTTATTTTATCTGCAGTGATGTGACAGGGAAGCTGGGAGTTATAATTTCAGATGGTTTGAATCTTTAAAACACCTTTTTTTTAAAATTTCTTATTCACCACCTTCTTTTTTTCTTTGTTCTTGCTTGAGTCCTATCAGCTCTTCTCTTTCACCTCTTTTTATTACTTAATTTTATAGTGTGAGGGACATAGTCTGTGAACACAAAGTAAATTGATGGCCTCTAAATCAGAGGCTCTTACAGCATATTCCTGATTAAATGAGGTCTTCTTGCTCTCCTCCCTTATACAAATCTTAAATAATTCAGAGCTTTTCAGGTGTAAATATAGTTCTAATAATAAAACTTGTCCTTGTGTAAAATTTCTGGAGTTCTTTATCACTGTCAGGGTTATTGGCCTAGAGTTATTAACTTTCAGATGTCCACTAGGGTCAAGATTTGTTAATTTTTTTATTGTTTTAATAAAATGGCATCATTGCATCTGTGTCACATCTGGACTTGTCTCTTGTGTGCAGGGTATAGTGATGATTTACAGCCTTAATTTTAAAATTTTCAGATTTTATGCCCAGTCCAGTGGCTAGTGCTCACTGCAGCTGATACAGCTTCCCCAGAGGAAGTCTGGTTTGATAACAACAAAGGAATGAAGATGAGAAAAATGGATAGGTGTTAATGCTGCACAAAGAATAACTAAGTGTACAATGGCCAGGTAGAGAGAGTAACCCTCCAGTGCTGACTTCTATATAAATTTATTTCATTCTCCTTTTCTTTTTTTGTGATCACAAAGCTGGATTCTGATTCAGTGCAGGTTTTTTATCTGGAGGTGGCCTCAGCTGGTGGTGGTAATGAGCCCACATACTGTACAAAGTCTGGGGAGACTCAGTTCATTGCTGCTGCACCAAGCCGTGTTTAATGGAGTTTTTTTGAGAGTATGAAGCAGTAGTCTGTGTGTTTTATGATGTTAGGCTTTAAAAGCAATTTCCTTCCAGAAGCATGACAGGCTTTTCATGCAGCTTAGTGCCTTGTTCAAGGTTACATCACCATTTCCAATCTAAAGCCCTTGTTTCCAGTAATGCTGCTGTGCAGAGTACTTAGTGGGAAAAAGTTTTGTTGAGATAGAGAAAGGAAAATTTTTTAGCCTCTTGTAATGTTACATTCACTGAAAATACTGAATAGGAACAAAAAAACCCCTCCATGTGCATGGTTATAAAAGGCTTAGATGGAGTTCTTGGAATAAGTGCTTAATACTGTGGGAAGAGGGGGAATGTTAAAGGTAGTCTGGGGTAGTGCTTTCCAATAGGGAAGGACTGAAAAGCTACTGGCATTGAAATAAGAGTAGTAAATACAAAAGTTAGCAAGTCTCCTGCAGTGAGGAGGGAGGATGAGCTACTGTAGCATCATTCTGCTGGATGTCCCCACATCCAGGGAGTTGTGCCAGCCCTGGCTCTGGCTGCAGAGCTGTTTCTCTGTGTTGTTTCTATTAAATGTGATTGCCAATGAAGACCTCTGGCTCACTTTGTTAGGCATGGTGGTGGGTTCCATTTAGCTGGTCATTGTCTCCAGCTTGGAAGGGAAACTGTTTGATCTGTATTGGTGGTATGTTTGTGACTTGTGATAGACTTTTCTGTGACCTTAGTCCATGTGCTTCACATAAATGTAAGAGGAAGTTAGTGAAACATCTGACCTTACTACTTAAGGGTCACACTTTTGTTTTTACTTTTTTGAATAAAGTTTCATAGAAATTAATCTGAGTTGCAGTGACTTTCTGGGTAGGATGCGCATTGATTTGTCCTTCTTTTTCTTATAGAATGCATTGAGTTGGACCTTCAAAGGTCACCTAGTCCATCCCCCCTGCAGCAAGCAGGGACATCTTGCACTAGATCAGGTTGCTCAGAGCCTCATCAAGCCTGGCCCTGAATATCTCCAGGGATGAGGCCTCCACCATCTCTCTGAGTAAGCTGTTCCAGTGCCTCACCACCCTCATGGAGAAGAAATTCTTCCTAAATTTTAAATCTATTTTTTTCCCCAATTTAAAAAAGTTTAATTTCCTAGATCTTTGGAATTGTAATTTAAGGTGGTGCATAAGATAGTCATTCCTAGTGTATACACTCTTGTCTAAACTTAGAAGTCTTGGAGGCACTTTGTAGTATTGAATTAGTGGAAAAGGAAGCCTTGTGTTAATCAATTCTTACTAAATGAAATCTTAATAGTTGTATGTGCTGACCTTGACAGCTATAGTAGCAATTCAGCAGCAATATTCACTTCCAAGCTGAAAGTCTACTAAAAACCAGGTTCTGTCTTTGCAAGACTCCAGTTCTTTTAATTTCTGATTTCCTATTTTTAATGTAAATTAAACAATTAGTAGATTTAGAGTGAATAAAGCAAATAATATGTCAGATTTGTAGAGTCAGAGGATCTTCTGCCATTAATGCTAAACAGGCTTATGTCTTACTTAGCCTACAACTTTAGGCTGCCAATTTTGTCACATATTTTCTTAATAGTCTGCACACTTTGGGATTCCTTTTTACCAGAACCACTGAAAAAAAAAAATCAAAGGTGATTCATCAATATCTGTGCTGATTATTAACAAAGGCTCAATATTTGTGTGTGTCTGTGTCTGTACATATGTATCTGTATTTTTATATATATATATATTTTAAAAAAGCAAGGTTCAGGCTCTCACCACATGTAGAATCTAATCACATATTTGTTCTTGGCCAAGGAATGGACTGTATGTTCTCCTTTTAAGTTCACATATGGACTTAAGAGGGACACGGGCTTTTAAGGAGGACCAGGATTCTCTGCCAATACTAGAATTGTCTTTTTCCAGTGATGGGAATTTCAGGAGTCTTCTGTTGGAGTTTAATTTGGCAGGATGTAATATTTCTGCACATCTAGAAGTATAATAAATGGTCAAATGCAGAAGGACTTGCGTAGCTCAAGTGGGATTTGCATGATCCACCTTCAGTTTCCATTTCTGCTTGAGTTCACCTATAGCTGTGGGCAAATAGCTTAATTTTGGGTTGATTTGGGTTTTTTAATTTATTTTTTTAATGTTCTGCATCTTATGAAGTAAGGAAACTCGACCTCGGCTCTATAGAGAGTCTTGCAGATAAACTGGGAGGTGTTCAGTGGATAAACACAGACTGGGCTGGAGCACAGGCTGAGAGAGTTGGGGTTGTTCAACTCTCCCAATTGAAAAGAGAAGGCTCCTAGGAGACCTCATAGTGGGGTCTGGCCATTACCCCAGTACCTGGGGAGGTGCTGTTTGGCAGAGTATGTAGCAAAAGATGAGATTCAAGTTTTTAAATTAACTAGAGAAGGGCAGGTTTAGATTAGACATTAGGTAGAAGTTCTTTACCATGAGGGTGGTGAGACACTGGAACAGGTTGCCTAGATTGGTGGTTGAGGCCCCCATTCCCGGACATGTTCAAGGCTAGGCTTAATGATGCTCTGAGCAACCTGATCAAGTGCAAGATGTCTTTGCTTACAGCAGGAGTGTTGGTCTAGATGGTCTTTGAAGGTGCCTTCTAACTCAGTGCATTCTGTGATTCTATGGTTCTGCTCTTTAGCCCTGGGATACCTTCAGGTGGGGACAGACATCTCCCAAAACCAACTCCAGATGTATGTACTTCAGAACATAAATGAGGAAGTGACTGTGAGTAGCCTGGAAGCTCTTTCTTTACTACTATTACAGCTTTTTTTTCTACTTGGGGCTTTGTTCCAAGCAGTCAGGGAGTTGTTGGTGATCCAGGTTTGATCCAACACAGAGTGCTCCAGCACTCTGATCTTCAGTTGTTGGCTCTGTTTCAGCTGGTGTTCCTGCAAGTCACTTTTAAGCCTGATCTTTTGATAGGAAAACACATTTCTTATAGATATGTATGTGTATAAAAAGATATATATCTATAATACTACCAACTGTAATGACAGAGTGATATAATTTCCATTTGTGAACCTGTGGGATGTCTGTGGGTTTGTCAAGGGGAAGTTCTGCTCCTATGCTATGCAAAGCAATTAAAAAAACTCTTAAAACCAGAAAAAAACCCCTGGTGTCTGATGAGAGAAGGCTTGTACTGATTTAAACATATAATTATTTAAATTTATTTAAACAACTGGGAGAACATGAGCTGCCAAAGCCACTTTCTTCAAGACTTAATTGGTACTAAGTCTTGAAAAACTCGTCTACAGTTCCAAACACCTTTAAGGTAAATGTAGAATTATGGAGTGTCCTGAGGGTGCTTGCCTATACATGCACTTAACCTAAATGGATAATGAGCTGAATATATGAATGCTTCATTACAGAGGGATGGTGGCAAGTCTGAGGCTTTTAATTTCGATGGAGAAACTAAGAACTGATTTTCAGATGTGTCCAAATCCTGCTTGCGTGTCTCCGTGCTGGGAGCCTGCTGTGCATTTGCAGTCTGATCTCATTCCTCTCCAGTGGGAGCAGATGGGGATTCTTGAACTTGACCCAAATTCCTAGAAAGTGGTTTCACTGACATTTTGTAAAGGTGTGAGAGGGAATTTGGATGGCAGAGGGTGCTGGAGCAGAGTAAGAAATGAGGCAGAAGCAGCCACACTTTGCTTTACTCATCACTGTAGTGATGACTGGGAGTATAAAATACTTCATTGTAGGGCAATAAGTGCTTCTTTTGCTTTCTAGGTATCCTCTTTGCTTGATCTTACACTTCACCCCCAATGTAATTAGCTCAAAATTATAGTTCTTAATGACACTTTCAAGTGAATCATCTTAATACCTAAGTATTTCCCTCTTCCCTCTCCAGTCTGGATTTGCATGGGAGTTTTGGCTTCCTCGTGGATATTTTGAGGCTTAGAAAGAAGATGGATCTGAGAGCTATGTGCAGATATTTCTTACTCCTTTTGCCCCTGCCTACACCTGCCTGTTTCCCCCTGCATTGCTGCTTCTCCAGGGGAACCTGGTGTGAATTTGGCTCTGCACCTGATGGAACAAGCAGAGATAAATGTGTATGTGTGCTATTGTAAATTAAATCAGGTGGAAAAATCTAAGATGTTATGCTTAGTAATAGTAATTTTAAATTTTTCCACGTGGAATTGTGATTCTGCCTCTCCAGACTGGTGATCCCATTTGTCCACAGCTTTTTAAATTGAGTTCTTGCTTTCTTTGAGGGGTTGGAGATGAGCCATCTCATGAGTTGGTTATCCCTAATTTTAAACAGTGTTTGAGAGAACACTGCGTGCTTTTGAGAGAGTACTACTATGTGTAAAATTCTCTCACTTGCCTCAGAATGTTAAACATTCACACAAAGAAAGGTTTGGTGGCTGCCCTTTAAAATGTGTGGCTTCAGCCACAGTTCCAGGAAGATTCTGTCAGATAGAAATTGCCATATTGAAACGGTCTACAGTTGTCTATTTATTAGTTCCCTATTTGGGAGATGGGCTTTTCAAAAGAAACTGAGTGCATCTTTTGATCTAGGTAGCATTAGTTTAATATCTCAAAAACCTGTATCTATGCATAAAATCCACATTAAGCTGAATTATTCCTTTAGAAATTATTTTCAGTTAAATTTCAATTTTTTTTTTCGTTCTTGTGGGTTTTTTAAGTTTCACTTTATCAAGTTATTTCATTCCACTGTTAGAGGAAAAAAAATCAGATCTTGTTGATTTGTTTTTAAGTCTTTTGGGCCAGATGAAACCAGAAGATTGAAGCAGGGAAGGGAATTACTGCTGGTGAGTGATTAGATGTGTGCTTTTTTTTCAGTATCTAGCAAGAAATCTGGCAGATGTGTAGGCGGAAAACTTTGTATCTGTATAATGCAGGCACTTGGAGTTATTACCCCTCATACCCAGCTCTGACTAGAGTGGAGTCATGTGCGTCTTTGCAGTCTGTGAGTCATCTGCTGCTCTCTTCACTATCTCTCACTGACTGCTTCATAGAATCAGAGAATAGTT
>VZTY01009373.1:49589-60843 GCA_013400935.1 Turnix velox | reverse complement strand
ATTCTATGATTCATCTTTATTTTCAATTCTTCAATAATAGCATGAGATGGAAATTCATCTGCACATGGATTTCAGATTCACCCATATTAAACAAGGCAGATAGCAGAAATTAAACATGATGTTAAATCCCTGTAGATGTTACACACATTTTAGAGAGGATTTGATAGAGCACATTTCCAAAGCAGTCCCTTTTTGATCCAGTGCAATCTAATATGAGTTGTCATGTTAAAGCCAGCAATCTAGTTGATTTGTGAATGCATTTTATTGTGGAGAGGCAACAGAAAAATGCTTCTTTGATGCTTGAGGTGTTCAGCTTAACATTCCCTTGATATGAATGAGGTCTTGGAAAGACATTGCTAAGTTGATGTGATGTTGATGAAAAATCAGATACTACAGTAAGAATGAAATGGATGTGACATTTCATCATTCCTCTATCCTCATGAAAAATCATGCCTTGAGACTTTGCCATGAGAGCATGTACTTCATTTATTATAAATATTGCAATTGCAAATAACTACTATTAGAAATCCAGTTTTCACTGGCAAAAAAAATCATTATGGCTTTTTTAGTATAGTCTATCAGAAAATGACACCATTAAGATTTAGAGGAGATGTTTCATTAATGGTAGAAATTTTCATACAATGAACCCTAAAAACTGTTTTCACCATGAGAAATAGCTCTTGAGAAACTGTTTTTGTAAATGTATGACAAGTAGTAAGAACACAGAAGTTTTAAAAATCTCACTGTGTTGAAACCTGTAATAAAATTCAATGACACTAAAAAATAGGGCAGTTTAGGATGTGGAATAAGCACCAGAACACAATAGGTTTGTTGTAGAGCCAGTTGGATTTCCTGTTTAGCCATTAGCCATGCATTTACTTGGGTCACAAATACAGAGTGAGTACTCATTATTAAGACACAGATGCTATCCAGGCACTTATGGAGGGGAGGATTATTTTAAAAAATAATAAATAAAAATCAGCATCTTGCATAGCCAAGGCTTGGGGTATTCACTATTTCCAACAGGGCAGTAAGTTGCTGCCCAGAAAGTGACAGAAATTTACATTAAGGATTCTTGCAACAGTACCTTAGAAATGGATGACACCACATGGTTTCTCAGACTTACTTGTCCACCTAGATGGTAATGCTGTGAGTATTAGAATCTATTTAATTTCTCAGTTGTGCTGCTTACAAGGAGTTTAATTCTGGACTGCGTAGCTTGGGAAGAAGCCAGGAGGAATGTAATACCTGCAAGCAGCTGAAACATTTGAACACAATTGGTGTTCACAGGTCTAGTGCAAGTGAGGATGGTGAAGTGGAAGTGAATCCAAATGTTTCACTGATGATCCTAACTTACTAAGCTACAAGATGATCTTGTCTCTTATCTGACATATAAGAGGAACATTAGCTTTTGATACAGAATAACATGCAGGTAAATTTCAAAGATCTTCAAATCAGCTCTACACAAGATGTTCTTGTGTAACCTATGCCACTCAAGGAAAGATTTTAACTACCTCTTGCAGAATTCAATTGGATATAATGGATATAAGAGATGAAAGTTGTCCTCTTATCATGAATTGCAGTCACTCGAGCATATCTTTGAAAGGTACTTCAAACTTTGCCAACAGACAGAAAGGACCTACTTAAAGTATTCTCACATTTAGAACCAACTTCTGGTGAATATAAGTCAAATAATGTTGAAGGTTTTTATCTGTTCAGAGTATGGACTTGAAGAACACTACACAAACATGGAAGTATTCTGGATACATCAGTTGCTTTAGAAAAGCATAGATATATAGAAGTTTATTTCTCTTTTTAAGTTCATTTTAAAGTTTGTATGTGCTGTAATTTGCATACTTGGGTAGAGGTGGTTGTGATTAAATTATCATGTTTTAGATTATTTCCTTTACCCTGATTAAAAGCGGTAGTACCTGACATTTTAGAATAATTTCTGCTGCTGGAGTGACTGTTGCTTTTACTTGATTTTAATTTGGTTTGTTATTTAACAGAATTAAATAACATATGTCAGTTGTATAACCCAAATTTGTTTATATACTTTTATCTTTCATTTAAGCCCTGGTATTTTTCTTGGCTGCTTTATTGTATTTTGCAGGAATACAATTAGCAATATGAGTGAGTCAACCAATCTGCATACATAATTCTACTTATTTAAGAGTTTTTAATTCAAAATCCCATATAATTATCTGCACAAATAAGTCTTTGAAGCTATATTTGAGACTTCTTTTAATTTAAACAGGATTTTGAAACAGGCCACAGTTTTCAGTAGGGAGTTAACTAGTATTCCTGTCTCTCTTCTTCACTGGTCTTTGCTGGCTGAATAATGTAAAATCCAAAGAGAGATTAGAGAAAGTAGCCTGAACTCAGGCTTTCTTATCCTGCCATGAGAGCCTTAACATGAAATTATTTCTTCTTTCTCCAATTGTTAGTTTCTTTTTTGCACTAACAGTTTACAAATTAAGGCCTATTACAAGCGTCTCCAGAGCAACTTTTTTCTGGAAATGAGCAAACTAGATAGAGGGAAAAGAAAATAATTTAAACTATACCCATAACATATCTACTGCGTACTGCGTTCTACCTCAACAAAAAAATCAAGACAGAAATACTGTAAAAACACCATTTTCTTTTCCTTCACCATTAGAGAGCAAATCTGAAATGTATAAAAGCAAGAACGCGTGCATCTGTTTTAACTTTGAAAACTTCCTTCTGAAATGAGCTGTCTGTTAAATAAGGAAAATCTTGTGAACTTCAAATCATCCCCACTTGTCCCTGTTTCTGGTAGGAGAATACTGAAGCCATACATGTAAGGAGAACTGTTCCAGAATAGCATGGATACTGCTGAAAAATTAGACATGGTCTTATGAAAAGATCCTATATAGAGGATTTTAGATACCCATCTGTGAATAGAGGAGCTGTACGTGAGTCTTTAAATGAGGTGTCAGAATTATTTTTCTGTAACGGGGCCTCTGGAGTTCCTATGATATCATATAAGAAAGCTGGTTAGAAGACATCATGATCAGCTTTATTGTCTTTTACTAGTAATATTAGCAGGATGGGTGACAACTAATTAGAGAAATACCTTGCTGTGCAGCTTGTCTCTTTATCTCCCCTTGCATGATTTAAATTGGGCAGCATTTAGCTCTCCAAAAAAAAACACAAACAAAAAAACCCAGCAGAAACCGACTTAAAAAAAAGGACAAAAATAATAAAAACCCAAAAGCTCCTAACCTTTTATGTTAGCAGTTCTAGAGTTGAAGAAAGAACTGATTTTTCATCTACTCTGGCTTCTTTTTTCCTGAGGCTGTGTGTGAAATCATTCACTGCATCTAAATAAACTCAGCTCCTGGCTGAACAAGGGAACCTGTGATCTGTGTAACTGCAGCACAGCATGAAGGTTTGGTATGTGCTATGCAGTGCACCATTATTCAAAACAAACAGCTGGCTTCATTAGGAGTCAAGAAAGGGTACTGATAACAAGGCTGCTCTTGCTAGGATAATAAACACCTATTGACTTTGCAGGTAATAATTCAGAGAAGCTAAATGGATTCTTGCTGTTCACTCAAGGCTTGTTTAATGGTAACAACAGAAGATTAGTTTCTGCTCCAAATTACTGCTAATTAAATCTTGTTCTCCATATTTGTTTCTAGTTTTATCTGACTCCTCAAGCTTATCTGCGTCTCTGTAAATATTTTGTGCTCATTCCAGTGCAGCCTCAAGGAAATTCATTGTTTTGTAAATCCTTTTCCATCACCTACATGTACTCCATTTCTTTTCCACTGACTCCTTAAAGAAACTAGCTAAAGGTGGAAAAATTACCATTTCCTGATACATGGACTTGAAGGAGATGGACTATCTCTAATTTGAAGAGAAATGCATGATGGAAAAACATGCAGTTCCTGCTATTAGTCCTGATGCAAATGCATATTAAAGTCTGGCCTTCTCATGCCCAGATGTGCAGAAGTTGTAGTACCCTATCTCAGATAGTGGATAGAGGAACTGTACTGCTCCACCAGTCTCAAAGGACATGAAAAATACAAGCCAGGCAGGTCTTGGTAAAAAGGAGGAGAAAAAAAAATCCCCTCTGTTCTTCTTGAGAATCTGTAATTGTAATTCAGCATAGAATTAAAGAGCAGTTTAAGATAATGTCTTATGTGAGTTCTGCTGCTGTCCATAGCCAAACAAACCTATATTAGCTTCTTATATGTAAAAAGTAGTATTTCAAACCCCCCACGCTTGCATACCCCTTCTGAAATAATACTGAGTGTTTGGCAGGCTGCTAAGTTACATCAGTATCTGCCGGGATTCAACATGACATGGTAGTTTTCCTCCATTTAGCAGAAGCTTATCAAGTCTTTCTTAAAAAATTATATGGAGAGACATTGTAATTAAGTAGTCCTAAAAATCACATCATACTCATGGAAAGATTTTAGCACTGTAGATTTGCTGGCTTTCATTATAAATTTAGTTCATGTTACTGCTCATCTTTTCAGCTCGTCTCTGTGCACAACATGCTCAAGTACATTACAATATTTCTCTGTCTAAAATTTTATTTCATTGATGCTGGAGACAGCTCCTTGACCTTTGCAACATTCTCTGGTTTCAAAACAATGGGAAGAAAATGACAGATGAAACTACTTTAAACAACAAATATTAAATTATTTCTTCAGTCTAGTTTTGCTTTTCTTACTACCTTCTAGTGTCTTTCATAATAGGAATGCCAGTTAATTTCTAAGCCATGTGGATTCAGAGAGAGGAGACAGAGTTCACAAAATAGTCTACCAATTTTGGTGTGAAACAGTAGTTTGAACTTGACAGTTCTACTGAGGTAAACTGCCTTTTTGCTCTCCATCCAACATCAAGCCTCGCCTTGAACACCTCCAGGGATGGGGACTCCATCACTTCTCCAGGCAAACTGTGCCAGTGTCTCGCCACCCTCACAGTGAAGTACTTCTTCCTAATATCAAACCTGAAACTTCCCTGCACTAGTTTAAACCCATTGTCCCTTGTTGTATCATACCATGCCCTGGCAAGCAGTCCCTCCCCAAGTTTCTTGTAGTCCCACTTTGGTTGCACCAATCAGTCAAATCCATATCTCTCCAACTTAGAAGAATGTTTTGAGGGACTGTGTAAAAGGCCTTGCAGAACTAAGCAAAGAGGGAAAGATTCTGTTTTCTTCACATATGATACTGGGACAAAGGAAGTCATTGCCTGCTCCAAGACTTTCAGAAAAATATATTTTTCCTTTTATTTTAATGAGATAGACTGGCAATTGCCAATTTCATCTGGTTTTCTTGCTTCTCCACATCTGAGTGGAAACACATTTATGCAGAACAGGAAAAGAGATCACGCATAACCAAATGTGGTAACACAGAATGTGTTTTAGATAAAGAAAAAGAATAATTTGTCAAGGCTTTGGTATAGAAGTGGTTATGTGGTAGACTGGACTTACCAGCTTTTAGTGTGTAGGCTGCCAATGATTTATTAATTTCCAATGGTGTGTACTGCTCCAATTCAGGAATTTGGGTAAAATAATTGGATTGGATTCACTCTATAATATGTTGATCCTACAGATATAGACACTGAATTGTTTTTCTGATGCTGGCTTTGTCTATGAAGCCTGTATTCAATTATACATCTCTTCAAACTAAACTTTTTGTGGAGGAAAAAAGTGAAACGCTGTGATATGACATTCTGAGACTAAAACATTTCTCACGCCTTTTATCAGAAAATACCAAGGACTGACTTGATATCTGCCTAAGGTCATGTAGCTAAATCTCTCTAAATTTACGTGTTTTTCTAAACTGCTTGTCTGAACTGTCGCTGTTAGTAGCAAGAAAGAGGTAAGAAAAACCAACCTTAACAGTCTTGCTTTCCTGAACTTACTACAATAGAAGACAAAACAATGCTTTATAATAAATGGTAGACTTTTCAGACACTAAAGGAGAGATGACTCCTGCTTATGTAAATTCCTTTATGTAAGCAAAATTAGAACTCAGCTACTTCAGGGTGAAGTTTCCCTAGGAGAGAAAATGTTCAGAATCCACAGGTGAAATGCTGACATGTTGACATGAGACACATTGAGCAGAACTTAGCTCTGCAAAGAAACAGTTGTCACTGTGAAAAAAATATGCAGGAATGGATAAACGTCAGTTTTTCCTCAGTAGAAAGTTATTGAAATAAATTGCATTCCAATTAAAAGTTCAAGGGTTTTTTAATTTGCATTAATTTTTATTGGAAAACAAATGACAAAGCAGGACTCTGCTAGCATATACAAGGCTGTCAACTTTAATACGCATTTCACAGGTAATAGTCAATTAGCAGCCATGGTAGGTTCTGGAGAAAACAAAAAACTACACAAAATCTCTGTTATCTTGGTTTTATTATCTTTGCTTGATGAAAAGCAATGCTTTCCTCCCTCCTCAGCTCTACCCCATGAGATAGCAAAGCTAGTGTTAATTGCTCCTTGTGACATACTCTTTGCCTCATTTTCCAAATTCCACAACAACATGGTTGAAAAATAGTTCTGGTGCAGCTATGAAGGATGAACAAGAAGAAATCAATGTAATAAATTTTAGAGAGAATGTCTTTAACACAGCTGAATGCCTTGTGCTAGTGGGCAATACTACATACATTCCAATAGGTATAAGACTAGGAAACAAAAATTTCTTTACAAAAATATGATGCAATGAACCCCATCGAAAAATTTTTGTTTTTTTTTTTTTAATTTAAATTGCATAATAATTATTTTAAAATGTTGAAAGATAAGACTCAAACATCTCTTTTTTTTTTTTTTTAGAGATTTCTTTTACACATTTCTATTTAACTTGCCAACTGCATCTGTTGGACTAGATCTTCTCCCTTGTTGCATGAACACAGAGAAATGAAAGTGAGCACCAATACTGGATGCAAGAGCATGTACTACTTATCCATGGAAAATAATGAAGTATTAAGTTGATTTTTCTAGCTCTGATACTAACAGCTGTGCTACTGATGTCTCCCTGGGCATTTGACCTGGATGTATAGCTCAGTGGGGAGAGTATCGCACTCCTAATCTGACAGTCAGGGGTTTGAGTCCCTGTCCAGGTATGAGGCTTGTCAGAGTTGGGCTGACGGTTGGACTAGATGATCTGAAATGTCCCTTCCAATCTAGATGACTATGACTATGTCCAGGGAAGGGCAATGGAGCTAGAGAGCAGCCTGGATCAGCTTAAAGATCTGGGCTTGTTCAGCCTGGAGAAAAGGAGGCTGAGGGAAGACTTTCTCACTCTCTACAACTAACTGTAAGGAGTGTGTAGTGAGTGGGGATCAGTCCCTCCTCCCAAGGAAAAGGATACAGTATAAGAGGAAAAAACCTCAAGCTACAATGTAAAGGTTTTAGACTGGATATCAGGGAAAAAATATTACACTTGATAATATTACATTATCAAGAACTGGTAAAGGCTGTTGAGGGAAGTGATGGACTTGCCATTCCTGGAGACTGGTAGATATAGTGATAAGAGATACAGTTTAGTAAATTTTTTTGTTGATTGTTTTTGGGGGTTTTTTTTGCAAAGGTTGATGTTTGGACTAAATAAACTGAAAAGTCTCTTCAACCTAGATTATTCTATGATCCAGCTTTCAGCTGGAAAATTCCTTCTCTTGAGTCATGGCAATCCCAAACATAAATATAGGATGCCAAGAGAATGGATTGAGAACAGCCAGGAGGAAAAGGACTTTAAGGTGCTCATGGATGAGAAGCAAAATTTGACCCAGAAACATGTGCTCTCAGCTCAGAAATCTGACTGTATCCTGGGATGCATCAAAGAGGTGAGGCTTCCCCTCTGCACCACACCTGCAGTACTGCATCCAAATTTGTAGTCTTGAGCACAAGATGGACACGGGTTGGAGCAGGCCCAGAAGACAGACACAAAGATGATCAGAAGGCTGGAGCATCCCTCCTAGGAATTCAGGCTGACAGAGTTGGAGTTGCTTACCCTGGAAGCAAGTCTCCAGGGAGGACTTGCATTCACTTCCAGTACCTAAATGGAGCCTGTATGAAAGCTGGAGAGGAACTTCTGATCAAGGAGTGGAGTGAGGGCGAAAGGAATAATGGACTTAAACAGAAACAGGGGAAATTTAGGTTAGATATTTGAAATAAATTATTTACTGTGAGAGTGTTGAGACACTATTTCAGGTTGCCCTGAGAAGCTGCAGATGCCAGGTTGGATGAAGCAATCTGCCAAGTGAGAGATGTCCCTGTCCACGGCAGGGAGATTAGTATCAGACAACCTTTAATATCCCTTCCAACTGATACCATTCCATGATTCTGAGATTCTGTGATAAGAGACACTGTAAAGAAGGTGCTATGAAAGTAAATACTCGTTACATACTAAGGGAAAAAATATTCTCATTGCAAGTAGTCAAGTATTGGAATCTGCTACTCACATATTCAAATACTGGCAAACTATGACTCTGAGAAGCATGATCAACCATTGAAATTGGATCTAATGTTAAATTTTTGTGTTAGTTACAACTTCAATGACATAATTTCAAATCAAAATGTAGGTTGGAAGTTTTAAATGTTCATAAACACCAAGGCACTGAGGTTTTCAAGTAGCATTCAGACTGAAGAGTTGAACTAAATACAACAAGTTTTTCAAAAAAATTCTAAGCATTATTATGTCATAAAGTTCTTTTCATATCAAGGTAATGGAATGAATTTCTTAGGACCAGTGACTCAGAAATTAATTTTATTAATTAATTTTATTCTGCCCATTTCCATGGATTTCATTTCAGTTTTTTTACTAGATATCTAAAAGAGAAATTGAGGTGCTCTGTAAAATAAACTGACTCCTATCATTTAGTCCTTGAAATTATTTTTATACAAAAAAAACTATTTCATATATGTAATTTTTTAAATTATTAGGGAGACATAGAAAAAAGTTGATTGCAATGTGGGAGAGGTTGATCCTCATTTGAAAAATAAATTGCTTGTGTTTCCTTTCTTATCACATCTCTAATATGCAGGTAGAGCTCTCAGAGCATTGCTTTATAGAGCTACTTGAGATGAGACCAGTAATTAAATCACTCAAAGCTTAGCTTAAGTATAGGGTTTGGAAAAGAAAGCTATAAACATTTCAGGCTACCTAAAGGCAATGATTTCATGTGGCACAACTGCTGCTGTATAATTTTGATGCTTTTTAAATTTTCACATTATGTGAAATGGCAAATGACTCTTTGAAACACATATGTTTTCCTACCCACACAAATAAACAGCACCTAATTTTTGTTAATTCAACTGTGTTCAGACAACGCTAAAGCACAGGATGAAGTTTTGATGGCTCTCAATCCTCCTTTCTTTTCTACCTCTGACCTCATTCCTACAAAGGCTTTATATAGTCCTTCAAAATGCTGACTTCCATGAGATATTCTTAGATAAATGTTGCAGTCAGTAAGCTCTACAGGCAAGAGATAACATGCTTTCTTTATATCTTATCTCAATACAGAAATCAGTGTTAGTGAATAAAGAAATTGTGATCAAAAGTAACCATATAATTTAGCATTGCTCATACAAGGCAAAAACTTAATGAACATGTTGCCTTCTGAAAGTAAGTATAGCTTTTTGAGGAAAGTCTTCAGATAAACACAACTCATAAGAACTTCATAAAATATCAGAAGGAGAAAGACAAATAAGAAATTACATGTGGCATTAAATAACAAGAAATCTAAATGGAATAGACTTGGAGTAAGTCAAACACATTTGGGTCTTCATTTCATTAATAAACATTAATAAATTTTCCATAGAATATGATTCAATTAAAAAGTAACTGAAAGTTAAG
This sequence comes from Turnix velox, assembly GCA_013400935.1. Classification (NCBI taxonomy): domain Eukaryota; kingdom Metazoa; phylum Chordata; class Aves; order Charadriiformes; family Turnicidae; genus Turnix; species Turnix velox. The sequence continues at coordinate 51,007 of VZTY01009373.1, read as the reverse complement.
GTTCAATTAATAAGTTTAGGTTTAAAAAAAAAAACACAAAAAAACCACCCCAACAAAAAAAAACAAACACCAAACCAAGTGGTTCTGGTCCAGTTTTGATTAACTGCCTCATAAGGCATATAAAACCTGCATTTTTCTTCTTAGGACACTGATATTGCAATCTGTAGTCAGGAACATATTCAGAAGATTACTGAAACATGTATGCATTGTGTACTTTTCTTGGGTGGTTATGCAGAGTTTGTGATAGTAGAGTGATGGGAAATAAGTGAACAATAATATTGCAGTTATCAGTGTGTATGTGTTAGGTACTGAAGTTCTTAGGGGTAATGCCATTGCTGGATTTAGATTGATGTGATATTTCTTTATAAAAACTTCTAATGCTATACCATACATCAATACGTACTATTTACAAACTCATTCAGGAAACATACTTTGGTTCATTGAATGTGGGCCATTCAACCCGGTCCAAGTCCTGTGATGGCAAAATAAAACAGAAAAATTCCTGCTTTTCTGTCTCATGGACACATAGAAAACTTTTCAGCTAAAGATGCTTGGGGCTCAATTTTATCTATCCTGGAAGAGGGTAAAATTGTGGCATTTTGGTTGTCTTTTAGCCTTCACTCCAATGAGGAATCTGAAGAATTTTATTACTATGACCTTTATAAAATAACATGAAATCTGCAAGAATTTCAATAAGTTGTGCAAACAGCTAGGGTCAAGTTGTGTGAAAAAAGACAGGTTAAAACTAGGAATTCAGCTTTGTCCTTTCACAAATAGGACATTAGGCCAAGCATTACTGTGTGCTCTACCTGACAAGGCACCCCAAAAATATTTGCAGGCCACTCATTCATCAGCCAGAAAGGAAAAATTTTCAGCATTTTCCTGGAATATGTCCTCAGCTGCATTCACAGAATCACATAATGTTAGGGATTGGAAGGGACCTCAAGAGATCAACTAGTACAATACAATACCTAGATCATGTCACACAGGAACACATCCAGGTGGGTTTTCAATGTCTCCAAAGGAGGAGACTCCACAGCCTCTCTGGGCAGCCTGTTCCAATATTCACCCACCCTCAATGTGAAAAAGTTTGTCCTCCTCCAGTCCTCAGGCACTTCTTCTGTTCCTGATACTCAGGAAATACCTGTTGCCTGAAGTTTGCTGTGTTTCCATTTCTAAAATGACTGTAGGTGCCTTATGTAATCCGTGTTTGTGTATGCAAATTGAGTTTCTTGCGGAGACATTCTTCTCATTCTTCTGTTTGCAGAGATAGTCTTGTCATTTTTAGAGATGCTCTTATCCTATAAAGTGCTCTTATCCAAGTGCAAGGTCCTGCACCTGGGTTGAAGCAATCCCAAGCACAGATACAGGCTGGGTGGAGAGTGGCTTGAGTCCAGCTCCAAAGAGAAAGACTTGGG
>VZTY01009373.1:29553-49224 GCA_013400935.1 Turnix velox | reverse complement strand
CCCCGGGACCGCCTGATGTAGTGGGGGGTGTCCCTGCCTATGGCAGGGTGGTTGGAACTCGATGACCTTTAAGGTCCCTTCCAACCCGAACTATTCTATGATTCTATGATCATCCATGACTTACCAAAGATTAAGGAGAGTAACCTAGCTTCCTCAGCACCCTTGGGCACATTCCATCAGGACTTATGGATCTGTGAACACTCAGATTGGTTAACTGGTCCTTACCCAGCCCAAGGCATGCTTCTCCTTTATCTTTACTTCACAGGGGTGTCCTGCTTCTCACAACAGCCTTCAGCAGTGTAGGCAGAGACACTGTAGATTCTGTAGTAATTCTGTAGACATAATTACTGTCAGTAATTCTGTTTAATTGTATCTTCTATCACCAGAGCACCCATCTTATTCATCAGTGGGCCTACATTGCCTGTAGTGTAAATTTTGCCTGCAATATAATTAAGAAATCCTTTCTGTTGTCCTTAACCCCTCTGGCAAGGTTTAATTCTAAGGAGGGATTAGCTTTCCTAGTTGTCTCCCTACATGCTCCGTCAACAGTATTATATTCCTCCCAAGTGGTCTGTCCCTCCTTCCATGCCCTGTAGACATTCCTCTTCCACTTGAGTTTGCACAGCAGCTCTCTGTTTAACCCCTGGTTCCCTTCTTTGACTTCCTGCCTATTGGAATGCTCTGATCTTGAGCTTGGAAGAAGTGGTCCTCAAATGCTACCCTTGGCCCCCTTACCTTCTAGTACCCTGCCCCATGGGATTTCTCCTAGCAATTGCCTTAGAAGACCAGAGCTGGTCCTACTGACATCCAGGATTGTGATTCTGTTTGCTTCACAGTGAAAATATACTTTTGGCTCATACGCCTCTTGGCATACACTGTTTTTCCAGGGCCTTTTCAGGAGAGCTGCCAGTTTATTCCTTGCTTGTATCAATGCATAAGGTCTGATCTGTCCTTGTGAAGAATCAAGGTTTTCCTTGTGATTAACTTCGTAATTTTAGTGAGGTCTCACTACTTTGTTTGCTATGTCCTTGTCTCCTAGTTTTAAATTATTCAGAAATCTGCTGAAGAATCACACTTTCTCAGCATCTAGACAGTTGATGAAGATATTGAACTGTATTGGCCCAGGTATTGATATCTGTCATGCTCCACTTGTTACCAGCTGCCAAACACACGTCAAGTCATTGATCTCTACATAGTGAGACCAGTGAGACCAGCAGTCTGGACAATTGTCAGCTCATCTAAGAGTCTAGCTAATGTGTACTTCTTCATCTTATCAATGATGCTGTAACCTTCACCTTAGCAGTGAGGAGCATTCTATGTAAAGTTTTAGCAAAGCAAAGACAGATCTCAGCCCCTCTGCTTTCCTCTCATTGTAATGGTATGCTCCTCCCTCTACTCCCTAGATTACCATTGTCTCCTGTAACACTACCCAGTGATAACAATCTGTGCTAATTGTAATCTAGTAATGATGGCTCCACCCCAATCAACTTAGTTTCATGGAGACAGACAACAGCCCAATGGCCAAGGGCTAACTTGAGCAAAGCACCCACCTAATCACAAAAGTGTTGGTTTGACATGCAAAGATGACTAGAAGTCTTATCCCTAAAAGCATTGGAAGGGGAACCCAGGAACCCTTTGAGCTCTCTTGAATGACAGGGGGTTGAAACCTAGGAATGCCCCGTGATTAATGATACCTCTCAAGGCTATTTCTCAGGGTTCGGAGATTCTTTGCTGCAAAAGATCCCTGGTTAATGTCAATAGCAGGCTGGACCTTGAAGATTCACTATGATTATACCTTAGCTATTGTGCACATATAATCCTTAAAACAGAAAATGTTCAATTGACTGGATCAAGCTGCATCTAGACTGCTCCCAGAGAAAGCATTTAGAAAGCTTTACTGTCTCCATGACAGTTTCATGTGTCCCTGTCCCTGATTCAGTAAAGAACCAAGCATAACTTGCCATCAAGTCTTGTTGAACCACTATTGCATTTTCTATTAATCTTTGTTAAATCACAGTTTGGTAGCAATAAATATACTTCTGCTTCTCTCTTATGAGTGAAGTGCATCATACCTTTCACAAAACTCACACATGAAGTGAATTGTAGACAGTTGGGTTTTTTTCCTGAAAGAAGTCAGGGCAATCAAGCATAATTTACTCTTATGAAATCTGTCTGTTCACGTTCTCCTTCTGCTTGGATAACTTGCTCCCTAAGTTTTTCAAAGACCAAAATGAGGCTGTCACATCTATAGTTTCTCAAATCATCACTTTTGCTCCCTTTGAAAGTGAGTCCAACCCTTGACTTCCTACAGTGTCCAGGAACTATCTTTGGGCTCTATTACCATGTTTGTTCACAAACCAATTTACAGCTCCACAAATCCTCTCATTACCTTTCATAAGAACAGAATTCTCCCTGCCATCAAGGACTGTCCCTAATAAGAATGATTGTTGAAGACAGAAAAATACAAAAATACACTGAGTTCATAACAGTCAGACCAGGTCTTAGTAAGTTCTATCCCTCTTCCACAGTTCTTCCCAACCCTCTTGTTAGTTTTAGGTAATTTTGGCATTGACCATCCTTACTTCATCCTCTTTTACCTGAGAAATGCTTTTACAATCCTTCTATAAGCAGCTGTAAACATCCATCCATCTTTCTTTCCTGTTTGTTAGGAGCAAGAAAAAGTCTTGAATCAACTTTCAGTCTAAAATACCTGTTTTTTATTGAGGTAATAAACCTTCACCTGTCTCATTCCTACACAAATTCTACTGGTTTTCTTTACTAGGAAAGACAAATATATAATTTTGCCACCGAGTAATTGCTGCTGTTTCCATTATTCCCACTCCCTTTTCAATTGCTGTGTTTGACCAAGTATATTAAAAAAAATATTCCCCCATATTCAGTGCTCTTCTTCCTTGATCTGACGAAGGGGAGAAAGTCTGAATACATTTCTCTAAACACTACTTACTGAGCAACTGTTTACTTGCTGTAGTAAATAATAATTTTGCTTTTTTCCACAGTGTTTCCCAAAGAAATTAAAACTTAATTAGAGGTAAGGGGAAAGATACTACAAGAGACTAAGTGAAAAAAAAAAAAAAACAACTGGTATATTCCAAACAAATTGATCTAAAATTTTTAACACTGTTTCTTGAACTCTCTGTGCCAGAAAAAAGCAATAGTATGAGGGAAAAGCAGATTCATATATGGTCTATAGAAGAATTTTCTTTCTGAAGATTTTGGATTGTTTTGTTTGGTTGGTTGGGTTTTGGGATCTTGGGGGGGAGGGTTTGTTTTTGTTTGTTTGTTTGTTTTTGTTGCTGTGTTTTAATTTTCTTTTAATGTGAAAGAGGCTAACTTTTTATATACAATATTTTTCTGTAATAAACTTCCACACTACAGCCACAACATCCTGATAGGGTTGAAGCACTACATAACATAGTGCTTGTTAATGCTATAAAGTCCTGTGTTTACATAATGTAAACAATTTAATGGCAAAAAAGGAAAGAACTGTGTACTTTGTGTACTCTTACATGGATTTCTACTCACTCCACTTATTCAAAATACTCTCCTTTTTTAAAGGGCAGAAGCTAGACTGCTTTTAAGAGGCCCACAGAAATGCAGACAATCACTTGATATTCAGCCCAAAGAATTTGTGGAATTGCTATCTGAGATGCAGTTTCTCTTCCAGATTTGTTTTAAAAACATAAAATATCTAGCACATACCTACACTGGTTGTTAACTTGATTGATTCCTCACAGACTACAGATGTGGAGAACTCTGTAAAGGGATTAATCACTGCACCCTTTTCCCTTCTTTGCCTGAGAAGGAAAAGAAGCCAGGCATTATGTGCAAAGAAGATTAAAATGAAGTTGAAACTAAGAGCTTTGCTTTCTCTAAGAAAAAGTGAAAAGAGGTTAGGGAGGAAAATATTTTTATGATGTTCAGGAAACAGAATGAGGGTGAAAAGTGCTAGAGAAAGCATTGATTTGATGCATGATCTTGATACAATCACAAGACTACAAGTATAAGGAAGGAGTTTTGCCACCATCTATCGGTGAATAGGAGGAAGAGACAAAGCAAGCATGTTTGTTTCCTGCCTTCTCTTGCAAAACTAGAATTTTTCATTATTTTCTTAATTCATACATATTTTGAATCCAGATTAATGGAATACTGCTGTCCCTCTTACGTGACAAAGAATTATATGCTGTCTTTAATATGGCCACAGTAAAGATTCACCCTAATCAATACACCTGTTGTATTATGAGCAACCAAAACAGGAATGTGGAGGAAACAGACAAAGGACTTCGATCCCATTAGGGATTGTTTTGTAGGCAATGAATGAGTTGTAAATGACACTCCTTTTCCACTGTGAGCAAGGAGGTGGAGTCCAGCTGTCATCTGCACCATTCTGAGCTGCTACTGAGTGGTTTAGCCTCTTTAGGTCAAGCTATAACAATTCCTTATTCACATCAATGTGTTTGGAGCTGTATAAGGTGTCTACACAGCTGTACAAGTAATACAGCTTTGTTAAGTTACCAAAAAACAATTATCTGTTTGTCCTTAAGGAAGTACTTGGGAGGATCTCATCAGTAAAATCATACCTGAATATTACAGGTCCTGAATTAAATCAGTCTAAAAAAGAAATCAATAGTAATAAAATCCTCCAATGCTCTGTAAATCTCGGGAGAATGGAATGAATTTAGAGGATTGCATCTGTTCTTTCTAAAAGAGCCACCAAACTATATACTAATAGCATACTATTATTCCTTGTTTGTTAGAAAAATGTTCTCAGAGCAAAAAAATTACATTAATTGCATATTACAAGAGGATTTAATGTATGTCACAGATGTATTGCTGCTTTCTTCTCTAGACCTTCTCTAGACCTTTCTTCAGCTATCAAATTCTGTGTAATTTGTGCCTGGATTGCTTCTTGGATCAGCAGTAGTTTCAGGGACAGATTTTCCTTTCTAAGCTGTAGTGGTTTTTAGTGACTGCTTCATTTCACAATCCTAAATTAAGCAGCTAAGCTCTCCTAAACTATACTGAGTCACGAAAAAAACAGGACTTGAAAGATGCATAATTTTGTGGGCTACTGGTGGAAAAGCTTTCTGCCTTTCTCTTAGACTATCTTCCCAAGTTCTGTCTGTTAGACTGATGGAAGCTACGAAACAAATTCAATAAAACGTAGTCTCTCCAGTGCTTAACTCTGACAACAGGTCCCCTGAGCATGCATATACATTAGTGGCTCAGTATGCAACACAAACACTTCTATGACATAAGTCTTTAAAGTCTGCACTTGATGCTTGTTAGGCCACAATTTACACTATGCTGGCACAAAGGAGTAAGTTTTCTTTTCAGAAAAAATAAACTGAACCTTGTACAACAGGGGCCACAGTAGTGTGTGGTGTGGAAAAACAGATACAGGGAATTGAATAATACTAAGCTACCAAAAAAACCAAACCTCAAGAGGAAAATAATAATCTGTTCTACAAGTGGAACATAGTACACAGAATTCTGTGCTTTTGCATAAGACACTCACTGCAGGGTTTGGGAGGTGTCCTGTGCTGCAGCTGTGGGACGTTACTCAAACATCTGAATAACAGTTACTGTTTCATATTTTCCAAGGAGTCCTTCCCATTCAAGTTCTACACTTACACACACTCATTCCTAATTCATATCTTCTCTTTCAATCTTAATTTATTGACTCTTTGCCTCTATCTGGATTTTTAACTATATTTAAAATAATTTTTACTTTACTTATATATATATGTACAGACAACCAAGGAGGCATCTTGGTGGAGAAAATGAGTAACATGTGGGAAAAATATCAGCTTGTAGAAGAACAGAGAAGTTTGCAAACAGGCAAACAACCTGGAGCACAACACAGGAAAATGACTAGGCAGTTGCAGGTCACTGGGTATCAGATAACAGTTGAGGCAAATTTATTCTGAAATGTTAACAGGTGTTACGGAAGCACAATGTAAAATGATGAGCAGAGCAAGGCTGCACTATCTCTAAGCACCTTCACGAGATGAAGGCCGCTTTGCCCTCTTATAATTATGAATTAAAATAGAAATACCCTGCTGTTTCCATAAAAAGCACCGGAAGGCCCAGAAAAGATCTACAAAAAGACAGTGGGTATGTGTGTTTTCAACCCACTAAACTAACACTCAGTGTTCTATGCTATACATCAGTTGACTTCCATCCATATTTCAGTTACAAACCTCACAAAACTCTGCTCTTTCCCAAATGGGTGGGAAGCAAATGGATGGGAAGCAGGAAATACAGACTCACATTCTCAGGCACATGAGGTAGAATTGGCTGTTGATCTTACAAATGCTGATTGAGAACTTTGACCATAAGGTTAACTGTAAGCAAAGTGGGAGAAAAGGTGGTTCCCAGCTCCTTCACTGCATGACATAGGTAATGTTCTGGAAATCTTAATGGCACCTGGCTCCAGCAACTGCAGAAGCCAGGAATTCACTGCTAAGTGGCTCCTGAAGGGAATGCAGCATGAGCCAGTGATTATTTGCTCAGTACTGCCAGTGAGAAGTAAATGGCTTCCTGACTACCCAGCAGTGGGAATTTAAACTGCTTGCTGCTGGTTTTGTGTGCATCTGTGGGATCTTAATGCTAAAACTCTACTTAGGCATATAGGCTCTTGACATCTTCTTATGACTCTAGATCTAAACCAGCAGCACTTTAATGGCCTGCTGCTAGCTTTGTGGGTGCAGTTAGATGCATTACAATTCAGAAGATCCAAAGTTGCTCAAACCAAAAAAAAAAAGATTTTGTCTGTGGGGAAGCCTCACAAAACCCAAAATTAATTGAGAGAGCTTCATAAGCATTGCAAGCATTGGAGCAGTCTGACCTGGGAACTGGTGGGATCATCCTTGAAAGAGGAGTTGAAGAGATGCTATGAGAAATGGTTTAGTGATGTTTTTTTTTCCATCTTATGTTAGACTGATCTGATTGATGATCTGATATACCCCTTTCAACCTTGGCGATTCTATTATTATACAAAATAAAGTGCTGATCACCGATTTACTCTGCTGGGATGTAGATAGAAACAGACCATCTGTCCTAGAGGACAGAGATTTTCATGAATCTTGCTCGGAAGCAAACAAGATGTATCTCTCTCAGATGACAAGGTCCCACCTACCTTTTTTCCATCCCTGTGAATCTTTATTAATTTAATTGCAGATAGGACTAAGTTTGGCTCTAGATGTTTTCATAGAAATCAATTATTTAATTGACTACCTTAGGGCTGGAAAGGAGATATTTGCAGTCATGATTTAAATCTTTAAATAGCATTTCAATCCAGTGCCTATAGCCATTCTATTCTCTTTTAGTGTCTCAGTAGGTTTGAATTCTGTAAAGCCAACACCAAATTTGCTGTGTGGTTTTCTGTGTTCAAAAACCTACAGCACAAATCCAGTATGTAACTGCTGCAAAGGCTAACTCCAAATGCCTTTGAAAAATTAATTTATATATCTTAAATGACAGTATTAGCTGTTATTAGAAGATATGTCCTACAATGTCAAAATAGCCTGAATGTACAAATTTATTAATCAGAGCTTTTTCATAAGAAATTCCACATGTCAATATTGCCATTATGTGAATTAATGAAGACTGGAGATAATGGAATGTTTATGTAAATTATCTTAACTCCATTCTTCTCAGATCTTTATTATGATAACATTCTTGAAGCGCATCTCATGTGGAAGCTACATTAGTTAATTGAGTTATGTTAATTCTAAATTTCTTATAACTGTGTTATTATTTGGATTATTTGGTTGTTTTTTGTTGGCGCTTTTGTGTTTTGAAATACATGAAAGTACCTTTGTTTCTTAAAATTGCTGAAGTCTACCTAATCTCTTAGGCTGACAAGCAAGACCAGATGGCTACAGTACTAAAAAAAGCATTGTCACAGGGTATAAATATTTAATAATCTTTGCTAGTATTAGCTTTGTTTATTTGTGCATTTTCTCTCTTCCCTGATCTATAAATTAAAACAAGAGGCCTATTATTCACATTCCCCTAAACCCCAATAAAAAAAGAAATGGCATTTTTCATTGTCTTCATGAACTTGTGATGTTTTTATGAGACTATGTTGGAAGAAACTGCATGTTTTAACTTTCTTTAATTATTATTCAAGCCAGTGAGGTGTAATGAGAACAGTACTTTGGGAAAGTCATTTACTGCTGCTGCGACTCTTCATTTTCTTCTAACTCCTGGGAGGAAAAAGATACTTTAAGCCCTAAGGTCTGAGCTTCAGCAAAACTTTTGTATTTTCTTTCAGATGGAGTCTTGAGTGCACGCTAGAACACTCTTGCACAGCAGAGTTTTGATGCCAGTGCTGGCAGATATGTGAGATATCCCCAGTGACAGTTATGGTGAGAACAGAAAGCTGTTTTCTAAATATCTTTATTGAACTATGGAACAACATTTTGCAACGCTGCATGGAAATGTGCAATTAAGAGATCTGTTCACCTTCTCACTCTCCATCTTATTTTACAATTAAATTTAATCACCAGTAAGTGTTTAACAGACAGTCCCCAATAAAAGTACTTTATTCTAGATTAACTGAAATACACAGAATGCTTCATGTCTCCAGTTTTGTCCTCCACCCATGCTAGGTGTGTCCCTTCTGTACCTCTCCATAAAATCACAGAGACAGACTACGTCATGGGAAATTTAGCTAACTAATGAGAATGCTGATGAAAATGGAATGCAGATGGCCATTCAGGACTTCTTGTTTGCAGATTATAAAAGATATGTATTTTTAAGCAGAAGAAAGATCCATTAATCAAATGAGAATCCATAACGCAAATAACCACCCACATCTATCACTGCTCAGAGATACCAAACTGATAAAGTTGCTAACCAGAATTCAGGCAGAGGTATAAAAAAATCCCAAGGCTCTTCATTCAATGGGTGAAAAAAAGAAAGTGAAGGACCACTTCAGTGTTTAGAGCCTTCAGAGTAGTTCTTCAAAAACTATAGAGTAGCTCTTTAAAAACATAGCCGCTTCAATCTGAAGAAAATATAGAGAAGAGGTAAATGTTTAAATATGGTTAAATTGCTAACTGTTGCTTTAGTTTTTTCTCCTTTTCTGAGGACCACAATTAGTTCTACTTAAACTAATAAACAAGTGAACTGTTCTGTGTTGTAACCACTGTAGAAAAGCTGCTGTCAGACACCTGCACACAAACACAGACTTACACATTATACATCAGCCTGTGTGCTGCTATTTGGAGTGGTCTTAGTGTAGATAAGAGTAAAAAGTGATCAGCTCTTTCTAATGTTTTAGATAAAACTTTCTTTGGGAATATATGTAGAACCACAAATAAAACTCTGAGCTTAAACAGAGTAAATAACCAGTAGAAAAACCCATTAGCTGGTAAAATTTCAGTTAGAATACACTAATGTGCCTTTAAGTGTAATGAGGTGGGACAGGAAAGAAACAGGACAAGATACAATATAATGGGAATTTAATTACAGAAATTCCTATTTCTTTCTTCCACATCCTCTATAAGTACCCAAGTAAATGAAAAATGAGATATTTCTCCTGGTAGGATACTGGAAAGTATTGAGTTGAACACTACAATATACAGAAAAAAAAATCTGCATCATTCTGTTCTCAAATTTCTATGAAAATCCAGAGCCTCTTCAATGTACCATAAATAACTTTATGTGTAATTCAAGAGTGCAAATCATTTGGTTAGATGCCATGCACATGAATATTTGAGATTTTCCAAATATCCTGTGTAGCATTCAGATAGAATTCAATTATCTATCATTTTATATGTCTTATCTGCTATCATCTTGCAATTGTATGAATCACTTCGCAGTTTTTATATGAAAAAATTGCCTTCTTTCTTTTTCATTCTGCATCCTTATATTCTCACAGGCAGCATTTCAGACCTTTGAAAGTTTTGTTAAAAGGATGCAAATTTATAGGATAAATTATGAAGACATCTGAAATTTAACTTAAAGTTCTAAATTCAGTTTATAAAAAAAATAGCCACTCCTTAAAACTATTAACCAATTAAAAAAATTAAAATATAATTAAATAATGGGGGAAAAAGGTAAGAATCCACAGTCTGTCTGCTGAGTTACAAACTTTCAATAGGATAGAAACTACAGACTGCTCATTATTTGTCTGTTTCTACTTTTAATCTCAAGTTCCTCATGGCAAATGTGAAATATTGCAGGATATCAATCAGGAAACCTCCAAGCATTGAATGATGCAGGTGACAAATAGGTGAGGAGACAACTGTGAGCTTCCTCATATTACAATTATTTTTTAAAGTGCAAAAAGTGAGAGAGCTTAAATCTTCTCATGGGTTTGGGAGAAGCATTTTGCAATATGATATTGAGATAACCTATTCATCTGATGCCTTTTGAATGCCATTAATATGCAATTCATTTGGCCTGACTGAAGACAGATTTTTTTTTCTTAAGAGCAGCAGAACCACCACCAAAATTTAACAATCTTATTTCAAGCTCTTATTTCAGAGGTTTTTAGTTTTTCTTTCGCAAGCTTTTTACAGTAATGTGGTATGAATTCTCATTATTGTTGAAATTACATAATGGATTTTAAGGCAAAAAGACAACAAGGATGTCTTTAAAAGGTGGTCCTCATCATACAGGCTTAGCATTCTTCAGAAAACAAGATAGCCTGGCACAAGTTCTCCAGAATGTATCAGAGTCTCTGAACATCAGACTAAATCTCACAAATGCTATTTATTACATCATTCATCTCTTTTTATATAACAGATAAGAGGTTTTCTCTTTTGTGAATTTGAGGGAAAGTTATGTCTGTTAAACACATTAATACATTTATGTCTTTACACTCACTCTTTTTGCTCATTTATTATTATTTGTATACTCTCCAAAGAGCAGATGGGCTGCTTTTCACATCACCAGCTACTAAAGATTTTCCTTATGGATTTTAGATTAAGATTTTGAGTTTCTTGCTATAATCTCTGAAATTCCATCTAGTCTGGCTACTGAAGCAGCAGTCATGTAACTGATGGTAGATATCAGCAGTCTGAAAGGCAGCCTCAGTAGACCAGTATCAGGCCTGAGGATGGGATCCTAGTATAAAACTGAATTACCAATGAAAATACCAAATATGGATCAGCAGAGGAATGTAAAGCTCTTAGAGTCCGTTAGCAGATGTTCTTAATTCAAGCAAATATTTTCATTACCCAAAAGCATCTCAAATCACACAGGAAAGTGATGTTTAGGCACTCTGTGCTTATGGTTACAAGCAAGAAATATTAAACGCTGAATGTTAGTCCTTTTTTTCACAACTTATAAATAGCAAAAAATTTCCTCTGCACCAAGCTATATGCAACTCCTAAAATTCTGTGTTTGTCTGTGTCCGCAAGTCAGAGCTTTTCAGTAAAACAAATTATTCCAACAATTTACAGCATTTCTAGGACCAAGGGACAACTTGCATAGGCAATGTAAGGCTGATATTGCTGCCTAGTGCACTGGAGGGAGAATATATCCATTACAATCACATTTTCTGTTAATTTTAAAGAATAATGTAGAGAGTATAGGAGTCATTCAGTCATTACCAACTGCAATATGTTTAAATTTCACTGCTAAATTTACTATGCTTGATGTCCAGAAAATAAGCAATCATGTTATTCTGTTAATAGGATTTGTTATTAGTTTTGAGTTTGTTTCTTTGTTTCTTGTCACACAGGTTAAAAAAAATATTTTCTTACTGGGGGAAGGAAGAAGTCTGATGAAATCCTATTATGATGAAAATGTGAAATTGAGATTGTTTATTCTTGACACTGCCCATTTCTTATACTTGAGTAAATATCATCTCAGAGGTAGCAAATGTGTCAGTGAGAGCACATAAGGCATAGTCACCATCTGCACAATCAAAATTTAGGCTCATCATAAACTTGTCCTTCCAGCAAGCGATGTTTTGTATTAGATTGTAGCACCAGGTACCAAATATATCCCATGTGATTTTTGTATTTTATAAAAGCTTGTAAAAGATAATCTGGACCATAAAGGTCTCACATATATTTCTGATCTTGAATTATCCCTACAGGCAGTTTCTACCCACACATGACCTTCTACTGACATCTGCATAGATATAACAGTCTGTCCAGGTAAATTAATCAGCAAGATCATGAAAGGCGGATGGAATATTGAAAGCATAAATGGTAAGCAGGAACCACGATCTATACTCCCACTTCTTTGCTTAAACTTTCTCACTGGAGAGACCAGATTCTGTTAAGCTGAAGTCTTTTTTTATGAAGGAAATGCAGTAGGAATGAGTAAGGGAGTCATAAAACCTCTGGGGCAACAGCTTGCACTCAGCTCTAAGAGGAAATACACGATAAAAGAAAGAAGAGCTCTTGGTGGTAGCAGAACAACTTGAATCACTAACTGCATACCAAAAATTGCTCACTATGTTTGCAGCCTCTCCAGGAATAGTTCTCTCACCAAAGCAGCAATGCAATTTAGACATAATGCAGTTATCTTCTGTTGCTACTCATTGGCAGGTGCACATAATGTGATGAAAACTAATAATTTACACAAGACTTTTAGTAGAACAGGCAGTGTGATTATGAGCCAAAGAGGATGTACATAGAAACAGAGACATTGTGCCAGATAAAGGTAATATGGAAAATGGGATTCATAAAGTAAACAAAGCACATATAAACAAAGGCAACAGTATAAATTGTATTTAAAGCTGACCTAAATTTCCATTCAGAAGAGATCAGAAAGAATGAAACCTTTATCAGTTCTCACAGGGAAGTAATGCATTGGACTTGAGAAAGATATCTCGGTCCTATTAACACAAGATGAGAATTTCAGGGAATGCTGTGAACATTTGCCTAAATTTGTATTTGTCACACAGAAGGATTACATATGAAAGAGTCTTTCCCTGAATTTGATATATGGGAGATGTCAGAATGGATATTAGTCAAACCAGGAAAACATGGATCCAAATTCTAAGACAACTTGATTTGTCCCAGGGAAGGAAGATAGAGACTAGTGGAGACTACAGAGACATAAACTCTAGCAGTAAGAAAGATGGATTCACAAGAACCACACTGAAATCTCATTTTAGCCTATAAATACTTCACAGACTTTAAGAAAAATACACAGCTACTAAAACCAATGTGGAGTTATAGGAAACAACTTATCTCAGGCATCATCATGCCACTCAGTTATGTAGTTTAGGCATTCCATATTCATTATGACTATAACTTAACATACCATGAGCTGAGTAGGCAAATTAAGACTACTGATAAGAAATTGTGTTGATAACCTCTGCTAAGGAGGTGAGAAAAAGTGAAAAAAATGGAGTGAATGATAACAAACACTGTAACAATACAAAAGGTAGAATTTCAGTGTGTCAAGGAGAAGCTGAAGTTCAGGGAACTCTCATATGTAAATGACTGGACTATATTATATGAATTCCTATTAATTCTTATGGGTCAGTAGAAGAAGTAACTAATAACTTCTTCAACAAAGAGATATTTCTATATTTGCTGCAAGTTTTTCTGAGGAGATCAGTGGTGAAAAGACAATACAAAAACTAAATCAGGACCATAATTCAGCAATTTGTGTGAGCTTGAGGTAAGGAATTGAAGAGAAGAAACAGCTCAAAATGGTGGCAAAAATATTTTCTTGTTTGATTTCTGCCCATAAGTGGGCATAAGCCATCAGTTCATATGCACAAGAACACAGCTTTTCCTTATTCATATTATTCACATGCATATGAAATATCATTTTGTAGTACAGGATTTATATGCACAAGGACACAGCAATACAGCCTCTGCTCTATACCACCTATTTTCATGTAAATTAAATCTGCAGCACATGAAATTTAAGGATTTAATTTGATTTCAGAAGCAGAAGAGGAGAAATGGAAGTCAGGTATGTAATGGGAATGGTCAGGAAGAGGTCACATTATATCTATTATCCCTCAATTTCTCAAACAGTCTTAAAACCTATTATGGACTTGCCAGCATCACAAATGTGAAAAGAGTCTCACATTGTATATGAATGCTCACCCACTCTGATCCCAGGGACATTCGGTACACAGTGTGAAAGCATATGAATAGAAACTTGAGAACTTTACAGGATGTACTGAAAACATAAATCTCTAAGTAATTATTTTTCTGCATATCAACAGTAGCTTTTTCAGGCATCTAAATCAGACCTGAGTATGTGGTGTTTTCTTTTTCATAGAGCCCTGGCAAACATAACAGGAAAATAGGTGAAGTTAAAATAACTCAGGGGGATTTGAAGAAGAGCAAATCATTTGACCTTTAGACCAAAAGCAGGTGTGTAATCTGAGCAGCAGCTTCAGAAAGGAAGTGAAAGAAGATCCTGAACATGCTAAATGGTCAGTGAAAGACTATTCAGGTAAGGGAGTGGAACAAGGAATACAGACAGCCATTTGAAGCAGGGAAGGGGCATCTCTCAACCATTTATAATATTTCTATAGCTGTGTTAGGGACAGGAAAACAGACAAAACATTGTATAGACATCATGCTATCAGCAGTAAAGTAAGTTTGGGTATGGAGAGGCAATCAGCACTCATCTAGTCAGTAAGCAAACACAAGTGTGAGACAGCACAGTGTCTTAACCATTACAATCCTAATTGTCATTGCTGGTAGCCCTGCATGCAAAGTTCTGCAGCCTGCTCATCACTTACAACCTGTTAATCTATCTACACAACCTGACAATGCCTTTTGCATAGTGTCCCAGGCATTATAACCCTCATTGTCTTGTACTAAAGCACTGTTATTAAGGCAGATTTCACTTAAGTCTTAGCTGGTTTATTTCTCTCTTCTCATGTTTTACCTTGTAGAATTTTACGACAGAATATTAAAGTATCTTGAGTCTCTTCTTTATAGTTTTTTTTATATTAGACCCTACTAGATGACCTGATATATGTCTTGCAAAGAATTATGTCCATTAAATATAATTGACCAAGGTACACATACAGTCCTCAGCAACAAACATTACTCTGCAGCTCCTAGTGCAGACCAGTTAGACCTAATAGCAAGTTAAACATTAATCAGCAGATAATCAGGTCATGGTGGAAACTGCACAGGTACTGTGAGAAATACCTTTGAGTGACTAGCTATCACCCTGGAGAGGACAGCAAGAGGATGACACTTATTGGAGAACCATTTCAGTTCTCTTCTCAAATGAAGAAGGAAAAGGCTTTCCCTTTTCTCTCACTCACTTTTTCCTTCATTTTTGTTCCCTTCCTTCACACTGTAATTCCGGTGTCAAAGCGTATCATCAGCTATGAACACAGCAAACTTGTCTCAGTATTCTTTGTGCAATGTGGCACATTAGTTATATTATGCTCAGAAAAATTGGTGGCAGGTGATGAAAATAATTTAACTAAAAATAGGAGGAGACATGGGAAATAAAGCCCCAGCACTGTGGCAACAAGATGGCAATGAACAATGCAAGACCATAGAACACATTTGATTTTTCATTAAAAAGAAAAAAATTTTGCCCTCAATTTCTTGTAACCACATACCCCAAGAATGAAATTAATCTGACCTAAATTCATTACAATTTGAGTTAAAAGTTACTATTTTGCATTGAAATCAAGGGGGAAAGACTATTTTTTTCACACCTCCTAGATTCTTGTTTGGTTGAAATCCATGGACCTATTTTTGATGTCCATTTTTTACTCTTAAGAATCTTCTAGAGAATGCAACATTTTATCTCTATACCCTGTCACACTTCTGTATTTCATTAGAGTCATCCCAATCTGTTTTTTACTTTATCTGTGTGTATTAGCTCTGTTCATGTTCCCAAAATCATCTCTTAAGGGCTTGAATTTTACAATAGAATCATAGAATGATTTGGGTTGGAAGGGACCTTAAAGATCATCTAATTCCAACACCCCTGTCATGGGCAACGACACCTCCCACTAGGCCAAGCTGCTCGATCCCTCACCCAGCCTGGCCTTAAACACAGCCAGGGAGGAGGCATCCATAACCTCTCTGAGAAACCTATTACAATGTCTCACCACCCTCGCAGTAAAGAACTTCTTTCTTTAATCCAGTCTAACTCTACCCTCTTCCAGTTTGAATACGTTACTCTTAGTCCTGCCATCACATATCCTATTAAAAGGTCCAACCCCTGCCTTTCTTTAGCCCCCTTCAGGTATTGATAAGCCTTCTTTTCTCCAGGCTGAACAAAGCCTACTCCTTCAGCCTGTACTCGTAAGTGAGGATCTCCAGCCCTCTGATCATCTTCATGGCCCTCCTCTGGACCTGCTTCATCAGATCAATGTTCTTCTTATGTTGAGGGCTTCAGAATTGAACATAGTAAACTTTTAACTATTTCATGTTTCAATCTGGATTTAAGTAGTCTCATGTTATTAGGCCATCTCTTTAGTGTAAGCATGCTTGCCAGTGAATGAACAGTGTGAAAAGGATCTGAGAATTTCATACTTAGCAGAAATCTCTCTGAACAGAATGAAAAAGAAAGTGCAGTGAAGAAAGAAGAGGCATGAGTTTTCAATGTGCAAGTGAGCAGGCGGAGCTCAGACTCCCAAAAAAATCCATAATTAAATGGTAAAATTCTTGTCAATAATAGCATGAGACTTACAAGGGAGCTAATAATCAGACACTGAAGCAAAATACGTGCTAGCATAGAGCAACAGCAGATAAATAGCATACTCAGACATACAAAGAAAACTGTAAATGGTAATGACACTAAAAATTCTTCTGTTGTCCATTGACTTGGCAGACAGAACTCAGGAGAAGGCAGGTGATGAGTGAAAAAAAAGATTAGAGACGTGGACCAATTTACCTCTTAAGAAAATGTATAATTCTCAAAACATTATTTCAAAACTATATACTTTCTAATCCTGAAGTTTTCACAGTTCATAGAAGTCCATAGAATAATCTTGATTGAATAAGACCCTTAGATGTTAGATACAAGAGTTCAGCCATTATTCTATCTCTGCATAATCCAACAACAAACCATGTCCCTCAGTACCACATATACCTCCAGGATGGAAATTCCTTCAAATACCTCCAGGATAGTGATTCAGTCACTTCCTTTGACAGCATGTGCCTGTGTTTGACAACACTTTCAGTGTAAACATTTTTCATAGTACTCAATTTAAACTCCCCCATGCCCAACTCAAGGATAATTGTCCTATCATTTTTTTATTGGGAAGAGACAGACCACCACTTCGTTACACTCTCAGGCTTTTGTAGAGAGTGATAAGGTCTCTCCTCATACTCCTTTTCTTCTGCACAAGCTCCCTTAACAGCTCCTCATAAGGCCGAGCCCGAGCCTCCAGACACTTCATCAAATTTGTTGCCATTCTCTGTACGTCCTCCAGAATTTTAATGTCTTTCTTGAACACACTATTTGAGCTCAAGCCTCACTAGTTGTGAGTACAAGGGGACGAATTTTTTCTGAGTTCTACTGGCCATACTATTTCTAATAAAGGACAATATGCTATTGACATTCTTGGCCACTTGGATACCATGATAGCTCTTCTTCAACTGGCTGTCAACCAACACCCCTGGTGCTCTTTACCAAGCCTATAAGACTTTCATGGTGTTGTTTTGATGCAAGTGCCTTTTAATACCACCTTCTATACATGAGAAAAATCATTTTTTCTCCCTTTCTATGGACAACCAACAACTCATTCTCACTATTAGATCCTTTTTTTTTCCTATGATTTCTTTCCTTAGTGTTCTTTTCTATCTATCCAGTCATTCAAGAAGTCTCTTTACCACTGCCCTCTTCTGAACTTAAGACATGGTATGACCCAAAAAAAATTAACAGAATCTCATTTATTATAATCAAGAAGATTTAAGAATTTAAACGAATGGTTTACATAGAATACTGACTATATAAAGCATTTAAACTACTAAAGCTAATTAAAGCTAATTATTATCTTAAGGTTGAAAGGCAACCACACGTTTTGCATACAAATTTACTTCATCAATCTGTGTGGTACTTGTCTTTGATATCCTAATATTAATAGGCTTTTATTCCCACTGAGGTTAAAACAGGGAGTGCAGATTATACACCTTCATAATTGCTATTATTCTTGATGAGGCTAATTCTTGCACATCACTGAATATAAAGAGCATATATCCTCCAATCTATGCTAATAAGTCATATGAATGACCATTTGCAGAAATTAATGAACTGCTTCTTTTTTTAAAAGATCTGTCAAGTTATCTTCTTAGATGAGTGTTCTCTAAGGTGTTTATCTACAGAGAAACACCTGAGAAACACCTCAGAGGGCTCCCCTCTAAGAAGGTGACAGCCAAGTTGTAGTGCCACTATATAAAAGCATACAGCATGGGCAACAAACAGGAAGAGCAGGAAGACAATGCTCTACTGTGAAGCTACATCATAGTGGCCATTACTGAAATTCTGTAGGATGAAGCTTGTGACTCTGGTGTGGCCTTTGAGGCATACAGAGTATTTAGAAAGGATGGATGAGGTAGGAGGAGTGAAGGGGTTGTTCTCTATATTAAGGTATGGGTAGAATGGGAAGAGAAGCCCCTGAAGAGTAGCCAAGAGAAAACCGAAAGCTAAGGGTGAAAATCAGAAGTAACATGGGAAATCTCCTCAAGGTTGCCTGATCAAGAAGAGATTACTGATGATTATGCCACCAGCTGGAGAAGGAATAACACTCAAAGCCCCACATCCTGCTGGAGGATTTCAACCACCCTGACATGTGATAGGAAAGTGACATGGCAAGGTGTAAGCAATCCTGGAGGTCCTTGGAGTGTCTTGTTAATATCCTGAGGCAGAAAATACAATTCACATGAGAAGATGTGATAATCTCCAGTGCTAGTGAATTCATAGGTGACGATAAGATTAGAGGCAGTTTGGGATGCAGTGACCCACCAGTATGGTGGAATTCACAGTCCTGAGGAAGAAGCATCAGTCAAATAATTTAGTTAGGATCCTGGATTTTAGGAAAGCAAACCTCCAGTTCTTCAATGAGTTATTCAATAGTACCCTCTTAGAAATGGGGACTTGCAGGCAGAATAGAGCTGGAAGATCTTTAAGGGAACTTTCCATAGAGCGCAAGATCTCTTGATCCCTAGGTGTGAAAAACTGAGCAAGAAAGGGAGGAAACACATGTGGTTGATTCAGGACCTGCAGGACAAGCCAAAAAGCAAGAAAGGACCATGCAGGTAGTTCAAGCAGGGACAGTTATTTTGAGAAGAGTACAGAGACATTGCCTGGTTCTGTAGTGATGAGGTCAGGAAGGCCAAGGTGCAGCTGGAGCTCAATTTGTTGAAGAACAGTAAAAATAACAAGGGTCTCTGTAGGTACATAAACCAGAAAAGGAAGCTTAAAGTAACCTTATCCCCCTGATAAGAAAGAATGAAAAACTCATAATAATATGAGGAGATGGATGAGATGGCCAACAACTTTCTTTGCCTCAGTTTTCACGAGCAAGCCCTCTCTTCACCCCTCCTGAGTGGAAGACTACAAAATGGAGATGAAGGGAACAAAAAAAATAAAGGACCATGCAAGGATACTGAATGAGCATAAATTCATGGGACATGATGAGATGTGTCCCAGATTCCTGAGGGAACTTTACTATTGTAGGGGCTGACTGTTGAATGTGAGCCAGTAGTGTGCATTTGCAACCCAGAATGT
>VZTY01009373.1:2718-28791 GCA_013400935.1 Turnix velox | reverse complement strand
AACTTCCACAGGGAGTTGTATTTAAAAAAATATGCTTGGGAAGGGACCTTCAAAGATCATCTAGTCCAACCCATATGCCTTCATCTCAAGAAAATGAAACTCTGATTACCTGTATACATTTTTTTTTAAAGTTTTTTATTTATCTTTATTTACTGTCTTTATGAATTTCATTTTCTGCCTTCTTGGCCTACTTTGTAGAGTTCAAGTCTCTGATTATGTAGACAACTACATCTGCCATTAAGGTAAAGAATATACTACACTCAATTTTTGTAAAAAAAAAGGATAAAATAAATGGAAAATCCTAAGTTTTTAATATTCTTATGGAAGCCTAATGTAATAATATGCAATAATTCTCAGTTCTATCTAACAAAGAGTGCTAGTATTTTTTTCGTTAGGAATAGGTAAGTAGATTTTACTGTCAGCTGCTGTCCTTGATTTTGCCAGTGACCTTGTTCCAACTGGTTCTGAACACAAGAAAATTTGCAAACCTTTCTCCTCTGCTGCCACTAACTGATGATAGGTAATTATAAAGAAAATCTCAGAATTATCTAGTATTAAAAAATAGATTAATATGCATGATTAGAATCTTAATACATTAATTTCCTATGTTTTTTTTTTCTTTATATGCTCTAGAATACTAAGAAGGAAATTAGTACGTGAATTGGCAGTATTTTGGTTGGTTTCATTGGCTGTGTTTTTGATTAAAAACATCTTAACCTTTATCCTGTATTGTAGAATTGTTTTAGAAAAGTTAATTTAAAAGTAATACCCAAATTTATATCAAAATGGCTGGACATTACTCAGGGGCATATTTCTGTACCATAGATGGGAGTAGAAAAAAAGGAATAACAGTAAGAAGTAGCCCCTGAGGCATAAGATAAAGTGTGCAAGAATTGTTCTTTGATTTTTGAATCCAGAGTGCATTGCTAGGTTAAACAGCAATTGAGTATGGGTAATTTGAGAAAGACACAGAAAGATAAAATGGAGAGGTAAATGGAAGTCTTGTGTTACATTTGAGCAGGTAGGAAAGATTTTGAACCTGTAATGACTGCATCAAGGACAGTAGTTTCTGTAGAGTAAAAGGAGAGAGAGGTTCAGTAGCTAAGCTGGAGAAGGTCTGTATGGATCATGGTAAAGATTTTTCTTAGAAGAAATGGGAAAGTTGAATGATCATAATGTGCTCATTGATCTGAACAGGGAGAAGGGTCTTCTAATGTACTGATAATAACATTACCTTCCCAGTCTGAACTCGGTAGAAAAAAGAGGTGTATCGCCCTGTGATATGATTTCTTGCAAATTATGCCACAGGAAAGAATTTTTGAATCAAGAGAAACATCATGTGAGAAAACATAATCCAAGTTTATCTCCAGTAAGGGAAGTTAGCAAGGAAACATAAGCTATGTATTACAATGTCAAGACTAGTGAGCTGGTTGAGCCTTGTTCCTTGGAGTTGCTATTTCTTCCAAGGGGATTGATTCAAAAGAATCAATAAAGTAGGGAGTAAGTGGAAATACTCATTCTTATTGAACTTAATTTTTAACAAAAAAAAAAATTCCTACTTATAATCAAATTTAAAATCTAGTTTTTCTAAGAAGAATGGATGCAAATGGATCCAAATTCGTAGGAGATAGATTTAGGCAGGATAGAAGAAAGAAGTTCTTTACTGTAAGGGTGGTAAGACACTGGAACAGTCTGCCCAGAGAGGCTGTGGATGCCCCCTCCCAGGAAGTGTTTAAGGCCAGGCTGGATGAGGCATTGAGCAACCTGGTCTGGTGGGGGGTATCCCTGCTCGTGGCAGGGACAAGGTTTGGGTTGGAAGGGACCTCAAAGATCATCCAACCTCCCTGCCATGAGTATGATGATCTTTAAGGTCCCTTCCAATCTAAACCATTCTATAAGTCTATGATTCTATATAAGAAATTAGAATATCTATTATCTTGGTTTCCATCAACCATTGTCTCTGTCTGAGGTAGTCAAAACTCTTTTCCAAAAGAACATAAGCATTATAAATTAGCAGGAATGTTTACCTTGTTCCAAACAGAGAAAAAGTGTTTTTCTCAAAGTTTTTGAAATTGGACATTGCTAAAAAAAATGTTCATAATTCAGTATCTTATGTGATCACAAGAAAATGTAGCCCCAGAACCTAAAAGCAGAAGTTATTTAATTTTTCATTCCTGAAATAAAAGGTATTCATTGACACCAAGCTGTGTGGCACCAAGCTGTGTGGCCATCTATAGGGACAAAGGCAGCTCTGAGACAGGCTTATGAAGGCCTCATGAAGTTCAGGCTAAGCACAAGATTCTGTACCTAGGTCACAACAATCTCAAACATAAATACAGTTATGAAGAGAATGGATCAAGAGTGACTCTGAGGAGAAGAACCTGGAGATGTTGGGGAATGCAAGGCACAACTAGAGCCAGCAACAGAGCTTGCAGCCAAGAAAGCAAGCCACATCCTGGGCTTCATCAAAAGAAGCACAACTAATAGGTCAAGGGAGGTGATTCTCACCCTCTGCTCTGCTTTGGTGAAACCCCAAAAGCACCCCTGACTCATTGTTCAGCTTTGTATTCTTCATTACAAGAAAGATATGGACCTGTTGAAGTGACTCTGTGGAGATGATCAAGGGGCTGGGATACATTACCTATGAAGACAGGTTGAGAGAATTGAGATTGTTCAGCTTGACAAAGAGAAGGCTCCAGTCAGAACTTGGAGCAGCCTTCCAATACTTGAAGAGGGACAACAGGAGAGTTGGGCATGGACTCTGTTGGGGAGTGTAGTTATAGAATGGTTTTAATGGTTTTAAACTGAAAAGGATTAGATTAAGCTTAGAAATCATGAGGAAAGTATTTACAGTGTGGGTGTAGAGACTCTGGAGAGTTATCCCCAGAAGTTAACATCCATAGGAAGGTTTGGAGTACTTGACTTTCTTAACTCTGGATTCTCCTTGACTTATTTACAGTCTTCACCTGAGATACCTGAAGTGCAGACGCTGCACATCTGTGTGATAGAATGTACATGAATGACTACAACACTTAGTGGATGACATCTAAAGAAGTTACCAGAATGCTAGGTTGGTTGGTTGTTTTTAAAAAAGACAAAACTTCAAAACGAAGAAATTGAACACAGAATGTGCCACATGTCTGCAACTCATTTAAAAGTAGTTAAGATTGAAAGGAGGACATCAAAATAATGACAGCAATGGTCCTGGGGATCTAATGTCCATGTTAAAGCAGTTCTAAATAGACCAAGTACTTTCTTAATCTGTGGCATAAGCATGTCTTCCCAGGGTCTTCACCCTCACAGCTATTCTTTCATGACTTTATATAAACCATCCAGCAGGGACACAACCTCTTCTCTTAGCTTATCATCCTTAGAATGAGGTCTGTCTTCTCCTCCAGTGCATCTGATAAGCCACTGTATGGTATACCATCTCAGTTACTTAATGCAGAGATTTTCTGACTATCTCAGTCCATGTATTTTTTAAGAGAACCCCAATTCGGAAAGCATATGCCTTGGGTATACCTTTGCATTATGTCAGGACAAGACCTTGAATGTAATATAACGTATTTTATGGCCTTATTACTATAAGAAAAGAAAGCATGCACATAATTTTTTTATCTCAAAAATGTGTATACCAACCCTCAGGAATCTGATCTCATATGTCTGTCTTGCAGTTTAGGCAGACCTAAAGAATAAAATCTCACTGCTACAAGAATCCTATCTTTAAAGGTGTCAAAATCAAAACACTGAGAAAACTGAAACCCAGAGTGCAGCTTAAGACAATGTCAAATTCCAGTGCACACATCTCTGTTTCAGAGTACATAAAATTCATTTATTAGATTGAAGGAGGAAACCATCTTTCCAGTCCTTCCACCTGCTATAAGAATGATAAGCTATTAATATTTTATAAAATCATGTGGAGCATATAGAGTAGCGATTATTTTATCTGTAATAATCTGTTTTATGAATATGTATGTCTTAGAACTTTGAAAATAGTTGTGCATGTGAAAGACTTGATCAAGTCAGATTAGGCTAACAGTGAAATGTGAGAAGAGGCCTTTGAAAACTGAATTTCACACCATTTGCATGGGAAATATTCATTCAGCTCCATACATAAAGTAGGACAGCAGAATTTTAATGATCAATCATCTTAAGTGTGGAAAAAATCACTTGGGAATTTAAGACAATATTCAGAAAATCAGGCTTTTTAGCAGAAAAAAAAAATCTTGACCATTCTATCCTGATGAGGTTTTTAAAAATCTTTATTTCTTTTCATTTTGGGGTTTTTTTGCTTGTTTTATTGTTTTTTTTCCATATTAGCCTGACAGATGGCAATTACTTCTGTCTAGTAATTATTAGATTCAGCAGCATTCACACTAAAATTACAGTATCATTAAAGACACTAAATATAAAACTTAACATTTCTCAAGATACACTGAAGGGAATAGACAAGTTCCATTATTAAGGGAACAGATAGTGGAAGCTCCCAGCTTAGTACATTATGGCTATTCTCATGAGTAATTGTCACTTTGGTAGCAGTGGATTCATTCCCACAAAAATTTTACCCCTAGGCAAACTCTAAGTTTGCCCTAAAGACAAACAGGGCATGCTCCTGCATGCAGCAACCACAGCCAGAATACTACACTGTAGCTGCACCCTGCATCAGCTTTTGGGATATCTTCCAGCCAAAAATCAGCAGCTCCACTAACATGCATGCTTCCACCCAGAACATGTCTCTTAAACCACTGAAAACATTACCTTGTACTACATTTTAGCTCCCATTGATGACATTCATGTGTCTCACAGATTTTGCCAACTGACAGTATGAGCATCTACTCTCCAATCTGCAGTATCTTGGGATATCTGAAAACCTTCCCTCTGTGTTGTAATAAAGGGGGGGAAAGAGATATAGAAACACTGACTATCAGGCTCTAAGGATGGTTCTGCCTGACTGTTTGAGCTTTGGATCTGAGTATCTTGGTATTATTTGATGGAAATTCCCGGAAGAACACCCAAAAGAAAAGTAATAGTCTTTTCCAAATTGTTTGGGCTGCTACTGAATTAATATATTATGTCTCCAATGGTCAGGAAGAATAGGCTTGAAGAAAGTCACGGGATTGGACCTAATTACTGTTGTAGGTACAGTTAAGAAAGCAGTTTAGGACAGAAAAGGTGCAAACTTAGCATGCTTTCTTTGGGTACAAACAGGACACAGTCACTAACCTTCTATAAATGCAGTCTATGACCTAATAACATTTAGCCCATCACATTGTGACATGGCAGGTGTGTTTGATCTCAGCAGCTCAGCTGAATACAAGAGGCAGCAGAGTCGCTTTAAACAGCAAAGCCATCAGAAAGAAAATAATACCACATTTAATTTACCATGCTGCAGTGAAATATGACTTTCTTTTACAATAAGCTTTACCGAGGCTTTATTTGAAACCACCAAATAAAATTTTAAAAAACACACTGGTATTGAGTTAAGGATTAGAATTGTATGATTGCTAATGAAAAATACATACTGAGCTAACAAGCATGTGCAAATTAGGT
The DNA here is from genome assembly GCA_013400935.1 of Turnix velox. Taxonomy (NCBI): domain Eukaryota; kingdom Metazoa; phylum Chordata; class Aves; order Charadriiformes; family Turnicidae; genus Turnix; species Turnix velox. Next base: position 23,241 of record VZTY01009373.1, on the reverse strand, counting down.
TCTTTTTTCCCTATCTTCTTAACACAGGCTATAATATTCTATTTCACTAAGTCATCCTATCAGAATATTAAATTTTTCCATTAGCAGGATTAGATTAGATCTCAATATTAAACCATGTACGTCAGTGCTATTAAATGAGACTTGTTCCTTAGTCCTGCTACTGTCCTGGTATTATTCCAACTAAATACCTTTTTCTTACATTCAGCAGGGATTTGAGCAGGACACAGCTCTTAATATTAGGAGCTCTCCTGGTAACAGTTCATAACGAAGAGCAACAACTGAGAGGCAAATCCCCGCAGTCAAATAGACTTAAATAAAAATAACATCTTTATTTTTTATGTTGCAAATTACATGAAATGCCAAGCATATGAATTTAATGAATATGACTTCCTAAAACAATAAACAAGATTTGGTTTATAGTTTGGTGTTGTTTTATGGCTTGTTTCTCTCTTTTTTTTTTCATAGCACAGCAGAAACAAATTAAATTTGCTCTCATATGCACTTCTCATAACTATCATCTGTGTTGTAAACATCTTGTCTGTAACTAGAAATTCAGCCTTACAGACAACGAAGCCCACGTAAGTGCTAAGCTGAAAAGTAGATGGAAAACAGGATGAGCTTTGTCTGTGGAAAAAAAAAATTTCTCAAATGAAAACCCTTATATGAAACTCAGCTTATGGATGACTGGTAAATTATGCTTCATGTTCAATTAGGAATTTTTTTCATTTGAGCCATGATAATTATGCAGGCTGGGGGTGCATATGCTGTTCCACTGATGCATCAGAAACCAGATTCTTTTATTCTGTATAGTCCTTCACAATATTAAAGCATACATTATTATGAATGACCTAGCAAAAATCCTTGCTTACACAGCCCACAATAGAATGTTTGCTAATGTATTAAAAACATACTGTGAAAAAGTAACATGGTGTTAAAATAACTGAACAGAGGCTTTAGAGAAACTAAAAATGATAACCTAATAAAAAAGTACAAGTTGCTGGCTGCAGTTTACCAAGGTACACAGAGAAAAGTAATAGAGTGCGATGATTTCTCATGTTCTGCAAGCACAAGTGCTGTTTATTTCTAAATCATATTTCATGTCCCAACTTTTCTTGTATTTTAATTTCTAAAGGATTTCAGACCCTGAAACATGGAAAATTATTGATCAAGGTGTCAGTAGAGGACTGAGTTAAAGCATAAAAACAGAAATAAAGATCAGATGTCTTAACCATAGAATGTTTTGAGTTGGAAGTTACCTTAAAGATCATCTAGTTCCCACCCCTCTGCCCTGGGCAAGGACACATCCCACTAGACCAGTTGCTCAAAGCCTCTTCCAACCTGGCCTTGAACACCTCCAGGGATGGGGCATTGACAGCTTCTCTGGGCAACCTGTTCTGATGTTAAAACGCTCTCAGAGTGTCATAAATAACTCTGAATAATATTATATTGCCCATCAGCCAAACAGGGACTACAAGTCCAATTGTTATTGCTATCTCTGACTTACTGCCTTAGGTGTTTTATGTAAGCACCATGAGACATCTTGGAAGGAGAAAGATCCTAAGTCCAGCATCAGCCAATCTAGATAGTAGCAAAGAATTGCATTTTCACACTGAACAGTGACATAGACATCCTGAGGCTTTTTCAAGTGGTAGACAAGAAGACAGCAGTGCTACTATTTTCCCTGTGTTACTGCATTCAGTAATATAGACAAAACTTAAGGGAACTTAAAGAACTGCATCTTCCCCACTTGGGGCACCAGCTCAGCATTTTAAGATAATTGCTGTATGTTCAGGTTGAATTTGATGTGTGTGTACTCCTGTGTCTGCACCAGCACATGACTTTCCATCTCTGGGCATGACAACATTCTGAAGAAGCAACAGGATGTATATTGCCTCTCTTCTCTCTCCTGATAAGTAGACACTGTTTTGTAATTACAATGGTGAAGGGAGATTATTGTCACTGTGACAAAAAACATTGTGTCTCCACCTCAGTCAGAGCAGTGGAAGAACACACTGGATCACAGCAGCTTGAAAAGATACATGAGGTCATTTCCCCTGGCATTTCCCCTGGTAAAGTGCTAAGTCATTTTAGTAGAACATCTACCAGTTTACAGGAGAGCAGTGTAATGAAATGAAGCTTCATCTCTCTGCAAATTCCCTCTGTCCTTAGCAGTTTAAATTAAACTCCTGGCAACAATGAATTTCCAGAGAGATTCTGTTAATTTACAGGCACCAGAGGTGCCACATGTTACAATTTAATTATGAATTTTGCTTTATTGCAACCTGTTCCTCTTGAAATCAGCAATAAATTTTCTGTATTTCTTTCCTGGTACCCTATTTTAAAGTTTGAGCTTGTGAGCACTTGAAAAATCCTGCTTCTTAAAATAATGACAGTTGCTACACTGTGATTGCAGAGAGAATTTTGCATATCTTTGGAGGAAAATGATTAAAAAATATTGTACATATTTTTTAAAATCATAACTTACAATATTTATAGCCAAGACTCATAGTTTTCCAATGTTTTGATGGGTGATGATAAACTGCAGAGTACTGGAATATATCAGATTCTGAAAATGTATGAATGTACTAAGCAATCAGCTCAAAATGGTTTGAAATAAACATATCTACTTGCTTCAATAAAGTTGGTTCATTTTCCTTCCTTTAGGTATGACTTACATTGTTCCCAAAGCACTTTTATATTTTGGCATAATTAAAACCCAGTAAAAAGTACTTGAGTTCATCATCCCCAACATCACTAATGGGGAACAGGAGAGGTGCCTGAGGACTGGAGGAAAGCAAATGTCACTCCAGTCTTCAAAAAGGGCATGAAGGAGGACTTGGGTAACTACAGACCTGTCAGCCTCACCTCCACCCCTGGAAAGGTGATGGAGCAACTTATCATTGGTGCTGTCTCTAGGAACATCAAGGATAATCAGATCATTAGGGGCAGCCAACATAGATTCACCAAAGAAGTCATGCTTGACCAACCTGATAACATTCCATGAACACACAGCCAAGTGGGCAGATGATGGTAAAGCAGTGGGCATCTTGATTTCAGTAAAGCATTTCATGCTGTCTCTCATAGCATCAGCATTCTCACAGCTAAACTGAGGAAATGTGGTCTGGATGACTGGGATGTGAGGTGGCCTGTGTACTGACTAAAGGAAAGAAACCAAGAAATTGTGGTCAATGGGACAGAATCATGCTGATGTGGTCTGTGTACTCACACAGTGTACACACAGCATCTAGTGGAGTCCCTCAAGGATCAGTACTGGGATCAGTACTGGTCAATATATTCACCAGTGACTTCGATGAGGGATCAGAGTGCACTATTAGGAAGTTTGCTGAGAAAATGAAACTAGGAGGAGCGGCCAACACACCATCCTGCCAGAGCTAGACAGGCTGGAGAGTTTTTGGGGGGAGAAATTAAGTGAAATATAACAAGGACAAGGGCAGAGTCTTGCATCTGGGCCAGAAAAACCCCATTTATCAACAGAAGTTGGGACTAAGCTGTTGGAGAGCAGTGTAGGAGAAAGGGACTTGGGGGTCATGGTGAACAGCAGGATGACCATGAGCCAGCAATGTGCCCAAGAAGGCCAGTGGCATCCTGGAGTGTATTAGAAGGGGCATGGTAAGTAGTTTGAGGTTCTCCTTCCTCTTTACTCTGTCCTGGTGAGACCACATTGGGAATACTGTGTCCAGTTCTGGGGCCCTCTGTTCAAGAAGGGCAGGGAACTGCTTGAGAAAGTCCAGCCCAAAACCACAATGATGAAGGGATTGGAGCATCTCCATTTTTAGGAAAGGCTGAGGGAGCTGGGTCTTTTCAGCTTGGAGAAGAGGAGACTGCAGAGTGACCTGATTAAAGTTTATAAATATGTAAAGGGTGAGTGTCAGGAGGATGGAGCCAGACTCTTCTCAGTGACATTCAGTGTTAGGATAAGGGGCAATGGGTGCAAGCTGGAACACAGGAGGCTCCACATAAATGTAGGAAATAACTTTTTCATGGTGAGGTTGACAGATCACTGGAACAAGATGCCCAGAGTGAGTGTGGGGTCTCCCTCTCCAGAGACAATCAAAACCTATGTGGACACCTACCTGTGACCTGATCTGGTGTTTGTGCTCTGGCGGGGGATTGGACTAGATGATATCTAGAGATCCCTTTCAATTCCTGACATTATGTGTGAACCTTTTTGATCTCAGCGATTTGATGATTGATGTTAATTAATAATTTTTCATTGGAAAGGACCTCAAGAGATCATCTAGTCCAGTTTCCCTGCTGAAGCAGGGATATCTACACCAGATCACACAGGCAGGCACCCAGGCCGGTGTTGATTGTCTTTAGATAAGGGTACCCCACAACCTCTCCGGGCAGTCTGTATTACATTATTAGAAAATACAGAAAGTATTTTCTAATACTTCTGTGGAACCTCCTATGTTCCAGCTTGCACCCATTGCCCCTTATCCTATCATTGCATGTCACTGAGAAGTGTCTGGCTTCATCTTCCTGGCACTCATCCTTTACATATTTATAAACATTAATCAAGTCACCCCTCAGTCTCCTCTTCTCCAAGCTAAAGTGACCCAGCTCCCTCAGCCTTTCCTCATAAGGGAGATGCTCCAATCCCTTCAACATCTTCAAGGCTCTGCTCTGCACTCTCTCAAGCAGTTCCCTGTCCTTGAAATGAGGGCACCAGAACTGGACATAATATTCCAATATTCCTCACTAGGGCAGAGTACTTGGGGAGGAGAACTGGCCACACCCTTTCTAATACACTGCAGGATTTGCTAAAGGGAAGATTTTTTAATTTTATCAAGTGCAAAGATATGGGGATATTGTTATTAGTGCTGTTGAACAGCAAGTTCACCATTTGTACAGGTTCAACATAAATTAGTCCATTGTGACTTGATAATACTCTCCTTTTGTCAAGTCTAGAATCATTAAATTGATACAGAACTTATTCCACCAGCTCCAGAGGAAGTATTCTGACTTCAGTACAAAATGTTGATTAATTAGGTAATTCTCATCAAGTTAATAAAATTAGTATTATACCGGGTAACCAAAAGCATCTATTACTGTGCATAAAACTAAAATACCTTTGTTCTCCACTCTCTCTTACTTTATAACAGTAAAAGCAAATATAAAAGGAAAGAAAAAATTCTGATGGAACATGTCAACAACTGTCAAGAATTCAATGACTACATTAATTAAAGCCCATGTTGGCTAGGTTGGGCAGTAATTAAAAGTCAATCGAACAAAAAAAAGTTGTACTGCATTACTAAACCTTCATCAATTTGTTAAGCACGAAATGTCAAAGCTGCTGAATGTTATCTAGCTGACGTTAGCACTAATGTAAAATAGAAGACTAGAGAAAATATGCAGAAATTTAATCACCTTTTTCCCTGCTTTTTTTGATAGATGGATAAATCTTCTTTAAATAGGGTCACCTCAATGTCTCCTCTCAGAGAATTTAAAATTTAACTGTAGTGAATAACAGTCCTAAATACGTAAGATCCTTATCCATTTATTTTTCTGTGACACTAATTGTATCTATCTCCTCTGTAACTCAATTTGATATGTCTTTTTATTATTGGCACCCTGTTAACAAATAAGGAAGCTGAAGCATACCAGGATGTCCAAAACAAAGACTTTTGAATTCCTAAATCTCTGTAAGGTTGATGATATGGCTGTTTAATATTACCTTGTCCAAAGGAAATATTGTACACCTGCCCTGTGATTTATCTTTACTTACAAAACCTCTGCATCCAAATGTCACCTATAGAGCATCTGTGTGTATCATCTTCTCAGACAGATAAATAATAAAGTGAATGAATTTCAAAATCAGTTCCAATCCTCAGTGAAGCTGATTATAGCCATGTATAAGTCAGAAAAGTAAAACAATGCTTTAAATCAACATGTCATTTTACATGTGTTATTATTAGATGTTTACTATTTAGTTGGAGGTGTAGTGTGATTTATTGTGGTTGCCCTTAAAACAGCCATTTTTAGAAAGAAAGCTCTGGATGGAGGCCATATGAACAATACAGGAAAGTTAACAATCAGGAACTTAGTTGTATGAGTTCCTTTCAGTAGTATTTTGTGTTGTTGATTTATCATCAGGCTCATGACCTGCCATGGCTTTTGTAAAGGCCGGACCATTTAGACTGAAATCATAGATATACCGTATTCCCAATAGAAATGGAGGTTGGCTTTATTACAAAAAGAATCTTTATTATAAAGAAAGTGAACAACCACTATCTAGCAATAATGCAGATTTTAGAAATACAGTTGTAGAAAGATATAACAGTGTATTACAGATATAACAATCAGATGTAACATTTAACTTAAAAGTAATGTCTCTGTTGTTATGTACAAGCCAGTTGCTGTACCATAAACAATAATTCAGTTTGGAATATTCAGTATTAGTCTGGTATTTCAAGCAGCTTTAGAGACACATTTAAAGGTTCCTTTCCTGTTTACTTCTTGAAATATCTCCCACTATGCCCAGTGATTGTACATTGGAGAAAAATATAATCCACCACATTGAGACATACAGCAATTGTAGTGTCACATTCTCAATACACAACTTCTTCTCTTGCTATTGCAAGTTCAACTTATCCCTTTCTTATTTACCTTAGAAAAGTGGCATTGTTCTGGAAAAAAATTCCAGAAGTCTGGCACTGCACAAGTGAGATTTCTTACCTTTTACTAGTAAAGTTAAAATTCAGCATCATAGCCATGAGGTTGTCTGAGGATGTTCTGAGATTGGTTTCTGTGATGGCTGTAATCCAGAAATAAGTGTTTGTGGTTTGGGGAAAGATATCAAAACTTTCTAGAAAACAAAGGCAAGAATATTGAATAACATAATGTACATAGGCACCTTGTTGTATCACCTGGACAGCATGGATACAGGCTGAAAGGAAGCTGTGCATCATGAGCAGGCTGGAATAACAGGAGAACAGGAATGTTTGCTGAATGGAAATTTTAAGGCACAACAAGGCAACAGCACCTGTCTCAAAAATACAGAGCTCCATCAACATGCACCAGGGAGGGAGGTGGTTCATGAACTCTGGCTCCTAGGAACCCCCGATTCTCATAAATTCCATGTGAACGACTTCAGGGCTGTAAAGGTTGTAGTAGAGATATGCCACTGTCATGAGTTCTGTCAGCATGTGGAGACTGGATTATTATCCTTACAGAGTTACATTCTGTAGGTTTTAACTGATGCTGTAAACAGCATACAATGTACCTAGAGTAGACAGAAAGAGGAATAGGCAAGAAACTAAACAGAAAAGATGAAAAAAAAAAATCAAAAGGAAATGGATGCTGAATTTTAAAGTTTAGTTCAGTATAAACTTGTAAAGCTCAACATCAGGAGCAAAAACTAAAGCATTCAGCAAACTCAAGCAGGAATGTAGATCAAATATTAAGTCAATTTGATGATACCCTCGTGACTGTATTTCAAAGGGATTTAGATGCCTATATTTTACATTACAAGGAAAGTGTGATAACCATGCAAGTAAATGTTAATTTCCATGGAAATTACAACAATAAAGCATGTTGAAGTACTATCTTTCATGCAATAAAGGTCCCAAGGTACTTTACTATTCAAGCCAATTTAAAACAGTGTCAGGAAAAATTTTCTGCATTTGATTTAAAATCAGCAATGAAAAGAAAAACTTTTTCATTTCTGAAAATAATAAGCTGAGACAAAATTCTGCAGAGACAAAAGTTTTGCTACAGTATCTCTGTTTCCTCCTGTCACCTGAACTCTGCAATTGGTAGTCCACTTGTCTGCTTGGTAATACTGCTGGCTGTATCCTCCATCCATTACTGAGCATCAAACTTCCCCCACATAACTACTTTCCAGCACTGAAAAACTACTAAATGGTACATAAAGTTCACTCATCTTTTGTGTCTCATTATATTGATAGAAAACTCTTCCAAATTTGATGAATTTTGCTACTATTCTCAGATTAAATATCACTGCTATTAAAAAGTTTGGACCAGAATAAAATTTTATAGCCTCGTCTTAAGTAGATCAACGTCTAGCAATAATATTTGAATGTCTCTTTGATGCAGAGAGCTCAACTTACTTTATGCCTTTTGCTTGAATATGTTGACATCGTTTTCTCTTTCATGCTGAAAGTTTTTGTGATTCTAGAGAGATGATTTTGAAAGGCTGAAGAAAATCTTGGTGCTCATTTGCTTAGTTTTTTTCATTATATTGATACTAATTTTATAAGTTGCAGCACTTGTCTGAACCTTTTTGCACACTATGTTAGTTCAAAATGTAAATCCTCCTTAAATACTCTGAAATTAATTCCTTTAATTCCTTAAATTTTGGATATGGATAAAAAATAACTTGATGGAATGTTCTCACAAGAGATTACTTAATATTAATTGCTATTTATTTACATAACTGTGTTTGAAGGTGTTTGCCTATTTTCTAGATAGCTTGCTACAATGAATCATTTGCTATGGAAAGGCATTTCTTATGTCTGGGAAATTAAATGGAATGTGAAAATTGAAATGCAGATTATGTGACTAAATATGCAAAGTTTACTATATATATATATATATATATATAAAAAAAAAAAATTTACTTCTGTAAATTAATTAAAACAATACGGTTCAATTGTTTGTCCAAGGGTTGAATGTGATCCTTCGCTTCTGGCCACCTGTCATGTCCTCTCAGAGCATCATATTGTTCCTTGACACCTGGCAATCTTTTCCCACACTTGCAAACTACCTTGTGAGATATTGTTTTCATGTGAAGCAGATGTTGCAAGTAAGAAACCTTCCTCCACTGTTTGTGCAACCCACTGCAATTCCAGGGAGCTGCAATTCTCACCCCTGCTTATGTTTCATCCTTAGGATATGATAAAGAGCTCAAGACAGAGATTTGTTCTCTGCATTCACTGTAGCTGCCTTGGCCTTGCAGTTAAGTAGCTGCTGAGAACTTTCCCCCCAAAATTTTTGGTTCATCTGAAAGATACAGGAGCACAAGGAGGTAATTTTAACAGGAATTGGTATTTGCACAAAATGAGTGGGTTTTAATAAGTGAATGCTTTTTGAAATGCTCTGATTTGCTAGCATAAAAATACAACACAAAGGGTGTTTCTAGCTCAGCACACCATACTATATTACTGAAGAGGTCAACCACACAAATATTGGTTTTGGCAGTAAAGTCGCAAGAATTTCTCTTCTCCTGATTCCAGCTGCTTGTTCTACTTCTCCTGCCACAGCTGGCTGCCCTCTCAGTTGTTCCACTGCCATCTGGTTTTCTTGCTGAGAAAAATTTAACTGTAATTACATCCCAGACTGCCATAGTGCAGTCCATAAGCCCTGTTGCCTGTGAGATACAGCGGGCATAAGTAACAGATGGCAGGGGCTCACAGAAAGAACACAAGATTTGCCTTACACAGCTGGGGTGATTCAGTTTCCTCCCATGCTTTTGAAGTAGAAAAAAACAGAAAGCACTTGAGAAAAAGTTTGCTCAGAAGTATATAGCAACATTTTTTGCTGAGTACTCTTCCATGTATAGCTTGGGAACTTCCAAAGATGGAGGTAAAGCAAGCAGCACTCACTTAGATTCTTCTCTGTTAATCTGCCCTGCCCTCCTTTGAACCAAGTCAGATTATCTAGTCCCCATGGCACCTCACACTAAGGTGCAGCAAACCCAAATATGAATTTTACAAACTATCATTTCAGGATTTTTTTAATCTTGGACTGCCTGTCTATGAACTTCATCAGATGCCTTCAGTTATTTTATGGGAGGAGCACTCATAAATGAGTCTTACACCTCCCCAAATCACCCATTTTCTACTTCTTGCATACCATTGTCACCTTTGTTCCCTCACTAATATCTTCTCTGGATTACCTACTTATTCAGCTACCTGTCTACAGAGTATCCTATCTGTTCAGGATAGGAACAGGAGCAACAAAGCATACACAGTGGTATATACTAACTTCAGGTTTTTCCAGATTTTGTTTGATGTTCCTTTTCCTCTTCTCTTCCTCTACTTGAGATTTTTTTTGACAGTTACAGAATGTTATACCAGTACTTTTATAGGTTACTTATTATAAACTTCAAATCTCATCCCTGAGATGTAACAATTAGTGCAGAATAAGTTTCTGTGTTTTTTTAAAAAATAGGTTATTGAAGTTTAGTTCCCCTACCTATATTGCTTTACATTTGTTTGAAACAACATTTCTCTTTCCTTACTGTACCACTGCTTCTTAAAACCCCTTGTAATTCTCCAGTCACCCTTCATGTTTCATTTAACTAATGATTATAGTGTAATTATAAAAACAAGTTACTGTGCCATTTATTGACTGCTCTACGTTATTTATAAATGTGTTGAGAGACACAGTTCCTTTGCACACATCTCTGTCATCCAAAGATGACACTCTTCAGTTGCAGAAATTATTTATTGCTACTTTCCATTTCTTATTTTTCAAATGACTTTTAATCAGTGTGAAGACTATACTGACTATCTTATAGCAATCTGGTTTCCTTCAACATTTCTTTTGTTAGTAATTTTGACAAAAACTTATTAAAATCCAACCCTCCAACCATGCCAATCACCTTATCTGTGAGGTATTACTGTTTCCATAAGGAACAATGGTGCTTCCAGCTCTGCAAAATCTACTTGCCAAACTGAGACATAAAAAAAAAAATTAAATACTTCATAATTTTTGTATCAATTCAACCCTTTAGAAATTTTCTCTGTATTTTTTGGATATCAGTTTTTCATCTGTCTGGGATGGAGACACATTGTTTGCTCTCAAAGAAGGAATGAGAGTCTTCAGGGAAGATGTTACAGAAGAAATTAAGTACTTTAATAAACTTCAAAAATAAAAAAAAAAGTTTTAAAATTATAACCTAGGGAATAAATTTATGTTTTAAACAGCAACTTGAACATTTCATAAGACTTGAAAGGAATCCAATTTTGTAAAAGTAACAAAAATAAAAGCTATTAATACTAAAATGCAGAGGTAAAGATTATAAGAAATTCTGACTGAATCTTTCAGTGTTCCATCCTATGTTAAATTTAGCCTAGATTTTTAGATTTGTCAGGAACAAAATCATTTTTTGCCACAGAGTGGAGATCTTTGGAGAATCACTGCTTCATGCCAGGAATGTTCTATTGTCTGATCACTAATATAACTGCATTGTAAAAACTGAGCCAAGTTAATGTCTTTAATTTGCTAATTCTTGTTTAATTCATATGCCTTAAAAGAGCAGTCTGATCTTGATCTGTGACTATCCGTAGTTGTGGAAATGAAAAGAATTCCTGATATAGCCTCCACTCTTACAGCCACTTACAGGCCCTCTAGCATTTTCCTTTCTTTCACGAGTTCCTTTGGAGATCAGATTATTATTTTGTCTGTGTCCAATGCACTGTGACAAAAGCCCTGTCCATACCTTGTGAGTGTAGGTGTTGCCACAATTCTATACAAAAGTAGGACATCAAATTTCCTGGGGGTAGAAATGGTGGGTTTATTTTCTTCCCTTGAGCTACCACTTCAGATATCTGCTTCTACCATTTTAGATGTCTGCTTGTGTGCAGATTACAGAGATGAAGATGTGGGACTTGCTGTGTATGGCTGTGACCGAGTTCACGGAAAGGTGGTTAAATCAGGATGGTTACTAACCTTGAGGGTAATCACCACCATTAAGAGCAAGGACAATCTTATTCAGTATTTAAGAGCAGCAAAGCATATGTCTCAATAGGGATTAGTCACCCAGCACACCGTCCAAGTTTGTGCAGAGAAATAGAAGCTTCTGGAAGTGACTCATTGTTTTAATCTTTTACTTTAGAATGACGTGAATTACATCTAGTCTCCATTGACCCTGTTGAGTCGGTCAAAATTTTACTAAAACTGGTAGGGTAAAGTGTCTCTGTTTAGACTGGTGACCTTCAGCCACAAGTTTTCTTAAAACGTATGAACAGTGACTTTGCAGGAAACTTGAGCACACCCAAGATACATGCAACTTAAGGCAAAAAGAGAAGGTACTTAATTCCCTTTTCTAGATGAGCTGCAAGCACGACCAGTAATCTGGTTTTGGAAACATGTCAAAGACTCCTACAAGCACAGGACATTCACATGCTTTAAGGGAGAAGTTAGGATTTATGAAGTCTGTAAAAGTGAAAAGGCCACTCCTGTCACACAGCTGTTGTTCAACAAATTTTGACCACCCATTTTTGGTCAATATGTAATTAATACACACTAAAGACCTCTTTAAGGACAGATTTAGAGGTATGAATAGATTGCATAAATACTACAGGCTTATTTCAACATTTTAAAATATTTTGTTTAAATAAAGGCTTGAATTATATGATTTTTCCATGGAAAAATGTAAATTAATGAAATTGAAAATGCACAGGGTATGAATAACATGCTAAGCACTAAAGAAGATAAATTGGTTTGCATTTTTTTTTGCATTTTGCAGTGTGGACATTGATACCGAAATTTGTATTTCTCATATCAACTTGCCAGTAAAACTTCTACTGTTGCAGATGTGGAGAATGTCTTCCTTTATTACAAATCCCACTTCTTTACCCTTTAGGGGACTTGTAAGAGGCATGCAGCCAAAAATCCTACTAGACTAGTTTCAGTCTTGCTTTGAAAACAGATATTTCCTAAGAGAGCATGATTTCAAAGCTGTGCCATTTCCACATCACCACTTAGACAGCAGAGGCAGACTTGAAGACACCGCTATTCATGAAAAGAGAAAAAAAAAATAATTCTTTTCCAGGTGATGGAAATGCAATACAATTGAAAATCTCAGCATGTAGTCTTCTGCTGACATTTTGAAAGGAATATAGATTCAGTGCATCTTCTGGGCATCTTTCTGCAAAGAAAAGCAGTCAAATGGCCCTGTGAGATTTGCCACTCAAAGTTCTTGGGAAGCCAAAGAGCAATGAGGGCCCTGAGAGTTGCTACCACTCCCACCAGCTCTACGAAATTACCCAATCAGGTAATTATAAAATAAATATTATTGTAAGAAGTGTGATGATGCAGCTGTGTGTCTGTGTCTGCTTAGCTCAGTCAAGTACTGAACTATGCTGATCAGAGACAAACCTGTGAAATAACAAACGACAGAACAAACAGCCTCAGATTGTGCCAAGGGTGGTTTACACAGCAAGGGCTGCCAAGAATTGGAACAGTTTGCCCAGAGAAGTGTTTGAGTCACTACCCCTGGAGGTGCCAAGGGACTGCAGTGGACTTCATGATCTTTAAAGTCTTTTCCAACGTAAACACTTCCATGATTTTATGCCCTGCTATCATACCCACTGCTCACTGGGTAACAGTTAGAAGCATAAGCGTAGGGGAAACAGGGTGAGTTGGTTTGTCATTCGTTTAGGAGTGATGAATTTGTAGTGCTTACTGCTAGCTGCGAAGACGGAGCTTTGCTGATTCGCAGACCCCGGAAGGAGAGACAGTGAGCCTGTATTTGCAGAGATGTAGCAGATGCTCAGTGCCATCTAGTGGGAAGAATCATAGTGAGCACCAGAGAGTTGAGGAGAGAGATTCGCTAAAAGAGCCTGATCTCACAGGTTATTTCACGGACTTTTGCGCTTGACGATTTATATTCTTCTGCAGGGAGCAAACTCATGATCCTGAATGCATAAATAAATACTCATAACACACACGTCAGATCAGGAAAGTTTAGCCCCATGACAGAGCTGGTTTTTTTTCTCACAGAGAGCATCTATTGCCTCTTATCGTGCAGCTCCAGCTCTAATACATGCAATGGTGGGCACGGGTGAGCAGCAAAGATTTCTACCAATTATGTCTTACCTGGTTTTGGGAGCTAAGGTAAAAAAAAAAGTAAGAATAAATGAGAGAAAGTGAAATTGCTCTTGTGACAAAATTAGTTTCAGTGGCCTTCATGGTCCGAAATTTCCAGGAGACAATAATGTTACTGCGTACTTAACTGGTAATTAACAAATCAAGGTCCCTTTTTGCTGTAAATTTCTCTCTAATGAGACCAGGCACTGTAGTTTTATTCATATATAAAACATTGAAGAATTAGAACCTCCTTGTACCAGTTTAAATGAGCACAGATTGAAGTTGGGGGAAACTTTAAACCAGTTGTTAGAGCTTTGTGGAAGACTCAACACATCTACTCTACTGGTCAACACATTGCACTGAAGTTAGATATGTCCCCTTCTGATTAGTTGCTGAAATTGTGAGAGAAGGTCATGAGTTTAAATAAGAAAAAGTAAAGACCATGTTTCTAAAGCTAATGATGGGGGTTTTTGCTTTCTTTGTCTTATATTCACCTGGAAGAAACAGAACAAGTGCTGTCTGCAGAAATGTCTCATGATGGATAAAATAAAACAAACTATCTCTTAAAACATTTCTCTTTCACAATGTTTTATGAATGTTATGTCCTATTTCCCAAATGTTGCATCATAAACAGTAAATTTAAGTATTACTTATTTGAACCAAACACTAAACAATTAATTTCTGTTTTTCAGGCAATAATCCTGCTTCTTGCCATCTTACTCACTGCCTTCCTTCCCCTATTGGGACTCCATTTCTTAGCTTATTTAGCTCAGTCTGGTAGCAAACTTGTTCAGGGAAAAGTAGTAGCTAGGCTGCTAATTAGTGCTATTATATAAGATTGACCAAGATGCTCAAAAAGCCAAATAGGAGTGTGGTCTTCTTATTGTCTCATGTTTGGATCTGTTTTGTTCTGTCTTTTTTACTTGCCTCAGCAGGTTTGAAACAAAACTTCTAACACTTCTGCAAGTAGACTATTTATGAGTTTTCTGTACCTTAGAAATCTAAAGAGTTTTGTCATTCATCAAAATTTATTTCTCTCATTAAAAAAAACCCAAACAGCTGTAGGTTAAGGAACTCAAGGAACATGAATTCAGGAAAAGGCACTTAAAAAAAAGTCCAATGATATGTTTATAGACATTGTTTTTACTATTTTAGAAACAAAACAAATAATTTAATTTGCCTGTGAATAAAGAATTTAAATACTCAAATGTGAATATTGTTTCTCAGGCTCTGACTCAGTTTCATGAAGATGCCTATGCCTGAACTGCCAGGTCTGTAACTGACAGTACCTACCAACTGACATAAACCTCTCTCTGTTCAGTAGACTCTACTCTGCAAATTTTACTGCATGTCACACCTTTGTGTTAGGGGCTTAATTAAGGGGTCTGGGTCTCTCTTAGCAAGGACACTGAGGCATGAATCTTCTCCAGAATGGCAGTGGGAGGCCCAGGCTGAGAAGAGAGAGGTCTGGATTTCAGTTTTGCAGCCCATCATGTTAATTTATTTTAGTTGAGGACAATTTAATGTTTTGGTGAATTCATTGCCCAGGAGGCCCTCTTGTGGGTAACTATAATGAAATTCAGAGTCATCCTTCCTTTTGTTCACTCTTTAATATAAGGCACCTGAATTTGTTCCACCAATCTCTAGGTTAGGGCATAAACTGTAATCCTAGGAACTGACGTCATCTCCATCTAAGTAGTTCTCAATGCTTGTTTTCAACCAAATTCACTTAAAAGCTACGGAAACCCAGATGCCTCTCACTAATTCTTTATTAGGCACACTCTGACAATGTCTAGAGGCCAAGTCAAATGATTACATGAACTTTGTGAATCTCTTAAATTTATTGACCGATAGTCATCAGAGTAACATGGGTAAATAGTTGTTTACTATCATCAGCTTTTCTGGAGGTGTTGGAGTGATTTATTCTGCAGACAGATCTTGAGGTGCTTTAGAAAGTTATTTTAAGCATGTAAGTGTTTTAAGCTGAATATTTGAATTTTACAAATAATCTCAGCTCAATCTTATTTTTCAGAGCACATTTTTGTCTGCAGATGCTGTGTTTTAAAGGGGAAGGAAAAGTCCATCACTACATGTATTAGCTCTGTCTGCAGGTGGCTGCAGATGTTTTTCTCACAACTCTGACACCCACAGTCCTTCCTAAGGGCCTCTTCCTTAATCAGAGCAGGAGGAAAAATCTAAGATGAATGTTGCTACTTAATAAATACAGCAACAGAAGAAAAGTCAGCTCATTAAAAAGTGAGACCTAGAGGAGACCACACATAAAATCCACCATCAGTTCACAGAACCACAGAATTTTTATTCCTGAAAGCAGCATGTTTTTTGTTTTGTACAAAATGTTATTACCAAAAATACATACACTAGTTGATTAAAATTTTTAGGAAATAAACATGCCCTGAATAATTCTTTTCAAGCAAAGACAGGATTCCTTTTTCTGAAAAATTCTAATTTTCCATTGACATGCATATTTAATGAATTATCAGTTAAAATTCTGTTGCCTTAGAAATCACATTTCTATTTTTAATTCATTTCCATAAAGTTTGAAAACAGACCAAGGAACACTGACCCTAAATGAAATTAAGCATTCTTTCAGAATAAAAGAGAAAAAAAAAAAAAAAAATCAGATCACTTATTAATCAAAACCACAAAAAAATCAAAGGTACTATTCAAAATTCTACTCTTTTCTCTTCTTGAGTAAATAATTTACTCTGCCTTTTACAAAAAAAAGTAATCAAGTGGACTCAAAAAAGAAATTACAATTAATTTTCAGAATAAACTATGACATTCATAATAAAACTCAACCATTTAAGTTCAGGTGTAACATGTATAAAACACCTGATTTCCCACATAGTTCATGTCAAGCACTTTCTCCTAGTGTTTCCTATAATAAAGAGAATAATTTTCCTACCCATAGGTATATTGCCCTGTACTTACTAAATTTATAGTTTATGATACTCAGATATCCTTATTCACACAGAATGAGAGACAGCAAACCTCTGGATCACAGTAAAATCTTGCTTACAGAAGATTCAGGAAGTGGGTGAAATGTGAAAGAGTAAACCTCTGTTAACTCGTACTCCAAAAAAACAATCCAAAATGTGGTTTTATAGCTTCTAATAAAGTATTACATGGGAAATAACAAGTAAAGGCTTAATTCTAGTGGTGATAGATAGGGCCTGTCATATGACCAAGATGTACACCACAGTGAAAATTGATATGTTTTGTACATATCTCATTAGAATACAGCATCACCCTTTCTGGTTGATCATGGAAGATGGAGACAGAACAAACTCTCAAAAAGTGTCTTTGAAAGACAGAGAAGGAATAAATGCCCATATATTAAAATATTTTTAATTATTATTTTTCATCACTGGGTGGCAATGTTTACAAGATAATAGTAGTGTGCTTCAAGAGTGCTATTAAATCATTACATCTAAAGCATCAAAAATCTATTTGATTTTATTAAATAAACCTTTCCATAGCTTTACAATGTGATATGTTAGACAAGTGTTGCTCTATGTATCCTTAAATCTGCTGAAGCTCCACACTCAGACGTTCAGATTGTGTGCTATTTCACCTCAAGTATATAATGAAAATACAGAAGAAAAATATTAGTGAGTGTTTAGCAAACATCTGGTTATGTCCTGCCTCCCACATAACTTCCCAGGCACAAAATACCTTTTCATCCCGCAAGTTCATTCTGTGATAAGAAAAAGTTCAAATAAAGTCAGGCTCTTGCTAGGAATATTCAATCCTGCTCTGACTTTGCTAAATATAACAAGGCTTCTGATACAGCAAGTTTTCATAAAAATAAATTCATTCCTTATGCTTTAAAATCTCCTAAATAGCACAAAACTTGACAACTTCTGCTGCAGCAGCTGCCTTCAATTATGTTTCTACTGTTGTGGACTGAAGTCAAAAGAGGACTTCTCTTTCACTCCTGCAAACTACTCCGGGAAAAGTACTTTTTTAAGATATCTAAAGAAGGTGCATTGAAACACAGTGGTTGCAGCTTTAGCTTTAAACTTCCAGCAAATAGCCAGCATCAGTTTTGTGATTATTGCTTCTTCATGAGATTTAGGCTGAATGAAGAATGCAGGGGAGAGTAATATTGACATGAGCAAAAGTGAGATGTGAACAGTCTGCTAAACTTTGTATCTTCAGCATAATTTTTCACACTGTTCTTATCACCTCACCACTATCACTTGGATTTTCCATAGCTTTAATAAATTGAGTCTACTTGAGCTGTTGGTGAAATTCTCAAAGGAAGTCCCAAGAGAAAGACTGTTTTACCAGTAAAAAATCTCTGTGATCCATTGTCTATTGCTATTTTTATGAGTTTCTTGAAATTTCTGTCCAAAATGAGGACTAATGGAAATTTGCAGTACTCTTTTCACTCCACTGTCCTTCCTTTTTCTCTTTAGTGGGAGGGAATCAGCTTTACAGAGCCCTTCTGAATTTAAGAAGTGAAATGAAGTGGGGTTTCAGTTTGGCCTAGCCAAGTAATGGTGACATGGGGTAAGGTAGTTTGAATGAAAAGGTCACTCCCACTTAAATAAAAGCATCTGGTAATTCCCACATTTAGTATGTGTGTGCCTGCCTCTTCCATAGCAAAAGTATGATGCCTCAGAATCATGGAATTACAGAATGGTAGATGTTGGAAGGGATCTCTGAAGATCATTGAGTCCACCCTTTTGCCAGAGCAGGTTCTCCTACAGCAGTTTGCACAAGAACATGTTTGAAATGTGGTGGAGACTCCACCATCTGTTTAACAGCCGATACCAGTACTCTGACACCCTCTGAGGAAATAAGTTCTTCCTCATGTTTAGATGGATCTTTCTGTGCACAAGTTTGTGCCTGTTACTTCCTGTCCTGACACAGACCAATGGTAAAATTCTCTGAAAGCTGAAATAAAGGAATTTTTAATTTAAAACACAAACGCTGAGCAGATAGGTGGGGGAAACCCTTCACTGTCAGAGCCAGTCTCATAGAATCATAGAATAGTTTGGGTTGGAAAGAACCTTCAATATCATCGAGTTCCAACCCCCCTGCCATAGGCAGGGACACTTCCCACTACATCAGGTCATTCAGTGCCTTGTCCAGCCTGGCCTTAAACATATCCAGAGAGGGGACATCCACAACCTCTATGTGAAACCTGTTCCAGTGCTTCACCACTCTCACTGTAAAGAATTTCTTTCTTCTATCTAGCCTGAATCTACCCCCTTCCAAATTACATCCATTATTTCTAGTCACCTGGTATAGCAGTAAAAAAACCTCTTGGATCTTGGCAGTAGATTGCTTAGCATTTGGGGTCTNCCCTGCCATGGCCAAGGACACCTCCCACTAGACCAGGTTGCTCAGTGCTTCATCCAGCCTGGCCTTAAAGACCTCCAGGGATTGAGGGGGCATCCACAACCTCTCTGGGCAACCTGTTCCAGTGTCTCATCACCCTCACAGTAAAGGACTTCTTTTGTATCTCCAGCCTAAATCTCCCCTCTTCCAATTTACATCCATCATTTGTAGTCTTGCCATCACATATCCTATTAAAAAGTCCTACCCCTGCCTTTCTGTAGCCCCCTTTCAGGTATTTATGGGATACAACAGTGTTTTTTTTAAAATAACATTTCATTCAAACTGTATTCGTACAGCAAACAATGGTTAACCCTTGAAAACCTGTAAAAAAAGATTTTCACACACAAAAAGAAAGAAAAACAAAATCAAAGCTTGAGGTCTCACCCCCACATACATTTGCCCAAGCACACACTTGCATTCAAGCACACTCGCACACCTCCACACACGCCAGAAAACAGCAAGAAGCTCCTTTCTAGGGTTGGGGGTTTTCTGGTTTGTTTTTTTTTTTTTAAGGNGTTTTTTTTTTTTAAAGGAAATGAGATTTGTAAATTTGAAATGAGATTTACTTCATATGCCATACAGATTTGTTTTCCTTCTACATTTGGCAGCTTCACTGGCTTCAGTTTCTGTGAGTTTTGTTATAATTAGATTGTTTGACGGATTGTTCTGGGAGAACACCTGTACTGCTTTGTTAACAACTGTCTCTTATCATCCTCACTAATTCAGCATTGAAATATGTTCAAGACAGAGGCTTCTAAAACATGTTTTAAAATTTAGGTTGGACTAACTAAATGCAATTACATTAAACAGGGGCATAAGTTTGCAAGGTTTTGTAAATTCCTTGAATCAGCATTGTCCCCAGGAGGTGTGGTGGGGTGACCTGGTCTGTGTGTTCCTGCTCTGGCAAGGAGATTGGACTAGATGATCTTTTGAGGTCCCTTCCAATCCCTGACATTCTGTGGTTCTGTGGTTTCTAGAAGCATGAAAAAGAGACCAGTGAGTGGTTCCTGGCAGCGGCGGGGGTGCTGCAGGCTGAGCAAGCGTGGGAGGAGCCAGATCGTGCGGCGGGAGATTAAATGATCTGCTAACGCTCCAACGGCCAAGCAGACGAACTCTGGTGGGGAAAAATCTTCACTGTTAGTGCCAGTCTCGGCGGAAAACCACAAAAAGCTCCTTTCTAGAAGCATGAAAAAAAGAGCAGGGGTTCCCGGCAGCGGCGGGGGTGGTGGGGGCTGACCAAGCGGGGGCCGAGCCAGCTCGCACGGCGGGAGATTTAAACGATCTGCTGAGGCGCCAAGGGGCAATGGCCGAGCAGACGAGCAGAGACCATCTCTGCAGCTAGACAGAAAAATA
>VZTY01009367.1:708023-763368 GCA_013400935.1 Turnix velox | reverse complement strand
ATTTTTTTTCCCTGGAAGACGCTCAGATGTCTTGGTAATGTGTTCCTGTGCCAGATGGAAGGCAATGACTGGAAGAGTAGGTGAACAAAGACTATTCACAATCTTTTTCCCTAATTAAATATTTTTTTTTCTTTCCTGTAAAAGTGCAATGTTTTATCCCCCAGACTGAAGGGATTGCCATTTATGATTGTTTAAAAAACTACAGGTTGATTGAGTTCTGTGTATCTATACAAAAATTAATGCTACATGCAAAAATGGATGAAATTGCTCAAATAGCCTGTTAATTAACTCAGCCCTATAGTTAGCTGGGCTGGCATAAGAGGAAAGAATAATGCCTCTTCAACCCAAAACCTTCTCTCCCTCCCCATCCATTTTGTCTCTTCTTGTCACTTCCTATTAGCTGATCATGTCATCTTATCTTTTTCCTGAAGGGTGGGCCAGAAGATTACTTTGGAGCTCATGTAAGTGACACTCCAAGGATTGGCCGACAGCAGGTTCAGAGGACCCAGCCCCTGGAGCCATGGGATGTCATTCCCATGACATGCCTGGAAACCCCAGCTCATCCCTCAACTGTCCAGTTACAGCAGCATCTCTGTCACGTTGCACTTCAAGTCTGTCACTGGCATGGGTTCATGATCCTCACCCGGTAACTCTTCTCTGCTGTATTGAGGACAGTGTTTTTATTTTTAACTCAGAGTCCTTCACACCAGCAGTGGTGATGGCTTCTTGTGCAAGGCAGGATTCTGCCAAGGGAGTGGATGTTTGGGGATCATACAGCAAATGTATACCCACGTACTCTGTGAGGAGCTGTGCATGAAAGCCTCCTGAGAATTTGATATGTATTTCTTTTTCAGGGATTTTTTGAAAGATCTTGGACCAGTAGCTCTGGACACCAGCTCTTGCCTCTGCACTTTCACATCACTCTGTAGTAAACAAGTTTTTTGGGGGAGCTCTGCCTTCTGGAGGTGTGGGACTATCCTGGCAGCGTCTCTCCATGCCAGTCACTCTGTCCCCAGAGCCCCAGGAAGATCCCCATGGTGGGGGGGGCAGAGCCAGAGTGCTCCTACCAGCTGCAGCCAGACATTGTGACTCGTGCTGGAGGGACATGCTGCCGGCACCGTAATTGCAGGCTAGCTGGTTTTTTGCTGTGGGATTACAAATTCCCCCAGGGAAGCCCACAGCTATGACCATTTACATGGTAACATTGTCAGGCATGAGTCATTTTCTTCCCTCTCTCTTTATGTCTCTGTCTCTTTCTCCTCTCTCTCTCTCTCACACACACACAGGCAAATGCAAGCATAAATCAACATACTGGTAAATAAAATCTAAATGATGCTTTAGTGCATTTACAGCCCTCTTTTTCCGACTGAGTGTACAGGTTGATGTACTTTTTTTTGTGCTATAAAATGTAGCATAGATTGTACGGGCCATATGAATGGAGTGATGTCTTTTGCATCTTCTTTTTGCTTCTTTCCATTGCGGGATTTTACCAAGTTACCTTTAAGAGGCTTGAACTAAAGAACTAGTCGGTAAGACAAATGATTAAAAACGAATTCTTTGGTGATATAATAAAATAGGAAATCTGCAAAGTGAGTGACAGGGTCACTGTTTAAGAAGATGTTAGGCTAAACATAAAAAAGAAATTTTTTATGGTGAGAGTAGTGAAACACTGGAACAAGTTGTGGATGCCCCCTTTCTGGTGGAGTTTAAGGCCAGGCTGGACAAGGCACTGAGCAGCCTGATCTTGCAGGAGGTGTCCCTGCCTGTGGCAGGGGACTTGGAATTAGATGATCTTTAGGTCCCTTCCAACTCAAACTATTCTATGATTCTATGTTTCACCTGGCACTCTTTGCTTCATACTTCGACTCTGCCTAATTTATTGCTGTCTTGTTCCTGCACATCTGAATGAATATGTGCAATGTGTATGGCCTTGTTGTATTGTACTGGCTACATTATCACAGCTCCCATGAGTAAGTGCTTGCAGGTTTGGTGCCCTTGGCTCTGAATTCCTCAATGAAGCAGTTTGCATGTGTAGTCTGAAATGTTCACTTTGGTGCTTTCAGAGAGAAAAAAAAGAGCATCTGCTAAAATCAAAGGCAGGATAATTCTCACAAAGTTGTGGGGTGCTATTAAAAGTATTAGATATATGCGTCCTGATCATCCTGAGCAGCCTTGCTGCTGAATCACAAACTTTGTCTTAAGTATGAACAGATTTTATTACACACGTCCCTCCATCCCCTCCTTGTCTGTTTTTATTGCTCTTTCTCCAGCACAACTTAAGGGGTGGGCTTTGTCAAACCAGTGCTCAGTTCAGGTGATCCTGGAGAGTGTCAAAATGGTTAATGGAAGTAGACCAAAAAGCAGGAAAATTTCTATGCCACAGTAGGCATCTAGATGAAAATTTTGGATGCAGTGACCAGAATCTGTGTGGCCAAATGCATGCTGAGGACACTGCTGGGAACATGTGGCCATGAGTTTGGTGGTGAGGCCCCAAGTTTTGCATTTTGTTAGATTTACATTTGTGAAGTGAGCAGAGGTTGAATAATTTATGGTGGTGACCACTTAGATACCATATGTCAAGTTTTGTTTTGTTTTGTTTTTTAAAGCAGTATAGGTTTTTTATTTTAATACATAAAAGGGAACAGACACTGGAGCTGAACTTCCTTGGATTTATTATAGAAAAGAATACTTAAAAATGTTTGAGGTAAAGGAAGCCCTTTCTATTAACTTTGAGTCTGTGCTAGACTTGACTGGCTAGTACCACTCTGCTGTTGCAGTGAAAAAATAAATGCAGAGTGTCACACTCAGGAAAGAAGAAATGACAAGGCTTTTTTACCTTCATATCCAAAAGAGAACACACTTCAGTATGGTGTGAAGTTTAGTGAAAGCATATTTCTGTCCCTTATTTAAAAATGCATATTTAAAAAAATAACTGCTTATTTGCCATCCAAGAGCATATAAATGGCAGCCTTGGTGCCACAGGCAAATGTTAGTAGGTGGTTAGCTCTGTTGTTCCTAGGAAATTGCATTGGAAATACTCTATTGTGTGTTTTATTTTGCCCTGAGAAAAAAAATGAAATCCTCTCGTCCTAGGAGTTCACATGTCCCTTTAAGTCTTAAAATATGTTAATTTTACATGCCAGAGTCTTAAGAAGTGTTTGACTGCCCATGGCTTTTGTGTGCATCTCCAGATGGCAGATGCCATTTTGTGTTTCACATTAATTGAGTAAATTTCCTTGCTCTTTGTACATATTGCAGAGGAAGCCATTCTCTGCTTTCAATAGGACAGAACAGCTCTTTGGCATCAAACCCTTCTGGTCTGGTGGTACTAAAACTGTTTTAAGGTGGAATTCTGAGAACAAGCTGTTGGCAATACAGATTTCCTCTTTTGTAGATGAAAGTGAGACATTTAAAAGTTATCTTAGAAATATCTTCAGGGTTTTTCCTGGCGAATTGTGAAGCAAAGCAGTTAGGATAACCTCAGGGGATGAAGACATCATATGTACATTTTTTTTCCATATTCATTTAGCTAAAGGAAAAAAAAATCATTTTACAAGGCATTTTTTTTTCGTTAATTTTCTCACCCTCTCACATTGTAGATATTTAAAAAGAAAAGTCTCAGGGCCTTTAAAACCCTTCACTTCATCCAAACATTGCAGTGTGTTTCTGGTTGTGTTGTGGTGCTGGTTTTCTGGGTACAAACAGCAAAAGAGAGGGTGTGATGGGGCCACAATGTGAGAAACACCTGAGGTGTTGCACAATACCATGAGATGCTGGGGGGGCAGGGATGGCTGCCCCACTGCTGGCATCAGGCATCCTCACCTGCTTCCTCCAGCACAAAGCCTGTGGGGTCCCTGCCATGCTGAGCCCTGTGGAGCACCTGCCAGCCTGCCCTGAAGCATCTCACACCAGGGCATGTGGAGTTTGAAAGCTGTGGTGTTCAGGATAAAAAAAGTGCAGTGGCTGTCCAGCTGAGCAAAGTCCAGAAGAATTTCTGCATGGAGGCTACAGGATTTATGCATTTTTGATGTTTGTGAGGAGAATTTACACGCAGCAGTCCTTTGCAAAGTGCCTGAATAAGTTTTTACACCAAGCTGAAAAGAATCCAGCACAAGATTTTTATATTGCCTTTTTAGTTTAATTTTTCTGTATGTTCACTCTTCCAAACTCCCTGTAGAAAGGAGGCAAAACAAATATCCTGTCTGATTGAAAAAGAATATAGAAGACAGAAGTTAATGCTCATCAAAGAAACCATGATTATATGTCATGTTATTAATCAGATTTTTATCATCATAAGTGGAGTCCAGATATAGTTGAAGTGGGCAGTGTACATAATAACATAATTATGGGTGTTACAGTGATGCAACAGCAGCAGGAGCTCAGCTCCTGACTCCTTTGTTTTCCATTCACACCCACCATGATCTACTGCTATATTTAGTTGTTTTTCACAACGCTACCTAATACTTCATCCCAAGTATTTTTTTTCCAATGGAAAAAATAAAGACAAGACTGTATCGATTTTCCATGCAAGCTCAGATTCTGGAATCTTTTCTTGCAGATGATAATTCAAACTGAGGCAAGGAGGCAAGGGTGGATTTTTCTTTTTTCTTTTTCTTTTTTCTTTTTTTTTTTTTTTGTAGCTGTGTGAAATGCAGCTGCAGTCAGGACAGAGCAATAGCTGATGGGAACCATCCCAGTTCCACTGCCTTCTGCAGACTGGGACTCTCAGTGTCAGCTGAGGAGCTGCTCCAGACAATTGAAGTCAAGCTCTTTGAGCATGAAAGAACTGAGATTATTATATAACTAAGTGGTGTTTAGGGATTTAAGTAAAGGAAGTTTTGACTGCTGAATTGCTGTACTTCAGCAGTTCTCGGTCTATCATTTTTGGCACAGCTTGTTTTCATGTGCTCACAGTTCCAAAGATACCTGAAAACCACTGACATGGTTCTCAGGTAAGGTGGGGATGGTGCAGAGCAGAAAAGCTCAGACCCTGGGAGTTGTTTAAGCAGCAGGTATTGCATTCTTGCTTACACCTGGGTGTGGAGCTCATTTGGGAAAGCATCAGACTCGTAGCCTGAGGGTCAAGGTTTCAATTCCCTGTCCAGGCACAAGGCTTGTCAGAGTTGGATGATGGTTGGACTTGATGATCTGAAAGGTCCCTTCCAACCTAGGTGACTATGACACTATTACACACCTCCTCACAGTCTAACTTCCCATGCCCAAGAGCTGGGTGTTGCTATTCTCCCAAAAGAAAAGATTTCATTTTCAAAATACAGCTTTTGTGGGGAGATACACTTGCTGTGGTATGTTGGTATGGGGGGAGAGAGGGGCTGTGGGATGCCTGTGGGCATTAGCAACAAGAAAAAAAGAGATATAAGGCCCTGTGGATTACTGATTTTGCTCTCTATGTCCTAGTTATCACAGAGCTAGCTCCTGTATGAAAGGAAAGGCTTTGCCAAACATCACCAAATCAAATTCACAGCAAGTCAAACTTGCAAGGTGAGTATTGGGCACGTCTTCTGTGTTTAGCAGTATAGGAAAGTGTGATGCTTCTGTAAAGGAAAAAAGTCTTTAAGGAGTCCCAAACTAGATGAAGCCACAAGTCCAAGAGCCCTGGAAGGATGTTGCTTGCCAGCTTTACAGTGAGAGTCAGCAGGATTGTGTATCTGTATTCCTATGGTCAAAGCTCATTCATTCTGTGCAACATAGGTCAGCTGTGGTGCAACTATTGATATCCACACAGCACTTGTCCTACTGCTGTGATTTATTTTTAAAAACATCCCTGTTGTTACAAAGCATTACTAGACTTCTCTTCTGGTGTTTATTGCAGTATTGCAGCTCCATCTTTCTTTGTCCGAGTACACATACTGTGTCTTAACCTGCAGTTGTGTGAACAAGTGGACAAAGATGAAGAGTGGCCTTTAAAAAATATATCTCCTCTTCCCAAGTGTTTTAGCAGCAGATAAACAAATCTCTCCTCAGGCTCAGCCTCATTCTTTGTGTAAATTCAGTGATGCTGCATGAATGATCCAGGTCATTCAATACTTATTTTTATTTTAAATTACTCCAGAATAAATAAAACACTGACAATTCTTACCTTCTCCTGGACCTCTTCTGATCACCTCAGCTCTATGGAGGAAAGTGATGGGAGCATGTCATTTAGTCACAGTGTACATGGCTGTGTTTTGGAACTGCCAGCTAAGGTCCATTGCAGCTTTTGAGGGAGAGAAGAATGATGCCATGAAGAGACACCTGGACTGAGGCTGCCAAGGTGCAAGATGCTAGGATCACCTATATCCAGAAAGATAGAAGTCAACTAACACATTGAATAATTGCTGAATCTCTTAGATTGGAAGGGACCTACCAGATCATCAAGTCCAGCTGTCACCTTGTCACTGATAGGAACCATCACTAAGCATCTCTAAGCACAGAAAACCGATCTTTTTCTACTGCCAAGACAAGCACTTCTACTAATGAGATCAATGCAGTCTTCTATATCTAATCTTCTATATCTAATTAAGGCTTATGCTCAGCTTGATGAAGGTTAAGACAGAAATTCCTAAAAAGTCCCATTTTAACAACTGTGTTCAACCAAAACCGCCTTTTGCTTCATCAGGTGGTGCAAAAGGCTTAGAGCATAAGACAGGAGATTAGGATCTTGGACAGAAGAATTCTCTTCATCACCTTGCATGGCATATGGCAGACCACTGCCTCAGTTTCCCTGACTCCACAGTGTGGCTTTCTTTCCTCAGAAAGAGTTGTTTGGCTGAATTCAGAAGGATGAATGAGGTTCTCAGGCGCCACAATGCTCAAAGTCAGAGCAATGCCTATAAATATGTAAATGAGAGTATTGCTTTATCCCGGGAAGGGATAACTTTCCTCAGGAGACTTTCTCTGACTTGGGGACTGGTTTCAATAAGTACCCTTGGCAACGCAGAATGGAAGTGCATGAATAAACCAATTGGAGGATGCACATGCAGCTCCTGCCGCTCCTCAAATACCTTCCCCAGCTTTGAATGCAGCACAGATTTTAATCACGGAGCAACAGATGATTGATGGATGATTAATAGCTAATTTGCGAGATTCATTTAACTTCATTTTACTTATACACCGTATGTAGAATTAGTTAAGGCTTGTACAGGAAAGGAAGTGATGAGCCATTGTTCCCATTAAATTATAATGACAGCCTTCCTCATCACTGTATATTTATTATGTAAGAAAAGGAAATGTCTAGTAAAAATCCGTATAGGTTAATAACACCTTCATAATATAGTCCCTCTTTTCTATTGACTTGAATAGCCCTCCTACTGACTTTTACTGGATTATTAGCGTTAATTACATCAATTGCAATATAATTGATTCTTAAATACTATGTAGGAACCTCATACAATTATGGAAAAACAAAAGTCATCTAGACATCTCCGATCAGAAAAGATTTGGAATTCCTGCACATTTAATTCCTGATAATCACCAGTCAGTTTGGACATTAAGATTGTAGGGTTCCTTGTTTTCTTTCTGTTAGGTTTTGACAGAATTGATAGTTTTACAACATTTAACTCGGTGTGCATGGAAATATAAGATTAAAGAGACGAGTGTAATTTGCTAAAATTGTTACTTCATCTCCTAAAAGTTAAATGTATTACCTGCCTGACTGTATTAAAATACAACTTATGCTCATGCATGTATGCTCAAGAGGGAAAAAAAAAACAAACCAGAAACACCTATTTGTCATTCAAGGTTGAAGTCCTTTATCCACAGGTGCAAGCGTTCCTACAGATCTTGCTTGCTGAAGTCACCAAGGGCCTTCAATGTAATGACATGAAGCAGAGCTGAACAGTGATCTCCAGAGGGTAGAAGATCTGTGCATTATTTCACTGAGTAACTTTGATATAAAAAAGGCTTCTAAAGGATGGTCCTATATTCCAGATAAAGATGACAGACCATTCAAAAGAAGGTGCTTTAAGGTAAACCCTCTGAGGCATGCTACAACATTATTAAGCAGCAGTTCAACTTTAAAGCCAGTCAGACACAGCATTTGTTGTGAGTCGGTTGGTCAGAGTCCCCTGTGGTACCAAGGTAGGAGATGTTAGTCTTTTTTTTTTTTTCTTTTAGCTGGCTTTGTTACAATTCTCTGGTGGCCTTCTAGGAGCCGTGTGGTGTTTTGTGTGAGTGAATTTGCTTTGTGTTTGTGGCTACATTGTGCAGCTAAAGTCTTGAGGTAAATTCAACACTATTTACATTGCTCCATTAAATATCCTCAAGTCAATTCAGTTGATGTGAGGATATCACTTCAGAGGTTCCAGCTGAGCAGTACGTGCAAGTTATTATTATGTGAAATAATAAGTCATGTTACATTTATTATTTTTAGTATTATTACTAATATTTTGCTTTACAGCTTAATGCATACACTTAACCACCCAGCAGCAGCCGACTATCAAAGGCTTCCCTGAGGAAAAATTAAGCACTTAGAGCAGTAAATTATGAAAAGACTACATCTAAGGGCACCATCCACCTTGTTTTCACACCCACTTTAAGTGTTAAATAAATCATAACATCCTGTTCATCGTGCCGTCAGTAGGGGTTAAAAAAGTCACTGTAAATGAGCTCCAAATCATAGGACATAGTTGGCTTCCAACTTCTTTGTTTGCAAGGAGAAACAGCTCCGGGCCTTTTGATAGTTCAGGTCTTTAAGGAAAGCCTTTTTTCCATTCCAACTACTTCCTGTTAATGTGGAAATGAGAGGAAATGAACATTCAGCAGGAGGATGGGCCCACCCTTTTCCAGTCGTGTGCCTAATTTGTCAGGTGCAATATTGGCACCTGGAGGCTTGTTTTGGCTCCTATTACATCCTTGCTGGGGAAAGATCAGAATACTTGTTACTAAAGGCAAAGGACTTCAAAGCATTTTTTGTTACAGGAAGAAAGAAGAAAGGATGCTGTCGTTAGAAAATGAAGAATTTAATGTCCTCATTTGCTTGTGAAGTGTATTGGTTATAAACAGCAATAAATAAAACAACCCACAGGAGAAAAAGCATGTGACATTTCATTCTAAGCCTAACTGGGTCTGTGAAGCATGTGAAAAGGTCCGCTCTGTAAAACTGCCTTTTTGAAGTGTACACTACTTGAGTGCTGTTCATCATACCTTTGAATCTCTGTATGAAGTACCCCAATGTTGAGGGCATGTTGGCACATATCTGCATCACAGTAGGAGTCTTAAGTATTTTGTGGTTACACTGTTTATGGCCTTTGAGTAAGAATTTATGGCCCCTTGTAGGAATCTCTGGATCTCAGATCAAAATTTACAGAGTCATGGTACCAGAACTTGCCTTGTGTCTTTAATTCATGCTAAACACCTCAGTCATACTTTCTCCTTTGTGAGTGATACCATAAACTGGCAGCATTAGAACTCTCTAGAACTCAAGCTGGAGTTTCAGAAAGCAGGAATTCCTTATTGCATAGCCAGGTGGGCAGGAGATAGCTCCTCCTAGTGTGCATGACAACTTGCTTTTCTACAAATGGCAATCAAGGTATTAATTAATTTTCCAAGAAAGATTAATATATTTTCATTATTTCCTGGAACTCATTATATCTAAAACTGTCCCTAAGGCATGCATGTTTGAGTCCACTGGTGGTCTTCCAGGGTCCTCTGGTGGACATCAAGAGTCTTCCTCACTGTATTTGAACTCAGTCCATATGCATGCTCAATTCTTTCTCTACCTGGTTTATGAAAACTTTCCACCACAGAACTGATTTATACCAACTCCTTATCTACTCTATTCAATGATACAGCATGCCTTCAAGACTTCTTCTTGCCTACCAAGTGTAGCAGGAGTCCTTCTAAGCTACCAAGAGTATCTACTTAATGTAGCAAATGTTCAACTCAACCTTTTCTCATGGAGCATTTCAGTCTTGTCTGTGTTGGATAAAGGAGGAAACCATATGTCCTTTTGTATTCAGCATCAATCAATCTCTCCTTTTTTTTTCTTTCAGTCCGTCATTATATTAGTTTTCTGTATTTCCAATAAAGATTGCAACAGCTACGACACTGTATCATTATAAAAGCTATTGCTCCTTTTTCAACCCCACACATTGGACCAAGGAACTGCCCAAGATAAGTGAGAGTGCCCATGCTTGGCCATGATGTTAGTTATGCATCTCTAGCTTTGTATTTAAGACTCTTGTAGTGGAAAGACAGAGACTGAAGTAGAACTTGTTCCCCAGTAGTGTTCTGAACTGTGAAGTGAGGTTGGTTTGGGTTTTTAGGACTGATTCAGTAAGCATTATCAAAGTTACCATTCATGAAACACTTTTTCCAGCCATGAATTCCAGTGAATTAGCATTTGAGGATGGTAAGAGGGGAGAAGTGTAGCTTATTATTATTTCATTCAGGTAAACCACGGTGAATTAAGCCATGAGTGATATATACAGATCTGCAACTGTTCTGAGAGCAAGTCCATTCAGATCAGTGAAATGATATAATAGACTTGGGAGATCCAGCTGCTGTGCAGATGTTGGGTGGAATTTTCCAGGGAAAAGCAGTTAGGACATTTTCCATGCCTGATTCTGCAAACCTTGCTCAGGAGGAGATCACTGTTGCTGGAGGGCAAGTTACCACAGAGCAAGCAAACCTCATGCTGAGGAAACATCAGTGAGTTTGGGATTCACAGACCCATTTCTTTCAGAATACTTCAACCTGTATCTGGGTTAGATGGAAGTTTTGAGGTCGAGCATGAAGAGTCAACTCTTCCCTGCAAGCAGGCAACACAATGTGCCTCATTTCATCTGGGCTTGCAAGTGGTCTCAGTGTGACTTGTGAAAGATGTCTGCATTTTGGAGTCACTATTCCATTCTGCACCAGAGCATTATAAGTTGATCAACTGTTTATTTGAAAGGCATTTTTTTTTGCAGCCATAGAAGTTCTCTTTTTTATGTTTCTCTGACTGGGCTTTAGAGCAGTACAGGAGATGTAAGAGTGACTTGATGGCAGTTCTGTCTTGGTATTCTGGGAACTTCATCCCCTTTCTTATCAGAGCCAGTGGTTCTTGGCTTTAACCTTCTTGAGAGTTTGACAACTGACCTCCTGTCCAGATCCCACCAACGTGAGGTTTCTTTGTTATAGAGTCATAAAATAGTTTGGGTTGGAAGGAACTTTTAAAGGTCATCTAGTCCATTCTCCCTATAGTGAAGAGGGATATCTTCAACTAGATCACAATGCCCAGAGCCTCATCCAACCTGAACTTGAATGATTCCAGGGATGGGTCATTTCTACTACCTCTCAGGGCAACCTACTCCAGTGTTTCAACACCATTTTTGTAAACAACTTCTTCCATCTAGCCTGAATCTGCCCTTTTTGTAGTTTAAAACCACTACCTCTTGTCCTATCACAACAGGCCCTACTAAAAAGTCTGTCTCTGTTTTTCTTACAAACTTCCTTTAAGTTCTGAGAGGCTGCTATAAGGTATCCCCAAAGTTTTTTACAGGCTGAACAACCTCAGCTCTCTCAGTCTGTACTCACAGGAGAGATGTTACAACCCTCTGATAACTTTGTCTAGGATAAGAAATCTACTTTGGATATGCATACAACAGCAGCAGTACAGAATTTGTGACAGCTTCCATGCAAGGACTTTGCAGTAACCAAAGGATTTTGTATTGAAGTGGCTGGGGATCTCTCATGTGATGTGTCCTGCTGACTCAAAGGTGAGGGTGGGGGGGACCTTAAGATACAGGAGAAGTGCAAAAAAGATTGGAGGAAAGAAAAGAGAGGAGCTTCATCATCCTTTACTCCCACCCCCAGAGACATTTCTGCTGAATTTATTGTAAACTGCAGAACTATGAAAAGCCAGAAAAACTCCAAAGTAAGTGGATGGGTTGTCCTAGATCTGCTTATTTCCCTCTAGTGATGTTCCCTGCTCTCCATTATCCCAGAGACATCAGCAAGAATTGCTGCAAGAGACCTGAGTGATCCCTCTGCCTCCATAGGTGACCATTATGCTGATAGTTCCTGAAACATTTTGAGTTACGTACATTGTCATCATACAGGGGCTCTGCATGATCTAGGTAATTGACTTTCTTGCTTGGCAATTTTTGATCTTAATTAAGTCACCCTCCACAGTCTCAGATGTCATAAATTTTGGGAAATAGGTAACTTGTCCTCCTTGTCAAAGAACCTTTCAGGAAGAATATAGCCTTGCTCTGGTGACACATTCCACTTTGCGCTCATCTCTGAAAGAGACACCACTTCTCCATTCAGTCTGTCTCCTGGGATTTCCTTTCTCACTGTGTCAATTATCACATTTCTTTGCAGCTCTGATGAATATAAGTAAATAAATCAAATAAACAGGCTTTGGGGGGGTGGTCCCTGACAGCTACAGCACTTGTCAACTACTTATGTCCATGAGTTTAGTCGGGATTGGTGTGCTCCTGACATGTCATTTGCACTGCCCAAGAACAGTAGGATTCAGCACTTTTCCTTTATTTTAGAGAATTGTAGAACAGGTCATGTGCTGGTGCAAACACCAGCCAGTTGCTCTCCACACTGGTATCTTTTGTACCGTATGTATAGCTTTGATAAGCAGCACATGTGTCTGCTTCCTGGCTTTGCAGTGTTTCCACTCTGATCTCAGGAGTGCAGCTAAATCAATATATCCTTTGTGATGTGCAGATGGAAATAATCTCCAGAAAGATGCATTTCTGAGCTTTGCCCAGTACGTATTTATTTGAGAGGTACAGCTGGTTTGTGGAAAGGTACAATCCAAGACCATATGGGAGCGCAGTACTAGCCCTGCTCAAGCAGCTTTATCCTGCTCTTGTGGCCCTCCATGACCTTCAGTAGGGCCTCTAGGAAGAGAATTGATGTGAAGGGAATTGCCTGGCAGGGTGTTTCTTGGCCCTTGAGGGGCAGAAAGAGGGGCAGTGTGCCTTTACAGCCCCACAGGCTCAGTCACTGGCTGCCAAACCCTCCACTACACCTCAGAACCTTGCTAGCTGTCCCAGCATGAGATTACCATGAGATTGCCATGAGATACCTTTCAGTCCTGCTCCCTGAACTGGACCAGGTGATGAGAGGCTATTTTCATCCTATAATGGCCTGGGTAAGGTTTACTGATGTGCTTCTCTCTACTATTTCTAGTTAATGGACCTAAATTCATTTTTCAGTTCTATATCCAGATGGAAGTATAAATGTCCCCATATTCCATGACTGTTCGGAGTGATATTTTGATTCAGGTTCAGTTTCCAAAGGTCTCTAACAGAGTCTAAGCTTTGCCCACTTTATGATAGAAAAGAATAAATTTTCTGCTGGTTTTGCCCAATTCAAGCTTCCCTGGATATTAAATGGGTAACATGAATCTAGTAAACTCACATCAGCAACATGAGGACACTTTTGTTTCCTAAGAGGCTTGCACTACAAAAAATGATACCATGATTTGAATCAGAGAACATGAGGAACAGGCAAATCAGTAACACCTGTAGAAAAAGATTCAATATCAATACCTACACCATTAATGACATGCTACTAATAAAATGCTGTGCAGGTGAGATTCTACTAACCAAAGAAGAGGCAAGCATTTTTGAATGGGATTCATTTCAACTGTTAGGATGAAGTCAGACTCTTTTCAGTGATGCTTGGTGACAGGACAAATTGAAACATAGGAAATTCCATCTCAGCTTGAGGAATTGGGTTGAAGTTGTTACTTTAAGAGTGACAGAGCACTGGTACAGGCTGCCCAGAGAGGTGTGGAGTCTCCTCTAGGAAGGGTGGAGGAGATGATCTCCAAAAGCCTCTTCCAACTCCTATCATTTTATGATGTGATGAGGTGAGTGGTGCTCCATTTTAACTCCCAGGGCAGGAAGCATTGTCTTTGGGGTACATGAGGGCATCTGTGGGGGATTAATTTGCCATGGCCACCCAGATCTATCTGCTCCCTGTGGAGGAAGGAGAGTGCCTGGCTGACAAACCCCCCAGCAGACACAGATGCTGCAGCCTTTTCCTAAGAAAACCCATGTCTGTTTGCACAGGTTTATTCACAGAATTGAATTGTAGTTTTGTTTTGTGGAAGCCAGGCTGTGAACACCTGAGGTTTAGTGCCTTCCCAAGAAGTATCACAGGGAACTTGTGCTTCCTTTCCTGAAGGGGACATTTTGCTTAGGGAATTTTATATCCCAGATTCCTCATTCTTATAAATATTCAGATGTTCAAGCACATAGTCCTTCGTGAACAAAAACTGATGTAATTTCAGCTCACAGATACATACTATAAGCAACCTGCAAAACTACCTTCTGCCCTTTGAATTTGGATGAATACTCCTGGAATAGTCTTT
Source organism: Turnix velox (assembly GCA_013400935.1). Lineage (NCBI taxonomy): Eukaryota > Metazoa > Chordata > Aves > Charadriiformes > Turnicidae > Turnix > Turnix velox. Next base: position 749,051 of record VZTY01009367.1, on the reverse strand, counting down.
TGTCTGCCTTGTCCTGCTCTGATTATCATCCATCATCTTCATGTTGTCAAGGGCTAATTTTAAATCAAACCACAAATACTTCCAAGGTACAAGAGCATATTGGTGCATACTGGAGTCAAGTGAGACCTGCTTCTCCTCCTCCTCAGCCAGGTGAGGCAAGGAGGGCCAGAGCCACCATCTCCCTCCCCAGGAATGGCAGTGCAGGCCACCAGAAGCTTTGGGGGCTGCCATTTTGTGCCACAAGGGGGTCCTTTCAGACCATGCTCTTTGCCATGTAACAGGCTTAGACTGTCTATCTACACCAGCTTTCATTGTAGGATCCCTCAAATATTCCGTGCAGAACTTATGGGGAGAATCTTTTGCTTTGTGGGGAGTTCCTCAGCCCTCCTGGGAGGATGAGCACCATGGCAGCAAGGTCATTATCAATGACTCCTGCAACTCCACGTGCACTCAGGCAGGACAGTCCCTATTGCCCAAGCAAGGACACTGTGGGGTGACATGGTTCTGTAAGCTTCCCTGAAGTGAGGCAGCAGTCAGCAGTAGGGTTCTGGCACCCCTTCCCAGCTCTGCTGTTTGTAATATGTATTATCAATGCCACGATAATGCCTGAAAATGGCCGCTTCTTTCTGAATAAAAAGCAAGTCACTGCTCATATCTCAAGGATAAAAGCCTGTCTGGCTGGAAATCAGTGCAGGGTGCTGAAAATGGGCAGAGTGGGTGAGCCAAGCACAGAGCTCTGTGTCCCTGGAGAGCAGTGCTTTGGTTCCCTGGAGCAGAGGCTGCTGCTTTGGCACCAAGTGAAATAGACTTCCCCTTTCCCTCTCCACCATGAGCAGAAGTGGAAAACCTGTCCTTCTTTCCAGCATGGGACTGCCTAGGCTAGCCAAACACTGCAGAGCCTGGTCCTGGCTGGCCGTGGTGACAGCCAGCCATATGTCTTGTTTCCATGCCTTACTATTGATTTGTCAGCTCTGCTTCCTCTAGTGGTCCAACACCTCAAGTCTTTTTCTTTCATCTGTATTTATTTGACCTTCCTCAAACTTGTGATCCTACTTTCTGCTTATTACCTGTGATACAGCAGCAGGAGGCTTCAGGAGGGTTTTTCAGGGGTCTTCAGGAAATTTTAAGATGAGGGCAGCACAGTAATGCTGTTCCAGGATTGTCTGGAAGAAAAGGTGCTTGGGAGAACTTGAGTCTCTGAACCAAGAGGAGAAGGAAACACAAAAAATCTTGTCTGTTTTCATGGTGAAAATGGGCAATGTGAAACTGTAGTATTTTTTCCCTGTTGCAAATAGTGTGAATTTGCAAAATATGGGATCTGAACTCTGAAAGAAATTCAGTGTCCTTCAAGATCCCATTTCAGTGAACTGATACCCCAGGACCATATCCTCACTGGAACTGAGAATCTGTACATGCACGTTTCCCAACAGCACAAATCAAAAATCCTTCCATTTAGCAAATTCACAGAGCCTCAGAAAAGCCTGTGGGAATATTTGGTTTTGCATGCAAATATTTACCAAGTAAAAATGGATACTTTTCCACAGCTCCTAGTCCTAGGCTTCTTCTGTGGAGAAACTGCCAACTGTACGTGCATGCTGGCTTGGCACTGGGACAGCACATTCCCTAGAGAGTAGAACGAAACCACAAACTCCTTTCACTTGTGAACCCCTTTCCATAGAGCAGGTGAAAGCACGCTGAACTCATCCTTGCCTCCTAGTCTGGCTGTTTTCTAAATGTCATTTGAAAGTCTCGCCCCCACTTCCCTCCTCCCCCTGTCCCCAGTTTTATCCTTCTTTCAGGAGGCAGCCATCAGCAACAAAACCACAATGCAGGGCTTGGCTGGCTGCGTGCATTCAGCAGCTGCTCTGTTCCAAGTTCTGGGCAAGCCACAGCTATCCAGATTCCCACTTGTCCTATGTCTTCTGCCTTGGTTGCAGTAAAGCATCTTGAACTAGAAGGACCAATAATTTACCAGCTTGGACAAGCTGCCAGCACTGCAGCACAGTCAGCCTGCTGTCCCCAGTTGTCTGTGCCTTTCCCCTCTTCGCCACACTTCCAGCCCTTCCTGATCCAAAGCTTGTGACATCTTCCAAGTCCTCCTTGCATTCAAGACTCTAATTCGGCATGTGGTGTGCTGTGCTTTTCCAGCAGGCTGCTTTTTGTCATTATCTCTCCACCCAAGTGAATGTTCAGGATGGGTATGTTCTTTCTTCAATTATTGCAGGGAACTAAAATGTGAGCAATAAACGCTAAAGCCAGATTTTTCTAATACAAAACATCAAGCAAAAAATCTTTGCTTTCTCATTATGAAAGAGTTAGAAGGCTGGAAATAAAAATACAGTTCTCTGCCTTAAAATACGAAGGAGTGTTTTCTTAGAGGATAAAAACATGATGCAAGTTTGCTTTAGCTCGTTTCTTCGCTGCGTTGTGCTGACACGATTGTTTAAAGAAATTGCGCTTTTGGAAGGAAAAGGTTAAAGTTTGCTACTGATATTCATCAGGAGATGGATATTTAATCTTTAATCTCTTGTTCTAGGCCCCTACTTCGGATCAACTCATTATCCTGAATAAACGATGTGTCATTCCCATTATTTATGTTTCACTGCAGCCAAAGTATCTGGACCTCGTTTTGGTAAGCACCATTCATTTCGACCCATTCAGTATTAATCTCCCTGCTAGCATCTTTCCTGTCCTATGTGCTGTCCCCTATTTGCTTTTATGTTTTCCGCAGAGTGTTTATAAAAGGATAATCTTTTACAAAGCAGACAGAATTTTTGTGTATAAACTGCTCTGTTTGAATGCCTCATTGATATACCATCTAAACTGAAGTGTTCAGCAAGATTAGTGCATCCACTGAGCCACTGAACTGGGTAAAAATATGGGAACTGCTCCTTTCTTCCTAGCGAGAGAGGGTAGCTAATGATGCCATCTTCTTTTAAATAGGATACTTTTAGCAGATGGACTCTGAGAATATGAATACATTCCACAAATAAAAAATAATCAACAAAGGAGGTGCCTCATTGTGAAAAATAAAATGAGAAAAGAGGCATGAAATATATAGATTATGTAGACAACCTGAGCCAGCTTCCATCTTAGTGAGAGTGGTGCTACTGCAGAACAGTTCAGCCAAAATGATGTGAATTAGTGGGTTTTTACATCACTGTTGCTCACATCAGGATCTGGCCTCTTTGTGTTGCAATTGCCATCGACTTCATCTGGGATAGTGAATTGCAATGCCTTGAAATGCAAATACATTTTCTCTTTCTTACACTGATACAAATTTCCAGTGAGAACGTTTTGAGCACAATCCCCCTCCTTTTTTTGCATGGAATAAATAAATAAATAAATAAAGACTGCCTGGCACACGTGGCATACACTTATTTCGGCTGTCTCCTTTGCAATGTGTGTCTAGGGACATCGGGTGCCACTGACACACCCTCTGAGATGCCGACACTTTATGTTACAAGAACACAGTATGCAAGTGAATCTCTGCCCATATTCCCACATTTAGACGGAAAAAATCCCAAACAGACATGTGGTGGTATCATTTGAATGGCATAGATTCTTAAATACATTTGTCACTTTGTACACTTGCCAGCTCTTCTTTGAAGATATAAACTGCTGAAACACTCCAAATTGTATCCGTCATGACTCCATCAACATGTAGCACTATTTAGTGTGTTATTTTAGTTAAATTGCACTATTGTTGTCCATCTATTATGACATAAACTAGGACTGGTGCCCTTGCCTTGAAATAAAATGAAAAAATGTAAGAGAATGTTGGGAAAAAGAAAACATTGAGAAAGTTATGCCATTCCTTTAGCGGTGAAGCAAAGTGGAGAGGAATATTAGAATCATAGAATAGTTCAGGTTGGAAGGGACCTTAAAGATAATCAAGTTCCAACCCCCCTGCCATAGACAGGGACACCTCCCACTAGATCAGGCTGCTCAGCGCCATGTCCAGCCTGGCCTTGAACACCTCCAGAGAGGGGGCATCCACAACCTCTCTGGGCAACCTGTTCCAATGTTCCACCACCCTCACTTTAAAGAATTTTTTTCTTATGTCAAGTCTGAATCTACCCCCTTCAAATTTACATCCATGAATCTAAGCTAATAGGGAGGCAGGAAGCATAAAAGGTATCAGATGCCCCTTGTTTCACCTTTAAAATGGATCACTCACATGTTTATGAGGGGCTACTAGCTGGGCATGGTTTGATACCACCTTTGGGGACTGTATATAGTGAGGGATGAGACCTCTCTGGATGGCTCTCCTTGAAATTTTTAATTCACCTCCCCCATTGATACAGCACAGACCTGACTTCCATTAAGAAAATTCTGGACATGGCTATTTCTGGAGTCTGTCAACACCACCACAAAGTTAGTATGAGCAATTTGTAGGTCAGGAGCAGAGGTAACCCAGCTCACATCCAGCTTGCTGACTTGTCATTGCTCTTTGGAGATAGTCCATGTAATTCAGTACACAGAAGCAGTCTCAAGAAAATAATTGCCTCTTCAGACCTAAGAAGACTGGTAATAAGAAAAGGATTCTGTCACTTTCTGGTTGCCATTAGTTGAGGTTAAAATCTTTCTATTATAGCTGCTAGGCAGTGCAATGTGCAAAGCAAGTGGATGGTCTCAACACAGGAGAGAAATACTTGTCACTATGTCACAAATTGGCCTGCTTACTAGAAGGGATCAACAACTGCACTGCCCTAGAGAGTGCTACTCTTTCAGGGTCAGGACCAACACTCTCCACTGTGCTGGGTTCAGCAGTCACATCTTTAGGAGAGCTGAGGATGGTTCCCACAGTGCTGAAGGTGCCAGGCATCCAGCAGTGCAAACCAGAAGAGGTTTACCAACAGACCCCTGACAATTTTTGATGTTTTTCATCAGTGGAGATATGATCTATATCATGAGCTAATAGAGTGTTTCTTTCTTCTAAAGGTGATCAGACATGGTCTTCCTGGCCTAAAAGTTTTAGTGAAGCACTGCTTGTAAGTGTAATTTATTGCCTAGCCATTTTATGTCATGAAATATGAGGTTCCTGGAAGTCCTCCAGGAAAGAACATTTCTGGAGACATCAAACTTATTCCAAAAGTGATACAAAGGTGAGTCATGCCAAGGCAGGGAGTCCACAGTTCTGGAAAGTGAGTAGGTCAACTGAATGGTTTGTTGCATTAGCTTAGATCCAACCTTGTTGCTTCTAGAGTCATCATGTTGACAAGCTTCATTCAGACAGATATTTCCCAAGGACCAGATTCAAATAATTGAAGAATGAAAGGAAACATCTTTGGAAGAGTCTTAAAATATTCTAGGTGGAGTAGCATGGGGACAGACTTCTGAGTGATTTATTTGCACTTAATTAAAATACTCTTCTCACTAACTCTCTGCAGGGTAATTTTGCACTGCCTGACTACAAGGTGAGACTAGGATGAGTCCACCAGGTGTTTGGTAGACAAATTTGTGGTGCTTTCTGTAGTAGAATAAGAGAGACGAATTGAGGATGAGTGAGAGGGGGCTAGAGGCAGACTAAGAGAGGTTCAGCTGTATCTAAGTAAACCTTCTTTCGTAGAAATAGGCAGAGAGTTGAGGAAGTAATAATAATAAAAATCCCTATGATCTCATGCATGAGGCATCCAAACCTGAGGGTGGTGAAACACTGGGACAGGTTGTCCAGTGAGGTTGTGGATGCCCCCTCTCTGGAGATGTTTAAGGCCAGGCTGGGCAAGGCACTGAACAGTCTGATCTAGTTGGAGGTGTCCCTGCCTATGGCAGAGGGGTTGGAACTAGATGATCTTTAAGGTCTCTTCCAACCAAAGCTATTCTATGATTCTATACAACATTATATAATATGATATAACTTGATATAACATATGATACAATGTGCCTTTTTTGCAGTGGACATTGGACATACCTCCTTGGTGCAGAAGTTCTCTTTGTTGGAATAATCTTTGCTGTGAGGAAAGGAACACATCCAGCACCAAGACACTCTGCCAGTGGACCTATGCCCTCCCTGCATCATTCTCACTATTAATTAAACAACACCATGCTGCAAGGTAGAAGAATGACCAACTATGTGGATGGGCTAAGAAGTTTTTTGCTTCACAGAGTCCCAGCCATGAGTACACAAGGATGTGGTAGTCCAGGCAGAGGCTGCATGCCACCTTCCTTTTTTAAATTTATGATTGTGGACAGCAGGAGACAGACCTGTCTGTCACTAATGGAGATTACTGAAAGTGCTCATTGTTCCTAATCTGGGAATACACTTATATAAATGCTAAGCACTGCCTTGATTTGATCCTGACCTGTACTGGCATCTCTGATGCTACAGCTGGGAGTTGAATTGGTGCTTGGGATTAGGCAGTTCCCACTTAACTTTTTCCACGCATCTGGTCCTAAACATGCAAACATGTAGGCAATGGGGAAAAGGGAAGGAAATAAGGATGCAGGAGTGGCAATAGTTCTTTAAAGAACCAGGTTCTTCCATCTCCTCTGAGCCATGAAATGTGTCAGAAAATAGTGTATTTTTAAGAACTGGCTATAGACACTAAAGCAGTATATTTTGTTGGTGTAAGGGCATGGAGATCTAGGCAGTAACATGAATTATACCATGCCTTAACAAAAGGGATTTCCCACATTTATATTGCTCAGAAATAGCTTTCCATAAATTTGATGTGAGTACTTGGCAAATGAAGCAGCCATCAAATACCAATAAAAATATGTTTGTGATACCTGCAATATACACCAAAAGGACCAGAGCACATTAATATTCCAGAAGGACTCTTCAGGTACCCATAAAAATCAGATGTTATGGAGGCTCTGTCAATACTGAGAGGTTCAGACTTTAACCTGACATAAAACTAGCATTGTAACACTTCTTTCTGATTGTGAAAAATTGGGATTTCACAGTAAGAGCATGCTTGAAGTGAGTCCTGACCAACCAGGTGGCTCTAGCCTGTCTGGGATACATTTGCTCTGTCAAACATATGTGGGAATCCTTTCCCTGTGATCAGTCTGGGTTTTTAGCAGTGAGAGGTGGTCAAGTTGCCCTGGCTCCCAACACCAGGGGCAGCCTGAGTGGCAGGGGATCTCTCGGGGGTGCAGTCTTTCTTTCCATGGTGAAGTGGTGCAAGACATTGCTGTGCACCTGGGAAAATGTCTTTAAATAGTGCTCCTCCTAGGACACCATTTTTAGCTTCCCAGGCAGTATGTTCCAATGCAACTCCTTTTAGGGACTGCTGAACAGAGAAGCTGCACTAGCTTCTACATCACCACTGTGCTTTTCTCTTGTCCCATTTTCTCTGCATCCCCCACTCCCCTAACCCTTCCCCAAGCCCCTCCTCTACAAATGAAAAGAAACTGAGCTTTCCTGGGGGTCCTGCCTGGGATAACCACCTCCGAACACTTCACTTTAAGAGAATAATTGGGAATGTTTCCTGCAGATGCTGCCTGAGTGCACAGAAATGCCAGAGTGATAGACACAGCTTAAATCCCTCGACTGCCAGACAGATAAAGATGGTCTGTCCCAAAATCTGCCTATGCCCTGTATCACCATGTCAAAAAGAAGCAGAAAGCTTTCACACATCATCACTTCTGTTAGCTTAAGTCCAGATCCTTGCACCCTTACTCATGGTTAGTAATGCCTTACTGCACGAGTAGTGCTACTGACTTCTCCAGGGCAGCTCCTGGAAGAAGAATCTGTTTAAACCTGCAACTGGAATCTAAGTATCAAAGCTGAAACAATTCCATAGCTACATTTAAGACAGTATGATGTCGAGTTTTTAATTAATTTAGGAACCAAAGTCGGTGAAAGAAAATTGTACCTTTTACCTAGCTGTCTCTTCCTGGGGCCATTAGTACTTTGGGTGCCCAGATAAATAAATACAAAAAAGCAAATGGCTCTTTTTATTGCCCTCACCGAAGAAGCCTGTCAGGGCTGGAAGGCAGCTTTTAAATCTGTAACAAGCAGTTGTAACTGTGCTGCCTCATGTGCATAGCCCAGGCGACTAATTTTGCACCCACCATTTCACTTCATGGTATCATTTCACTTATGGGGACATTTCTGCACATCTGAATACATCCCTACACAAAGTGTTTTGCCAAGTGAGGTTTTTCGGACCTCATCTGGAAAGCCCACAAGGATCTGGCTTTCAAGTGTCTTCTGAGTTCAGAAAAAACGTCTGATGAAAGCTAAATCAGTTAACACCAAATTGGGTTGATAGGGGGATCCTTGTCTTCTCAGCTAACGGTATGAAACCAGATAAAGGGGTTGGTTTGACAGCTGAATAGATTTCCAAAGAGGGGTCATTTTCTCCCATGACCAAATAATATGATAGAGATATGGAAGGGTATGTCTGTGCCTTTCAACAGCAGGCAGAGTCCAAGAGCTTACTTATCTCTAAACAGCTTCTCTGGTGTCTAAAATAAAGAATGCAGGGTTTCTGAATAATCAGGTTGCAGATGCTTTTTCTCTTTTGCCTTGAGTGACCAACTGCACCAGTAGAACTTGGGGCCCTGTTCTTGTAGTGCTTTGTCTTTTCAATAGGAGCTGAAATGCTGCAGCTTTCAGAAAGACTTCAGCACCATGAAACATTGAGACTTTACAGTGTAACCTTGCAGTGTTTCCACACAGTCTTCCACTGTCATTGAAATGCCTTGATGCGCTATTGTTCTGAAGTTCTCATTGTCTTTATGGAAGTCAATGAGGGAAATAAATTGCATGATAAATCTCTTAGGGACAAATTTTGGCTTATTTGCACCAGCTAATGTGGAGAAAAGTCACTGATTCTTCCAGAATCTTAGTTTGTTTGCAAAAGACTTGATGATTGCACTATTTATTCACTGTTTCTGGTTTTATGGCAACATGGGCATCTCTTTTTTTTTTTTGTTTTTAATTCAGCAGCCTTATATATGGAAGAAGGGTTCTTGGAATTTTTTCCTATCATGGTGTTCTCCTTTTTCTTCTGTTTTTCCTTCTCCCTCATTTTTATAAGTGGCACATCACTTAACCAACTGCAGTGGCTTGAGGTCTGGTTGTAGAGGCTGTGAACCTACCAAGGCTGGATTTTTTGGATATATGAATAATTTTTAAGGAATTAAGTTTACCCTCACTTACCAAGGGAGAGGGAGGTGGAAGACAGTTAATTACTAATGGAATGCAAAGTAATTTAGCTTCAAATTTGCAACTGATAGCTATTTGCTGGGCTGTGTGAAACAAGTTCCATCCACGAGTGCACCAATGCTGTGTTCAGTATCACTTTTTCCATTTCTTCAAGTAATTTCAACAAAAAGACAGAGAGGCATTTTTTAACCAAGCTTTTGCTAATTACTAAGAGTACTACCATTTAGTGGCCCTGGGTCCCATCTGAGTAGGCAAGGATCCTTTTCCACCAGGCAGCTCTCCAGCCACACATCCTGAGGCTTGTAATGCTGCTTGGGGTTGTTGTGGCCCACAGGCAGAACCTGGCAGTTGGCCTTGTTGAACCTCATACCACTGGCCATAGATATAGCTTGTCCAGATGTCTCTGTAAAGCCTTCCTGTCCTCAAGCAGATCAACAAACTCACCCCATTTGATGCCATCTGCAAACTTGGTGAGGGTGCACTTGGTTCCCTCATCCAGTTCACTGATAAGGATATTAAGCAGAATCAGTCCTAGTACTGTGACCTGGGGAACACCACTTGTAACTGGCTACCAACTGGATTTAATTTAATACACCAGAACTCTGTGGTCCCACTGGTCTAGCCAGTTTTTTACTCAGTGCCTATCCAAGCCACAAGCAGCCATCCTCTCGAAGATGGGAAATGGTGTCAGAAGTTTTAGATAAGTTCTGGTAGACAACATCCACCACAATTCCCTCATCCACTAAGCAGGTCACCTTGTCATAGGAAGAGATCATGAAAAGCAGGACCTGCCTTTCATGAAGCCATGTTGACTGGGCCTTGTCTCTTGTTTGTCCTGCATGTGCCCCACGATGGAACACAACCTTCCATAACCTTCCTTGGCACTGAAGTCAGATTGACCTGCCTTTATTTTCCTGAATCTTCCTTCCAGCCCTTCTTGTAGATGGGTGTCACATGTGCTAGCCTCAAGTCAACTGGGACCTCCCTAGGATAGCTGGGACTGCTGATGACCCCACAGACTTGTGAGCATCTAAGTGGTATAGTAGCTTGCTAACTATTACCTCTTGGATTATGGGGGGTTTACTCTGCTCCTCATCCCTGTTGTCCATCTCAGGGGGCTGGGTACTCAGAGGATAGCTGATCTTACTATTGCTGAGGTGTAAATGGAACCAGTATGACGTGTCTGGCACCTAGGAGAGGAATCAGGACCCTGTCCTTGCTCACAGAGCCCTGTTCCACAATGAATTTTACTATCATTGTGACATTTTGAAGTTACTACATTGCAATGACACATTGCTCCAGTAATTTTTGTACAATGTCTCTGTGAGCTCTCCCCATCTGTCATGACAGCATTAGTCTTGGCATCTCTGATGAAAGAATCAAAATTAAAAGGGAGAACAAAAAGTCAATTTCTAATGGGTTCCAAATACCCATATCTTACAAGCGTGAATTAAATATTGCTCTCATCTTGCAGCCTTCCAGCCATATTACATGGATAAAAGCCCTCAAAAGTATTTAAAATTAAAAATCCTGTTAAAAGCTGAAATATATATACAGTGAAATAATATTCAGCTGTTTAAACTAACCTGTTGGTAGACTGTCAGCTGTCATTTGATTTGCACTTTGTTTGAATTAATAAAAAAGTAAACCATAAGCATCATGATTTACAGTAATATAAAAGCTATTACAAAGGACCTTCATGATAAGCTCCTTTGTCGTAAAGCTATTGTATCTTACTTTCAATCACTAAACACTGTTAAAAACATTTCCTAATACAATACTGCCTGATACAATGTACAAATTCCTTTGCTTCAAAGCTAGCTGTAAGGACACATCTTCAAGTCTCTGGAGACAAATTGGAAGTGTAAAAAAAAAAAGAATTTTGAGGCTGCTGGTCTTCATATTTTCTTGAGATACACACACAGAGATATTCTCCCCACACACACATTCCCATACTGCCCCCCCCCAAACTGCCAATTAAAGCCATAAAAATACTTTTATGCTTCTTCCTTTATTTTAAATAATCCTTGGAAAAACAATATCTACTTAAAATACACCTTCTTGTTCACTCCCATGACAAATATCATAGACTTTATATCAACCCTAATTTCACATCTCCTCTTAATGATTGTTTTTGCATCTTGTACATGTGCTGATTTTTGCAGTTATTAATGCCATGAAGAAAGAGATGGAGTTGCTGCACACCTAATGCAATTTTCTTTGAGGTTTCCTCATTGATAATACAAGTACAGTCTCCCTGGCTCTTGTCTATCCTGTCTTTTATCATAGTTGCTCATCAGAGACATGACTTCCTTGTCTGGCCCTTGCAGCACTCCTCGGATGGCCACAAATAAGGGTATAAAGAGAGAACAGAGGAGCACCCAGGTACCATGAGATTATCAAGGCATACCCAAAACATTTGGCACTCCGGAGTGCCCTCAACAGGGCTACTAACACATGTCCCAGCTGACCACTTGGCATTATTCACAGTGACTCTTTCTCACAAAGCAACTCAGCACTTCTGTGCCCTCTCCTCACACCATCTCCAGAGTGCAGGTGGCCACACAAGCCTATCAACTCTGCTGCTTCCAGTGAGGTTGAATCATTTCATTCCCCAACAAATTTTCTCCTTGAGCCAATCCTGGGCAGAACATCTCCTCTGATATCACCTGAGAACTGGAAGCAGCATGCTCTTTGATGCTTTTCACAGGTTGGCTAGACTCAGATAAACATGGGCAGTAGAAGATTTCAAGAGGGCAATGGAACATAACTCACAGACAGTAGCTACAGGCAGAAGAGGAAGGACTGGGTGCATTCCTAAGCTTAGGTAAAACTCCAGAAGGGAGTACAAAAAAAGACATAGAGACTTTGGAAAGGGTCCAGAGGAGGGCCACGAAGATGATCAGGGGGCTGGAGCACCTCCCCTATGAGGACAGGCTGAGGGAGTTATGCTTGTTCAGCCTGGAGAAGAGAAGGCTGCGGGGTGACCTCATTGCAGCCTTTCAATACCTGAAGGGAACCTACACCCAGGAAGGAAGTAAACTCTTTGAAAGGGCTGACAATAGCAGGACTAGAGGAAATGGATACAAGTTGAAGGAGGGAAGATTTAGGTTGGATATTAGGGGGAAGTTCTTTACTAGGAGAGTGGTTAGGTCCTGGAACAGGCTGCCGAGGGAGGTTGTGGATGCCCCGTCCTTGGAGGTGTTCAAGACCAGGCTGGACGAGGCCCTGGGCAACCTCATCTAGTAGATGTGTTTGTTAGGTGGCCCTGCTAGAAGGGGGGTTGGAGTTACATGATCCTTGGGGTCCCTTCCAACCCGGGTCATTCTGTGATTCTGTGAAGGGACAGTTGGCTCTGGAGCATGACCTGGCTTACAACTTGCTGTTTACATGTGACAATGAGAGCCTGTGTGGAAACTTCCTTCCACCAGTCAGCTTCATGTTTGACTCCATAAATACAGGCAGTATCACAAGTTGGGATTTGACTTCACAAGTGTAGGCTGTATCTGAGGCTGAAGTCATTAAAGACGGAGGGCAGAGGTGCCTGACAGAGGAGGACAACTGCATGACTTAAGACCATGGTTCCACTTTTCCCCTTATGTTCTTTTAAAAAACTGGGGCAATGTACAATTTTAACAAGATGAGATGGTCCAGAATCTGGAAATGAGGCTAATAATATTGCTAGGCCTTACTTTTGTTCACTGCATTTCTACAGATGTTCCTCCAAGAGCCCTCTTTGCTTTATGTTTGCCTTCAAGGCTGAGTTAAAATATGGTCTGCATTCTTTGTTTTTAATCTTTCCTTGGGTTTTCTAGGTCATGGCTGACAGAGGGCCTTTAGGTGTCCAGGTTAAATGGACTCTGCTTCTTTTCAAATGGCAACAGGAAAAGAGGGATGTCCTCTCAATGCTCTGTAACAAAGCTGTTCTCATTGTGTGCTGATCCCAGTGGGAAAGGTAGCTTATGTCTGCTGGTCTTGATCTAGCTGGATTTGCACATGTTGAGTAAGCACAAGGTTTGTAGAAGGAAGAGCATTGCTAGAAGCGAATGCAGGGCTCCAATCATACATTATTACTCCATTCTCACATCTTTTGACCTTCAGATTATCTTATTACAAGAACTGGGCATTCTGCATAGCTTCTTCATTTTACCCACAACCACTCCTAAAGGTCAGGTAGCATTATTTTTGTTCCTGCCTACATAAAAATACATTCTTTTGCTTCTCACCTCTCAGCAGGTCCAGAAATTCCTGATGGCCTGGGTAAGATTATTGGGAAGACAGGAAAAAAATCTACATTTGAGAACAGTTAGGTATGTGCAGGAGTCCAGACTAAATGCCTACCTGTGGCCCCCCATCCAACTGGAATCATTCTGTGATCCTATCTATGTTTGATGGTACCATGGATTGATAAAAATTTTGGCATAGTCAAACTGAAGTAACCCATGTCCAAACCCTTTGGGATGTGTTTTTGGTCTGACAATAAAAGCGAGGCTGCTCAAGGTTATGTTGGTGGTCTTCTGCATTCCAAAATTAGCTATAATTAGTTGATTATTCACTGCCGGAGAGCAATGTGATTTCTCTGAAAGGAACTCACCATATAAGCCTACACCCACTGAAACAAGGAGGATCTACTTTTGCCTCTAAGAATTTAGCTGTGCACTTAGTGCACCAGGTAGTGGCCAAACTCCTGTATCATGACATATTTCAGAATTATTTTTGTAGGATTATTCTGTAGGACATTCAAACCCCACCTGTGGGACCTGATCCGGGTGTTCCTGCTCTGGCAGGGGGATTGGACTAGATGATCTCTCCAGGTCCCTTCCAGTCCCTGACATTGTGTGTAGGTATGTGATGGCAGTGTGAGAGTACCTAAAAATATGGTGGCAGGGTGACACTGAAGAGCACCTCAGTAACCTGCTTATGAAGCAGTAAGTTTGCTTCCCCCTTGGTATGGTGCTCCCCAAAGCCTCCTGCTTGTTTTCTTTTCTGTCCTCCCAAGTCAGAGCATGTCACATTAAAAAACTGATATAGCTGGGTATGCTACTTGGGGGTTTCAGCTGATCCTGTATTTGGAGTAGTCTGAAAAGTGTCTAGTGGCTTTGTCACATGATTCCTCTGTAGTGTGAGAGCAGCCGGCAAAGAGCCGTGAGCTCACATGTTTAGGTGGCTCAGTTTGTGCACACAGATAACATGAATATCTGCTTGGCAGTGTTTTACAGCAACTGAACATTCCTGACGCTGGCTCTTTTCATCCTTCTGCTCCCCCTTCCTTAACAGCAGAATCAGCAGCTGTAACAACACATGGAGGACACTTGGCAGCTGCAAGACACAGATGCTGAGCTCTGTAATAAACTTCTCCTGTAGAAGAATATGAGTGCTTTTGCTGGCTGCTTAGAAGTCCTTATTGCTGTCTGACTCACTTGCTCAACAAGCACAGCGTGCTGATAGCTGTTGGTAATCACTCTTGGGTTTATAAGGACCAATCTAATTGACCTGCTTAGTCCTTTAGGATGCTGCCATAGCTCAGCTTTAGTAATTTGTAAGCGAACTGCGTGCTTTCATAGTAGGTCTTTAAGAATAAGGTATTGTGCAATGTTTCAGTGGGCCGATGTTTTTATATCTGGAGATAGGCAATAAGCCTGGTTTTGATCACAAGTCACAACAGTGAGAACCAGAAATAACTTCACTGTTCTTAAAGGGGCATAAGCTGTTATAAAACAAATGTGGGTGAGGTCAGGAGCAAAGGAAAGTTTGAAAATCTGTGTTTCCTGGTAAGGACGTGGCATATCTTTAATACCTCGAAAATTGGTGTTTGTTGGACTTGGCCTGTGATAAGGGTGTGGATAAGGACTCGTGGCAGTGGGTTAGTGTTTCAGTGGGAGGAAGGCTCATTTTAGAAAAGCTTTGGAGAAGTGTGTTTTAAGGAGGCATTTGAATCTGCAGAGAATGGCCAACTTGGAAGGTTGTCCTGGAGTCTAAAGAGCACCGGGAAAGAAACCAGAGACAGACGCTTTGTGGAGATAAAGGCAAGAACTGGGCAGCAAGTCTGGTACATGGCCAAGACAGAAAGGAGGGATGCTAGGAAGAAATGGATGGAGATGCAAGCAAGAGAAGAGCTCTAAACAAAAGGACCAACAGCTTAATCTCAATGTATAATGTGAGGGAATGTACCAAAGGAAAATGAGTCAAGAGTGTCATGGTCAGTGTTAGGGGAATTGATTTTAGGAAAATGTTCTCTCCGTGTCTATCTAAGGAAAACTTAGGAAGCTTTAGGAAGTCATAAGAATAGGAAAGATGTGGCACCATTTGGAATGGGAAGGGAAGCAAAGGCATGAGGAATGGTACAGGGCGAGATGTACGGGATGAAGCAGGGCTAAGAGGAACTCACCTCAAGCATATGAGTATGAGTGAGGATGTGAGAAGAAGACACAAAGAGGGGCAGTCTCACACTTCTGAGAGAACAGTGTGACTGGGGAGCTCTCTGAAGTACTTGCAAACTAAGATATGCAGTATGACAAACAAGCAGGGGGATCTGGAAGCATGTATGCATTTGAAAGACTGCAAACTCATTGGAGATGTCATGGGATAGATCACACAACTGGAGTGCTGCGTTAGAAGGATACAGGCCCTGAAGGAAGAGCAGACTACCATGGTGAGGAGGGAGAGTTGCATTTTATAAGAGAGACAGCATTGAGTTTCCCTTGAGCTCTGTTTGGGCATGGGTGATGAACCAAGTAAGAGCTCATGCGAGAGGGTTAGCAGATAAACCAACATAGCCAGCATTGTGATAGGTGTTTGCTACAGACCATGTGATTAAGGAGAACTAGACAAGGCCTTCTTGAATCTCTGGTCCTCCTGGGAGATTTGATCACCCTGATATCTGCTGGGAAAGCAACACTGGAGAGTTCAAAAATTCCCAAGGATTTCTGAAGTGCATTGACAACGACTTCATGACACAGATGATTGAGAAGCTGATGAGAGGAGGCACTCTACTGGATCTAAGGCTTAAAACCAAGGAACTAGTCAGGTAGATGAAAATCAGAGCAGCCTTGGCTGCAATCACTGTAAAATGGTCAAGTTCAGGATCCCGAGGGATGGTACTAATAACAAAAAATTAGATTAAAACTTTGGGCTTCAGGAAAGAAGAGTTTGGCTTGTTCAGAGACTTGCTTCAAAAATTCCTGTGGGATACAGCTTTGGAGAGAAGAGGGAGAGCTGTTTGATATTCAAGAGCCATCTGTTCAAAGATGGTCTATTGGGATATGCAGGCAACCAAACAATGGTGGTGCTAGGTCTGCAAAAATAAACTCCTGGTAAAACTCAAACATGGTAAGAAGGTGTAGATGACATTGAAGAGATCTCCTGTGAGGAGCAGCAACAACACACTGTGCAAGAGTAGAAAGGAAAGTCAAAGCCCATCCAGAATTGAATTAAATGAGGTAGTCCCAGAATAAAAAGAAAGACTTCAGTTCTGGTCTCTCTAGTACAAGGGAGGCATAAACATATTTGAATTAGTCCAATAAACAGCTAAGATGATTAAGGCATGGCAGTATCTTTTGTGTACAGGAGAGGATGAGACAGATAATTCGGATGAGTTTAACTCAGAGAAGGCTGGGGGAGGATATCAATGTGTATAATTGCCTGATAGAGGGAAATAGAGTAGAAGGAGGCAGAAGCTTCTCCATTTTGCCAAAGACAAGATAAGGAGTAATAGGCACACAGTGCAATGCCAAAATAAAATAATTAAAATATAAGAAAAAAACCTTTACTGTGAGAGTTTTAAAATGCTGTGACAGGCTGATCAGCAAGGCATTGGAGTGACTATCTGTGGACAAAGAAAAAACCCAGCTGGACATGGTCCTGGGCAACCTGCTCTAGGTGACTGTGCTTTGAGCAATGAGTTAGATTCAGTCATCTCAAGAGAATGCTTCCCACCTCAGCAATTCTTTGATGTAGTGAACATGCTAAAATGCAGCTCAGTGTAGTGGTAGCTAGTGGGAAATTGCTCCCAGAGGGCACACCTTCATAGCATATAAGACATAGCTCCCTGGCAGGGAAGAAGGCTCTAAGGGCACCAGCACAGAATAGGTAGATGCTTCATCTCAGCCAGTGCTAGTGTCACCTTGGCAAGAAGCTACCACCTAATCTGTGCCTGAGGAGAAGACTCCAGTTTCCACTTCAGTTAGTCCTGTCTCCTTAATAAGAGTGACATTCACATAAACATTTTTTAACTGGAAAAGGACAGTTCTATTTCTAATTTGCACAGGAGATGTTTTCCTGTGACCTTTTTGCGTCCTTGCATTCCAGCATTTAAAGACAAACAGCTGTCCCAAGCTTTAGTTGGAGGAGGAAAAGGAAGACATCCTCAACCACAACT
Source organism: Turnix velox (assembly GCA_013400935.1). Classification (NCBI taxonomy): domain Eukaryota; kingdom Metazoa; phylum Chordata; class Aves; order Charadriiformes; family Turnicidae; genus Turnix; species Turnix velox. Next base: position 731,553 of record VZTY01009367.1, on the reverse strand, counting down.
CTTTTCCTTTCATTGTCCAGTATATCTAGGAAGATTTTTATCCTTAGAAAAAATTGTATTTCTGATACTCTTAGATTTTATATTATTAACTGGTATTGGAGATCAGCATTTAAAAATTCCATCTCAAAGTATTAGTTTTTTCTCCTGATATACAACAGAAGCTGGTCTTCTCCTTTGGTGTTTTGTAAAATAGCTACAATCATTGAATTTTAATTGGTATTCTGTAATTTTATGATAATCAAGGGTTCTGGATCTAAATATAACACATCTAAAATTAATACATCACAAGTCTAGTATTTCTCCAAATAAACCAAATATGAAGAATAACACTAACCTTTAAATAGTAGGTCTTAAATACTCATTTCAGCAGTGTTTTCATGCTGCTTTGCTTGCTTGAAAACATATCAAGTATTTATTTTTATTTCATGTGATCTCATTATTGCAGGTTTCCTTTACAACATGGCCTATTTCAAGCACTAAAAAAAGCCCAGTGATTTTTATCAGAGTTCTAGATTTTCCAGCGGTGATCAGTGACACATGTAGTGCTAGCTAGAACTGATGTAGCAATCTGGTTTTGTTTTTTTCTTTTATCACATTTGTAGTCTATCAGGCAAAATGTATTGTGACAGTTGTCTCCGAGATGCAAAGATAAGTGTGAAAAAGAGCCAAGGACCAATGTAACTCAGATAGTGTGTTAGGAAGTTGAAGGTAACCATTGAGAGATTCTTATTCCCACTTACATTATAAGTGATGACTTTGCAACACAAGAACTCTCAATCTTTTACTAAGTAGGGTCTTATTTGGCAAATACAGTCTGAGACAGAATTTTCTCCATGTGAGTAGCACCCCCCACTCTCCCCAAGGTATCAGTGCCACCCACTAGTGTGAAGATACACACAGGAGGAGGCTCAAAGGCTACAGGGAAAGCAAGTTTGGAAACAGGGAGGATTTGGTCACCCAAATCAGGTATTGTGGATATCCTGCCTTTAACTGTTAGTGTAATGCATGCTTGTGTTACCAAACACAGGGCTCTGCTTTGTTCATAATCATGTACTAACTAAAATGTTGTTTGCTTCCTACTAACCTTACTGTGCTGACATATGTTGCAGAAAGCAGTCTCTAACCAGATGTAACAAATAATGATAATGAGGAGACAGCCAGAAGTAGTTAACAACAAAGGATGGGATGACAACAAGTAGTTAGTCACTTTAAGGTTCTTTTGTATGCCAAACTATTCATTCCATCTCAATTAGGAAAATGTTGTGGCTAGTTCAAGGAACATCCTTATCCTCCTTAAGAACTTGGAAAACTTCAAGTAAACTCTTACTGTCCCAAGAAGATTCAGTATCTTGAAAGAATAATGTAAGGAAGGATATCCTTACTCAAACAGCCATTGAGAATCTCATGCCTGTGTAATGGTGTTTTGCTGACACAGCAAAATTTAATGCCCACGTGCAAAAAGGCTATTTGGTCATTGTAAGGAATATGTAATTCTCAGGTGGAGTTATTTAATATGTAGGTGGAATTGTGAGGATCTTTTGTGTGTGTGTAAGTAAAGGATGAATATCCCTGGTAAGGTGTGCTAGATTTGTGGATTTCCACCTAGCACCTGATATTGAACAAGACAGTATCTCCTCTCTTTTGGTTTTGAGAGCTTTCATTTCAGGTAACACAGAGCACTCCTCTAGTATCTCTGTTCCTTTTCCTACTCAGAGTAGTCTCATGGGTTGTGTCTAAGATGATGGGGCCAGGACATGGCAGAGTCCAGGATCACAGTTTCTCCTTGTTCAGGGGATGCTGGTTTTCCAGTCCTGCTGGGCATTCAGACTCCCTGTCCTTTCCTGTGGAGACCTGGATGCAGCCTGGGGAGGGTACTAAGACCTGCAGGAATACCCAAAGATCCTTCAGCTTAGATGAAGTCTTAATATTTCCTTTGTGAATGAAGTGTCTAGTTTGCATTGCATGACTAAAAAGTAGTGAAAACTAATTTAACCCTTTGTGAACTGAAAGTACAGTGTCCTTCGGGGTCTCATCTTTATTGGCTATGATCACACAGAGAAGTAAATAAATGAAAATGAAGGGTTAGCAATTTTTCAGCCAAGAGAAGAATAACAGAAGGGTGATAGAAACGGAACATAAGGCAGCATTAGTAGAGGAAAACTACAAAGGAAGTAATGAAAGAGGCTGGTGGTATATACAGAGAGACAGGACTGAGAAAGGGATGTTGGTGGGTGAGAGAGAATAATGATGGGAAGCTGTTTGATGGGAAACTCCTGGGTCAGTAGCAGCTCCACCTGCAGCACCCATAGTCTCCCTTTTCATTGGCCAAAGCATAGTGCCTGCTGCTCTGCAAACATAGGCTGCCCTTCTCCTGTATATCACTGCATGAATTGAACATCTGTGCTCCAGAGATACCTTATTAGTGCTAAACAACCTTGATTCAATTATACTACAAGATGTGCACAAGATGATAGTTTTTGCACAGCTCTGCACTGTGAAGGGCTTGTAGGGAGTATAGCCTAGGGAAGGGTGCAGAGAGGGCAGGAATTCAATTATTGTTAAATGTGAAGAAGTTGGTCCATAACAGTGCCTACAGGGGGTGGATGTTGGAGAGTTTCTACAGCCTAATTCCAAGCTAATCTGAATGATTCTTTATTTTTAAGGTTCTCAGTCCACTTTGCTCCACGAGCACTATGTCTGCATAGAAAAAAAAATAAATTAGGGCATGATTTTCAGGTCTGGAGTTAGAAAGTCAGCACTTGGCAAAATGGCCACAGCTGCTCAGTTGTGCATCGGCAGCTTCTGCTGGTTTAAAAATCACTTTTCTTCCCTGACATTAGAAAACAGATCAGCAAAACCAACAACAGTTAGACTTTTGCAAAGAGCAGGGGTGCTAAGTGCATTGCCTGGGCCAAATTCCTCACCAGATAATTCCATTGAGGCGATGGTTTGAATTGGGCACCGTTATCTTTACTTCCTGTCTTATACAGCAGCTCCGTGCTACTGAGCAGCTGCTGATTTCCTCCTCCCCAAGCCTGGCTGCATGTCATGGTAGGGCTGCAGTGTCTCCTCCCTGCTCTTTGCTTCGCTCCCAGAAGTTGTATGGAATGGAAGCAACTGATGGAAAGTGCTCTGAATTCCTCAGTAGAAATTTACATAGTCTAGGGTGATTTTTTTTCTTTTTTTTTTGCTATTGTGGAGCAAAGTCATAATTTAAAAACTTTTCTGTTGTTTTTGCAGATCTGTCATCCATTTCCATGGATACAGGAGTGGCAATAAGGCAGCCAGAAGCTGACAATTCCAGCCACTCACTGGCTGCCCGGTGAGCAGTGAAAAGCTGCTGAAGTCATTAGTATTTTACACTTGAAAATAACACAACAGTTTGAACTTTTCTGGTACTCTTCATTTAGGAATCCCCAGGCCTGGTAAATGAGCAACTACTATAAAATAATTAATTAGACCTCATAACAGCCTGTTGAGTGTATTAGACTGTAGTGACCTGTCGAAGGCCATCCCACAAACTAGTGGTTTGAGCAAGAAAGGCATTTACTTCACCCATTCTTTCTACCTGCATATCTGGAATTATCCTCATCTGCTAAATGAGAAATCATTTATCTCTTCTTTTTTTTTCCCCCAGATGATCCAAGACATCTTTGATCTGATGAGTTACTGCTGCAGCAAGAGATGTCAGATAATAGAAGGGCTGTGTTCCTGCAGGATATGGCATATGCTGGCTGTTCATTGAATGGTTTTCCCTGTCCATCATGTTGAAGTCTTCATTCAAGTTTCCTGCTAGTTTTTCTCTAAGGATAAGGCTTCTGCCACTATGACAGAGAGATTATTCCACAAAGATGAGAGATCTTGTGGCATTATTAACTCTGAACACTGTGTTATTTTTCTGGACATTTCCAATATAGAATGTATCTTTGCTGTGTTTCAGGGAACAAAGATAAAAACAGAGAATTTTTTTAAAATGTCACTGCTGCATATTCTAATATCCAGTATAGTGACTCCATTTCTCAGCTTTTAACTTCCGCTTTATGAGGTGACACACATTGTGTGTGATTTTTTCCTTCTTGCTCACTCACATAATTCACTGAAATAAACTGATCTTGGCATGTTAAACAACTTTTTGGAGTAAATAAGGTAGGTGGATCTGAGTCCATCACAGTTTACCTTCTGTGAATCCTCACCTTCTCTTCCTGAAAGTGTTTGTATATGGAAAGATTTAGTGAGTTTTGATAATACACTGCTTATCAATTTTAAACTCAATTAACTTGCCATCATGCTTCTAAATGTACTGGCAATATACCTGGAGTTCTTTACAGTCTCTCATAATTATTATTAACCAAAAGTTGATTCCTGCAGACACTATAGGGATTATGTAACTAACTTTTACACATAGCCCACCATGGTTCAGCAGCTGTGTTTGTGTAAGTAGAGATTACAAAGCCAGGCCTGGAAAAATATGATGGCATCACCCAAGTATCCCCAGTCCCTCTGAGTCATTCACATGCTTAGTCAATAAAATTGGTCCAAACACAGCTGATAATAGTTCTTGACCATTAATCTCCTTCCATTCTCAGAGGAAGCTCTTTATTGTGACCCTTTGTTTTCTGTCAGCCCTTTTCTAATCCTTAACAAAGACTTCATCTGTGCCCTGTGATAATTTATTTCCCTTAATAGTCTTTCATGGGGGGCCTTATGAAAAGCATTTTGAAAATTCAAGTAAATTAATATCTTGCCAATCACCTTTATTTACTGGTTTATTTCCTTTTCCAAAACCAAACTGTAGTTATTTTCAACATTATTAAATGGTTTTGGGAAGGCACAAGAAAAATATTCAGGTGTATTTTGACAGCTACTGTGGTGGTTTAGCAGAGCTGTGCTTGGATTAATGCTGTTCTCCTGTCTGTATGCAAGAAATCTATTTAATCTCCTGGCATCTCTCTCTTCAGGACAACCACTAGTTCAAGGTGGAAGCAGTAAGTCTACAGAAGTCTACAGCATCTCAAGTGTGCTGGTTTTAGCTCTTGGGAAGTTGAGAGGAAGGAAATAACAGTCCATAAAGTTTTGATTGCTTGGAAAAGAAGAGTTGTTTGTTGAAAGTACGAGCAAGGCCAGCTGCACAGAGTTCAGGAGTGAGCAGAAGTAGTCCTGCATTGGCTGCTCACTCAGTCTAAACTATTAGTTAACACCATTCTGTATTGGAGATTGAATAGAGGAACGCTATTTTTCTCAGGCTGGTTAGGGAGCCATCTTACATCATCCATTTTTAGTTAGTGGTGAGTTCACTTTAAAGATGAATAGAACAGCATGATCCAGGATGGTGTGGCAGGGAAGGTACTGGCAAAAACTGTGGCACTGAAGAAGTAAAATAAATGTGCCATGCTCTATTCCTCCCCCAATTTTAAAATATCAGCATTTTGCAAGCAATGGGCCATATGCTCCCAGGGCTTGCAAGCCAAAAAGTATAGCAACTTACTACAAAACCGCTCTCCAAATTCTACAGGCAAGCCAAAACCTCCTACTTGGTATGCTGCCCTCATGCCAACTTGCAGAACAGAGACTGGGCCTGAGGAAGGAGATGTGCAAAATAATGGAAGGTTACTCACATGGACACATAAAGGGAGATATAGACTAGGGCTGGCTGGGGCTGGAGTTGGGACACTTGATCTGCAAACCCAGTCTAGGGAGAAAAAAGACTGTAAGTGGCCACTGATAGCAAGCAAATATTTCCAGATCAGAAAATGCCCCTACCACATATAGGGATGTCAGTAATATAAGAAAGAAATTCTTTATGATGAGGGTAGTGAAACACTGGAACAGGTTGTCCAGAGAAGTCATATATGCCCCTCTCAGGAGGTGTTTAGGGTGGACAAGGCACTGAGCAACCTGGTCTAGTGGGAGGTGTTCCTGCCTATGGCAGGGGGGTTGGAACTAGATGATCTTTAAGGTCCCTTCCAATCCAAATTATTCTATGCTTCTAAATCTCCTTGCATTGCTCCTGCAGGGCTTTCTTTGCAGAGGAAGGAGAAGTGTGAAACTGCATGTCTAGCCTCATCCAGTCTACACTCTGGCAGAAGCATGGCTCTTTGGTATGGACACTACGCCAATGTGGCTGCAGTAGCTCTAGACCCATCCTACTGAATGGGAACCATCCTGCATGCTTATGGTGTTAGGGAATTAGCTAACACTAAAACCAGGTTCCTGAAGAATACTAGTGCTCCCCAGAGATACATGATCCTGTACCTCACAGCATTGTGTGTCTGCCTGCCTGAAGCAGCAAAGGAGAGATCTTTGTTCAAGAATTTTCTGTTTGGCAAACCAAGGCAAGACTTAGACCCATCAGTGTCAGCTTGACCTTGGCAGAAATGTACATTTTAGTGACAAGATAAATAATCTAGGCTTTTGCATATACTGGGAAATGCTACCCACAGATGATGGACTTGCCAATGTGTTGTCTGAGAACTCATGGGGCTGTCCATTTCCATATTCCCTGATGCCTTTTTCTAGTATTTTCCACATTCTTCCATACTCATGGGGCTGTCCATTTCCATATTCCCTGATGACTTTCTTGTATTTTCCATACTCTTCTATTCCTCCACAACAGCATCTGGAGAGAACTTTGTATTTCTCCAGGGGTAATCCCTGTGATATTTTAGCCATTGGCTAGCTCAGAGCTCTCCCTTTCTCTGGCTGATACACTACACGCTCCCTGGCAGAGGTTTAAAGCAATACAGATGCTCAACTTTTCTGCGCATCTTCGTAGGCTCAATATGATAAAAAAGAGGTAGAGAACATCTATTTGAGGACCTGCAGAATGCATTCTGCCTATTTGAGGATAGGCAGAATGAATTTGGGTTATAAAATCAAGGGACAGGATGTATGGAGTGAAGCATATGCTCCATCTCCACCAGAAGCGAGCCAACTGCTGCTGGGAGAATGGGGCTGCGAATGGCCTCCGGACCAAACACTTGCTCAATTTGCACGCCTGCATGGCTGCTGGTGGATCCAGCTGCTCCTTCCCCTGGCTGCCTTACACAGCCGTGGGGATGCCCATGCCCAGTCACAGAGGGGCAGAGCAGATTCTTGGGGACCTGAGAGCAGGCAAGAGGATAGTACCTGGTCTAGGAAAAACATGTTCTCTGGTCCCACAGCTCTATCAAAACACCATAGGTAAAGCTGAGGTGTAGGAGGCTGGTACTTGAATGAGGAGTTTGTGAGAAGCAGGTATTTCAGTGGACAGGTTTCTTCTTTTAGAAGGTGGTAATTCTACCTCTGCTATCATCCCTTCAAGGATGGTGGAGGAATTCCCAAAGGTATGTGTTAGGAGAAGTAGTAAGCTCCATTTCCTTCAGCAGGAGTTACCTCTAGAAAAAACTATATTGCACTTTGAATTTGTCATTGTCAACAAGATGATCACTTCTTCCCCCCAAAGAAGCAATCACTCTTGAGAAGGCTGCAAATGCCACTCACTGTGATTTTATGAGTTTGTGAAAGAATTATGTCATTGCTATCAAATCTTAGAGTAAAAGACAAGATGTCCTATTTTAAGCATGCAATTATGTTAGTAATAAATATTTTCCCCATGATACTTTGTTCTTGTTTGTTTTGGTTTTGTTTTGTTTTTAATGGTGGTATGAAACAAACTTTTAAGAGCAATGAGAATATGTATGACATTTTCTCATCCTAAAATTTGTTTGTTTGTTTTCTGCAACAAGTAATCAAAAGTCTCATGCAAGAGTACATGAAACAGAATTGCTCCTTTTCATTTCTTCAGAATTTGCCATCTTTACACTGGGCTATGGAGCTTTGAGTCAGGGCTGCTGTTTCCTATCCTGAAGTGAGGAATCTTTCTCAGGAAGTCCTGTGCTGTGCTGGAGATCAGAGGTGATAATGGTCTCATCTGGCCTTGAAATTTATGAGAATTTATGTAATGGAGTAATTATTTTGTTTTAGTCCCATCTTCAGATTGTATCACTTTGTGATGTAAAAGCCGTGTGGTGACCAGATGGAAGGAACAGTGAAGAGGAAGAGCAGTAGTACAGCTTCCCCCTTACTAGTAAGAGGATCCTGAATAGAAGCAAAAACTGCTGGGAAGATACATAATGTTATCCATACAGATTACTTTAGAAAGAGCAGATTATGAGAATACAGACCCTAAACTGAGAAGAGATGAAAAGAGGAGGGAAGCCTCAGAGACTGTGCTAAAAACACAAATAAAAATGAGTGTTTGCATTTCCTAGAAGCTAAATAAACTCTATTTGAGATGTGAACATCAACAGAGGAGTCTGAATTCTTTAATGGAAATGGAAAAAAATTAAGGAATATGAACTTAGAAATATTAGGGCTGAGAAGAAGGAAATAGATGCCATTTATGTGAGGTTTAGAAACATTCCAAAATAAAAGAGTTAAAACCAAATTCTTCCTGAAATTTGCCTGTAATATTCCACATGCTTCATTCATGTGGACTTAAAATTGCCAGTGCATCCAGGTTTAGATTTTTGGCTTATTTTCTAAGGTTTTGTTTTCCTGTTCTATTTAATTCCATTCCTAAACATCTGTTCGGTAACTCTTGGTTTCTCGTCGTTTCTATTTGGAGCCGGGCACAATAATTCCTTCCATCAATTCTTAAACTTCCAATCTACCTTCTTTGGTAGTTGTGAGAGGAAAATGTATTTTTAAATCATTAGAAAACCACATTTGCTTCCACATGATGTTTATTTCATTGTGGACCTAAAATTGATTTTCAGATGACATTAAATAGTTGAAACTTTTCAAGGTAACCTGTACTAAAACTTTATTCTGTGAGACAAAACTGGACACCTGAATTGCTTAATATGGTAAAACTAGATGGAAAGGGGTTATGATGAATTTTCATTAACACATATAGAGGAGCTAAACTTCCAAGACAAAAATAAGGAAGAATAATACTGGCTTGAGATCAAGTGGATGCAAGCCAATTATTAATACCTTCATACTGGAAATTTAGACAGAGATTTCCATCCATCCACCCAAGAAGTATTCTGGTAATGGAAGTGGAGAAATTCACTGTTTTTAGGCTGCATTTGGGTACCCTGATGAAAGCAATTGTACTGCAGAATTCTTAGGGACAGAAAATGAGGCTTGTGATGTGGATCAGTTGGAATCTGATGTTTAGCTGTCAGCAGCTGAGTTTGAAAAGAGACGAGGTTGTTTATTTGCACCGTTGCTTTATTCTGTTAATCACATGCTTCAGGACTTTTGTTTGCAGTCTGTGGAGGTCAGTAAGGGTCATTTTAACTTTTTTGTTTATGCTATTCTAGACTTCTAGGTTGATCTCTTTTTCACTTCTGAACCATGAAAGACCAGAACGTAGGCTATGGCCCCTAATCTCTATGAGTATCTCGCTCATGATCTCAAATTTAAACTGATCACGAGATCTGGGGCAAGGAAGGAACTTCCCCTTTGATCAGAATGTCAGGAACTACTGCAGGAAAAGGGATTGTCTTCATCTGTCTTAATTCCCAAGGATTTTCAGATTTCTCCTAGCAATTTCCTTCTATCACAAGTTTTTGGGCTATTGACAATGGATTGGATCTTGGGGCTCATTAACGTTGCAGCTGCTTTATGATGAAGTGCAAAGTTTTTTACAGGCTGCTGGGGAGCATCCTGGGGCCAGTGGTATGTAGGGACACATCAGTCAGGATGCCTGTGGACTCTCCAGTCTAATCATCTGTGAAAGTCTGCACTTGCTGGCCCAGTTGACCTTCTCTGGCCTTATTTCCTGCATTCCTTATTCTTTTTCTATTTTTTTCTTTTCCAAAAATACGCTTCCAAATGTCAATTTCAATTCAATCTCAAATGATTTGTCTTTCGTGATGTGTCAAAATGGCAAATAACTAAATCATCATTGGAAGACCAACCTGGTCACAAAGGAGCCCCTCGTGCCCTGAATTTCTTCATGAGTTTGAGTTAGTCCTTGGAGCCTGTGGGCAGTGTGCACACAGCAATGTCTCTGGAGCCAGAAACCAGAAAACAGGATGCAAAACTATCTGGAGCTCTATCTCTATCTACATTAGACTGGGTAGCCCAGTGGATAAGGTATGTGACCATTCCAAAATTTATCTACTGTAGATCAGAAATGGGCTACCTTGATCAATGACAGGGAGGAGGAGAAGCACCTGTATTTCAAGGGAACATCTTGAGGGTAAGGTAGATCAGGCTTTGCTGCTGGCTCAGGGCTTAGGTGGAAACCACTGCCAGCCCTAAAGCAATGCTCAGGGAAGGACACAGACCCCTTGCCCATCTAAGGAGTGCTTGGGGAAAGGGACAATGTAGGGATTTAGGAAGTGAGCAGGCAGGAGGAGGTCCCCCTTCCACTCTTCTGACCTGATTCCCATTTGTGGAGCCACGTGCCACATCAGGTGTCTCTCTCAAACTAGAAAGCATCACAGAGCTGCTGGAGTAGTCTTGTTGATGAATTATCTTGAAGCTACCATTGTGCAGCAGCTTAGCAACTAATCTAGCAGGAAGATAAATAGAAACCACATGAGGTCTGTAAGATCCTGGTGCTCTGCCTTGTAACTTGCACACTCTAAAGACACTAAATGGTTACAATGGCTTCTTCCTTCCACTCCAGCCTGAAGACAGTTAAAAAATTCACCCCTTGCATAAAACAGACAAGTAAGCTGCAGTGATTCCTGTGGTGCACTGTTTTAATTCATGCTGTTTAATTACTCTTTTATGACTGGGAACAGGTAATAGTGTTCATGCTAAAAATATTTAGACATATGGATTCCCCTTGTATCCAGAGTTGTTTTCATCTATCAGACTCATAAAGTAGTGAAAGCTACATGATAATGCCATATGTATAATAAAAGCACATTTTTCAAAGACTACCTAAATTCATACTACTAAAATACAGATATTTTGCTAAGGAAATTAAAAAGGCAAGATAGGTTTAAAACATTGTTAAAGACTATAATGGGAATGGCAAGTGGCATAATGGGAATAATGCCATGGGATTATCCTTGGGCAATAGGGAATAACCAGAATGAGATAGTATTAAGGACAATAAGTCCAATCCTGCAGAGCACGAGCAATCCTGAGAAGTGCTGAGCCTGCTCAGCACACAGTGAAGTCAGTGGGAGCTGAGAGCATTGGACATCTCTGCAGGATGAGACCTGAGTCAGAGACTTCCAACCCAAGGCTGTCATTTTTAGCCTGGATTTTTATGAGATGCCAATTTTATTTTTATGAGATGCCAATTTGGATGTCTTAGGGGGACCCTGGCACATTGAGAACCACTCAGAACAGCAGCCAAATTTTTCTGAGTGGGCCTCATCCACCTGCCACTTAAATTGAAAGACAGATCTCTGTTGCCCTCCCTGGGGTTTATTTCTGGCCCTGTTATTAGGAGGCACCCTAAGTGCATTGAAAATTGGCTGAGGGAGGTACGGAAGCAGCACATCCCAAGAATCCTGTGCTTCTGGCACTCTGGTTAGGTGGAGCCACCTTAATTCTAGTTTCAATTGTGAGCTGGGCAAGTGCTTCTGCCCATTTCATTCCTTCACACAGCAAAACCCCTATTTTACATGCCTCAGATAGCCAAGGTTACAGAGCTGCAAGGACAGCAAAAGTCACGTATCTTGATTTCTAGCAGTTTCCTTGGATGGAAAAATAACATTTTTGATTCCCTGAGAGGAAAAAACCTGGAAAAGCTATCTCCCCCTTTTCCAGAGTCCAAGAAGGATTGTTTTAATAACCTTATTAGCAAGGTCTATGCGAAATACCAGTGGCTATGGCCCCTATCCTGCAGTTTTAACATGACTTTTTGTGACCATGGGGTGAAAGTATGTATGTGAAGTGTTTGCAGGATTAAAGACTGTGACCCTGTCATGCTGAAACCATAGGAGAGTTATCAAGTGTTACTGAGTTTGGGGGTGCAGGATAGGATCTACCCCACTGCCAAACCAGCATCCCACAAGGCAGGGAAAAAAAGAAACGAACAGTTTTTAGGTTTGATGGAAGTGAATTCAGGTCGATAAGGTGTTCCTTCCCTATATCAGTATACCTACTGTCAGAGTAGGGATCTTTTCTTTATCCCCACAGAAAGTCTCAAGTTCTACCTTGGGATGATTCTTTTTTTTATTTACTGAACACAGTTAACACCTTACAGCTGAATCAGCAGGGCTTGCTCTTAATTTTCTCAGGTTGGAAGCTGAGAAACTTAGCCCCTTTTGAGTGCTCAGGAATTTTTTGCAGCTTGTCCCAAAACCTCAATGTATTTGTTTACCTGTGTTCTCCTGCCTGTCTGGAGCTTTATTTATAGCTCCTGCTGCAAAATCATGGGTTCAGTGTGGGGGAACTCAGAAGTGCACTTCTCAAGGTGCAGTCTTTTAATTTGGCTTGGTTTGGGCCAAAAATCTACAGGGGTATGGAAGCAGCTCCTGCAACACATCAGCTGTGCCTATAATGGGTAAGAAAACATTCTGTGCTGTGGGAGAGGTGGTATGGCTCATCATACTATCACCCTTCTCTATCCCCAGAATGTGCAGCTGTGCAAGAAGGTTTAGCCCATGGATGCTCTTAGGGAAATCTGCAGCAGGACGTGTCCACACTGTGGGCAGCCATGTTGCTTGAGGAGACTCTGCCCACCCAGCCAGCTTGCCTTTGCAGCACAGCCTAGAAATGCACAGCACTGAATCTCCTACTTAAACCACGTACACCTGCCTGGATGCTGGCCTAGGATCTCTCCACTTTCAAGAAAAAGTCAATTATGACCAGACATTTTTATCTGAGACCTCAAGCTTCCCTTCCCTGGCTATGGGGTGGGAAGAGGAGCAGGACCTTCCTCATTGTTCAGTTACACCCTCAATCTGGTTCAATAGCTGCTCCTAAATTGCTGCTGCCTTGTTTCCACAAAAGGCACTTGAAGGCATCTCTCAGTTTTTCAGTGCACCTTCTAAACTCTGAAACCACTCATAAATACCCTTGTTAAAATGTACACTCTGGCATAATCACAATGAGCCTAACTGCTAAGACCAGTCTTATAGGGAGGATGGCACTTACCTCCTTAAATGTATAATATAGAGCATCCACATTCATATTTTTAGTAGCATATAGCAGCAGTCCAGCCTTTAGTGTACTGTATGTACTTTTAATAATCTCCATAAAAGCCTGATTTTCAATCCCCAGGCTCAAGCTGACAGTGTAAATAAAATCACCCAAATCCACAGGGTAAGAGAAATGAAAATGACAAGGATTAAAATTTTGTCAAACCTCTTTCTTTTTAAAATTCTGCTTCCCTTCCAATTGGATCACGACCCTCTGTGTGCACAGCTTAAGACCAGACGGTATGCTTTCACTTTTATTCCTCTCTGCAGCAGGCTTACAGTATTTAGTGAAAGTCTGTAAAGAATGTGTGCTGTGTAGAGAGTTAATACCATAATCCCCTATCGTTAGGGTCAAATGCTGAATAGAGCAGAAGAATTAGAAAATATGTTACATACAATGGCAGAAAAAATGCATCAGCATGCTGTTCTGTTAACACACGCATTCATTACCAACAACTAAATGACAATGAGGTAATAGGGTATATTAAGAGATGTGTACTTCAAGTCTAGTGTGTGTGTTGTTACAAGGATCTAAGACTTTGAGTGAGAATCTAACTCTGTGAGTACACATACATGGCAGGGTTCTTCACTGCACGTAATTGCATCTTTCTAGGAAGTGTTTTGATGCAAAAATCAGCTTTTAGAATTATGGGGAGGAGAGGAACTTTGAATCCTCCTTTTTTTTTTTCAGCTTCATGTGAAGTGCAATATCTTCATTTTGCTATCCAAGCATAACAATATCTCTGACTCTAGAGAATTCCTCAGCATGAACTGTGATAATAGTAGCTAAGGAAGCATTCAGGAAACAATCCTAGTGTTTGCCTTTTCATGAGATCCTTAGAGGGCTAGGTACTTACTTCACCCAGACCTGACATGGGTGACTCACTCCCTTGGGTTTTCAGGAGAAAATGAGCCAGTATGTGCCAAAGGAGTGACAGTTTGCTAGAAAGAGGAGATTAAAAAATACATTTTTAGATACAGTGTTGCCTGGTATCAATTGTAAGAATCACACTATAAACCTTTCCATTAGGATTTAGCATACTGTGCCTTCCCCTATGGAAAAGGCCTAGCTTCCCAAGAACTGGGGTGACCCTCTGGAATAGGAAGAGATCTAGAAGTTATTTGGCAGCCTGTACTGACAGTAAGTAGTGTCTGATTCCCTAATTATTCCTGCTGATTTAGCTTGGTTATTAAGAGAGAGAGAGACAGTGCTGAGCTGGAGACAGGATGAAGGTACTTAAAAAACATCTTGCAATAGCTGACTAATGATAAACTGTGGAAAGCACGGCAGTAGCATGCAACCTCAAGACTTTATCTATTGCAACCATGTTACCTTATCTCATGACTGATCAGTTGTAAATAGCACCAGGAGGCACTTTACCAAGCTGACCACACATGGTCTTCTGTAGACATATGTGCTGGCTGTACACTGTAATCTGCACAATGCTTACTATTTTGCATTATTTTCCTAATGTGGAAGTTGTGAAAGGCCAGGAAATTACTTGTATTTTTGAAAAAAAAAAAATTACTGAAATTTCTTAAAATCTTCTTTCATTTTTAAAATAAACTCAGAACATTTTGGTTAAAAATCCACATATTCCACAAAAGCTTTTTTTTATTTTTTTTAAATCTTCCACAACCTTCCTTGGAAGTAATTGAGGATAAAAGATTTTAATTTTAAAATCTTTTAGGTTTATAAGGCAAGAAAAAAATTATTTTTATTTATGGGGCTCTTGTTTCTCCTAAACTATGCATTAGAAGTTTCAAAAGTTGTCTGAAATTCTCTCACAGTGTTTTTGAGTTTTGTGAATGGGGCTTTAAGTAGTTGCTGAGTATCTCTGACAGATGACAGCAAGCGGTCAGTAACATCAGCAGGGTCAGAACCGAAGGTGTCAGTGTCCTGCACCTGAGTTATGGTGTCCTGTAGAGTCCTCATTATTAGAGATGAAAATTGATGAAGTATTCCTCTCTTCTTCAGCCCCATGAAGACTTGAGCTCTTGGCAGTCAGACCTCCGGCTCAATTCCATTCGGATGAACTCAAAATTAGATCTTAGAAAATAACCATTTCTAAGACAATCAACCTCAATCCAGGCAATCCAGGTAAAACTTGTTTTACCAGTTCTAAAACATTTTGACAGTTCTTCCTTCAAAGTTGCCATACTATGAAAACAAAGTCAGAAAAATGGATTAAAAGGAGGATCAGTGCTGAAACAAAAATCATCTAGATGAGTGCTTTTCATATGCATCCAAACATGTTTTTCACCTGGGGGAAATTCAGCTTTGTGTTTTAGTCTTCCTAATCTCAGGTATACATTCTTTTCCATTCCTGGGTGCTGAATATAGAGAACTCTAGGTAAATTCTAGGAATTTTTAGGTAAATTCTAAGAATTTATAGGAAAATTCCAGGAATTTATTTTATTTAACCACACTTGCCATGGGACGGTGGATAGCCAAGGCCAGGCTGTGCCAGGCTGTTGCCCAAGTAAATCCTGATGAGGAGATTCATAGAGTCTGAGCTGCACATACCTGGCTGCAGCTCACAGCAGTAGGATATTTTCTCACCTGGAAACTGCAGCTTTCATGTGTGGATATTATTTAAATCAATAGATTGTGTGTATTAGTCTAGACTCGATTTAATAACTGAGTCAGTAGGCTGAAATAATTAGAAATTCTGACCAGAAAGGGAAATAGAGTGTGATAAATTAAATCAAAGAAACAAAACTTGTTGTTTCTTTGGTGGCAAAAGAATATACAGCTGTAGAAGATAAAGTGTTTGTTGTAGAGTTCTCTTCTCCAAGACAAAATAAAAAATGTGCAAGCTAATTCAGATGGGTGAAGGATTATTGAAGTGCTTGCTATTCAGCGAGTGGTTCAGCTCTATAAATGAGCCAACAAACCTAGAGCAAGGATCTGATAATAATCACTGCTGTGGCTAATTTTAGTGCTAAAAAACCCACAAAAGAAGACCTCCACAAAGGAGCTGATGAACCTGACAGCCTAGGGCATGAGAAGGACAACAGGGCAGCATACTGGAGCCATGACCCCATGCCTGGTCCTCAGTCTTTACTTTCCATACAGGTATCCTGGTCAGGCCCAGACAATTAAACATTGTACTGGTCGATTGCTTGCATTTTGTGCTAGGGCAGTAACAGTGCATTGACTAGAAATGCCTGGATTGAGGTTGATTGTCTTAGAAATGGTTATTTTCTAAGATCTAATTTTGAGTTCATCCGAATGGAATTGAGCCGGAGGTCTGACTGCCAAGAGCTCAAGTCTACGCACAGCAGATGCAGACATTTTTCAGACAAATTAGTGAGGAGACCTCTGTGACGCACACAAACTGCTCTGTAATCATTATGGATATTGTTTGGATGTTTCAGAGCTCACGATATGACTATATGGGGTTAAATCACCACTACTGTTGGGAAAACAAACCCAAAAGAAAATAAAATAGTATCATTTGCTTAAATGAGCAAATTGTGCTTTCTTCTCCCACCATCAATTTATGTCTTGCACAACTCCCCACATTTACCTGTGATTGAGAAGGGGATTGACTCAAGTGAATCACCCAGAAGATGTTCTCTACTAACAGAGATGTTTGCACTCGGTGACCTAGGAACAAAACGTTCCCACCCCAGCCTCTTCACATGATCAATGGATCCATCTTTGGGATGAAAATTGTTTGAGAAGAAGGGAAATTAACTCTTTCTGCCAATATCCACACTCTTTGCTGGGCAATAGCAGTTATGTGTCTTTGGGTGTTTTAGGAAAGGCTCTAAGAACATCCAGCATGATTTGAAAGAAGTGATGTCTAGCTTATTTCTTACTACTGGTCTCAGTAGCACAGAAGGCTAAAAGTGAATATCTTACTGTTAATTCTAGAGGAATTTACTTTTGTGAAAAAGCAGGATTACCATACATTCTGCAGAAGTTTTTATGAAGAAGTTTTGGTTTTGGTTTGGGGTTTTTTTTCAGTATTTATACAAACTCTACCAGCACAAAATCTACCTTCCAAGTACCTAAAATGCCTATGTCTGATAATTCTTTATTTTTTAGCTTGTAGAAAAAATAACTTGGTTTGCATGTTTTTGCTCACTTGTGTTTTTGCTTAGATGTAGCTGTACCTGGTAACTGTGTGCGAAGAAATTAATGAGGCAAAGTTAAGTCAGAGAGATGAGTTTTGCAATTAATGCTGAATGTGGTGAGATCTATAGTCATTCTCATCTCTTGTGAAAATGAATTAACCTGCCATTGGAGAACTGTGTATCCTGTCTTCATGGGTTTCTCTACACTGGCTGGTATTTCTTGGTTTTCACAGAAGATACCAGCTCCAGGATGTAACGTGATGCAAAATCTATCCATGAACAGAGACTCAGGAAGGCTGGATGATTGGCCACTCATGCCCCTGCTCCTATTTCAAAAATGATTGCTGCAGATGCACCATGAGCAGAGGGGGAAAGCATCATTTGTTTGAACATAAGGATTCTGACTGGGTTGGGTAATGCCCAGCAAAAGGTGAAACACAGCATGTCATACTCCTTTGCTCGTGTGGTAATGGTGACCTTTCACAAATCAAACCCCAATGTTATATTTTAGAGAAATATTTAGAGAAAATTAAAACTTGTTCCTACTTTGGAAAAGTAATGTAAAGACTGATTTCACAACATACGCAGTCAAAGGCAGAACTCATCACTGTCACCAAAACACACATGTTTTCACTTCCATAGTTTTCAATGTAGTTTTCCTGATGATTGCCAATTCATTGCCTTGGAAGCTACAGTCGGAGTGCTTAGTTAAACCTGTCTTCTTAAAAGCTGCTTCTTGGTCTTCCTGGTTTTTATTTTGTGTTGGAAAATGCTGTGTAAAACTACCTTCAGTGCTCAAAGGAAACCACTGTAGTGCAGGACAAAGTATTTTTAGAAAGTGTTGAATTCACAAAAAAAATTGCTCTGAGGAACTGAAGGAACTGTCAACTGCTCTTGATCTTCTTCAGTGAATAGTCATGTACAGCATAAATTTAGAAGTCAAGAATGGTTTAAACTTTTCTGTATATTTCTGGCCTTTTTTCAAAGCAAAATTGTTATTAAAGAAATAAAAGAAAACACTGACATCAGAAAGCATAACTCCAACAGAGAGAAATACTTTGTGGAAAAATAAGTATTTTAAACATTTTTTTTTCTTACCTGCTTGCACATCAAACCAAAAACATCCATCAAAAATGCATCTTTTTCACAGTGCTACAGCATCTCTACAGTTTTGGGATCACAGGATCCCCAGACTATACTATTAATGGAGTATTGACACAAATCTCAAGGCAATTTTTCAGATTATGAGTTGTTCCATGGCTTTTGGCTGATTCAAGTTCCTTTAGAGCAGCCTTACGTTCATATAGATCCCCTGATTATTGTCTGTAGAAATGTAAATACTGGTCACAGGCAGTCACAGATGATAGAAGGGAACAGACAAATAACTGGGCCCCTGATCCTGCACAGCATTTAACTGTTCTGATGTTCTAGGTACCTTTATTGCAAAGAAAATTCTAGAATATAAATGCAGTGGGGCACCTGAGACTAAAGTTTGCTGCAAAGATGTTTGTGTGTTTGCTGCACAAAGTTTTGCTTCTTATGTTAAATCTGGTGTGAGTCAAAGTTGCTTTACATCACTTTGGCTGGTTCATAGTCATAGTCATAGTCATAGTCATAGTCATCTAGGTTGGAAGGGACCTTTCAGATCATCTAGTCCAACCATCAGCCCAACTCTGACAAGCCTCATACCTGTTCAAACAAACCATGATTGTGGTGACACTGCCTGTTGAAATACATCCAGGTAAGCCATCCAGCATGGCATAACTTGGGTGAGCAAAACTGGGTGAACTTATATCTTTTTTCCACAATTCATCTTGGGTTTGCATCCCACCTTCTTTGTGGGATGCTCACAAAGCACCAGAGGATTCTGCAGGTGATACATGCAGCAGTTTAGATGGGGACTGTTATTACATCTTAACAGTTTAGGAGATGAAGAAGTGTAAATGCTTTGCATTTATTTACTTTTACAGCATGCCATAAAGATTAAAAATACATTGTACACAAGTGCAGTATTTAATGTAGCACTTTAATTACATTCAAGTGTGTTACTAAATAGTCTTGAGAAAACCTTAATGACCAGCTGTTCTACCCTCTTCCCATATGTCAGAAATGGTTTCAGAAATCACATTCTGAGACAGTAAGGTTGTATAATTAGACAGTGTGTAGTTAACACTTCTAGACTTTCCTCTTAAACTGTGGGCCCTTTACACTAACATATTGTGGTTTGGTGCCAGTTTGGCACAACACAATTATGCAATGTGCCAAACTGCAACTGAGATGTACAAACTCTCAGATACATGTTATGATTGCACCATTATCTTTTTATATCTTTTCCATCATTAGCACTGGATGCTTTTTATGTTATGTAAGATTCCGCTTTTTATGGCCAACAAATAAACTTGGTAAATAGGACTATAAATTTTTAATACTTCTTCCACACTGCCATTTGTCTAATCAGAATTAGATGGTTACCAAAACCCCACTAAAAAAGGCATCATTCCAAGAAGAGCAGCTATGGACAAAAAATTTCTAAGGAGGTGCCTTTTGGCCCAGTTCAGGAATGCACTTAATGCCCATACTTAGTGTTCAGCACATGAGTGCTTTACAGGGGGGCAAGCTGGATGAGAAAATGGTTTATGCCAAACAAATAAAAGAAGACTTTCCTGGAAGTAAGCAAGTAGTCAGTTTAGTCTTTTCACCATCCCATACAATAGCTACAATTTTAACACTCAAAAATGGTGTTGCTACTCTGGAGACCTGTTTTATTTTGGGAGAAAAAACACACCTCCAGTTTGCAAGGTGGTGGTGATGGGGGAGTTTGTTCAAACCCATAAAGCACGAGCCACCAGCTGAGCCGTCAGAGCACGGCACACAGACCATCCATCCTGGCCCAGAGGAGGGGGGGGTGGCTGTGGGAGGCAGCAGCTTCACCATCCTGACAAGAGAGGTTTACAGCAATGGGGTTTTGGGTTTTTTCTCCTTTTTAGTTTTTATTTTTGTGGGGATTTTTTTCTTTTTTTTCCCCCCCAAGCTTCAATTTCCAACGACTTATTTAGATGTAGGCAATGACAGCTGTAATCATGTTTTAAATCTTGCTTTGTATCCTTAGTTATAGTGTTGTTCAATTAATATTCAGAATAATGGAAGTGATGTGCCCCTTTGAAAAAGACTTGAATGCAGGCCAAAGCTTTGGGAAACTGATTCTCAAGAGGATTAATCAGCATTTAAAACTTGCATTAATAAAAATCTGATCTTCTACTGTGTGTCATGCATAATACTTTTCATTTTTAAGCATTTTATTCTAATAGTGTGGTATCCTTTGTCCTGATTTTTAAAGGGATTTTAAAATCTAACTCCTTCGAATCAATCCTGCTTTGACCTCTGTGAATTCTTTTACTGAATATAAAAACACTAAAGAAATCCTTAGCTCACAAATACCTTTTTTTACCAAAGATGAGCAAAGTACTGTGCACAAACACATTTGTAAGAGATATATAATGATACATACAAATGATATATAGTTTCCACAGGAATCTATTTTAGGCAAGGGCTCACCTTCTCATGCAATTTATTGATTTGATAAAAATACAAATTTACACATAATAATTTGAAGGGAAATTATACATGAAGAATCCTGATAGGCTCCATAAAAAGTACTCTCTGTTTTTTGCATGACTTTTAACCCTGCTGTAAGGAATATGATTCTACTCTATGCCAACAAGATTGACTCTTTATCTGAAAGATAGACTTAATCTATGTTTTGTGTTGTTCTCCTGATCTTATTAATGGGTTAGAGAAACAAGAGGATTTTGTCTAAAGTTTCACATATAAATTCGATTCTAGTAAACCAGCTAATTTACATGCTAAACAGCCTGCACTTGGTAAGATTGTCCCATTTCATGTCAACTGCAGAAGCTAAATGCATTTTATAAATGCTGGGAAACATTCTTTCTTCTGAAGAGGTATTTTAGTAGCAAATAGCTCACTCAGATCTTCCATGAATCAGAGAAATCATGTTGAGAAATTCTTCTATCCTTAATCATGTTACTGAAAGGCAACAGTTTGCTCTCTGAGTGTGGGCTTTCTGCTTGCACTCTGTTTCATACCAAGTGTGTTGCTTCGGTTCATCATAAATGTAAGCAGTTTTCTAAATAGTACCAGAGGTTCTTAAAAGACATTTTTATAGTCTTGCTGCCATCTAGAAATAGAAGGTAAATATTGCTTTGTTTAAAAAGGGTAACTATAAAATGTATCACCTCCAGTGAAATTTCAAAGAAATTACTAAGAAGTATGACTAGACTTTCAAATAATAATAACAAAAAAACCCACAAAAAATATGCCTTCTTTGCCTGTAGTAGACAGTGTACCCACCATACGATGGTAAATCTAAGAGGGGAGGGCTTTACAGATGAGCAAGTGTTTGAACTAGATACTGACTTTGTTTTTCTGGTATAAAAAGAGGAAGATTCCATTTTAGGATGCACTCTCTGATTTCCCAGGTTTTAGGTGTGTCCCAGTGACATGCAATGGTCCCATCACTTACACAGAGGTAATAGGAACAAGAGCCCCTCTTCATGTGCTCCAAGAGAGGGAAGAGCAGGAGTTACTTTAGTACCATTTTGTACCATCAAGAACTATCTGGTTCTTTTTCATTTCAGAGGGTCTGAGGCTACAGACCAAAATATTTTGTGTTCACAAACCAAAATATTTCCCAAGGATTGAAGGCTGTTATCACTCCCACTAAGCCTTTTGCCTTTCCCCTTTTTTCCCTGGGGTACTAGATTCCTCTTTACCCTGCTCCTTCTCCCTCTCCATTTCCAGGCTCCCTTGCTCTCAGCTGTGCCAGTACTGGATAAGTGTGAATGCAAGTCCCATGTTGTTTATTATGGAATCAGTGTTTCTTCCTCGTTCCTTGCCTGGCTGCTGCCCAGCAGGTTATTTTGGGACCTGCTGGCGCAGAACACAGCCATGCCAGGGAGGGTATTAACAGCTAATTTGGTACCAGAGCCTAAAATAAGGTATTGTTTTATTTGGGACAGAGTATAAACAGCCCTGAGGAAAAGGTAAACTTTGTAGGTGTCGAGCACGGAAGGGCTACCTGGAGAAAGAGGAGGCAAGGATGAGCAGCAGCCCCTTGCAGTGCCTTCCCTGTAACTGGCAGCACGGCAAACCCAAAGGCTGCCCAAGCCATGGTGGCTCCTCTGCTCCCACAGATATGATGTCCCCACATTTCCTTCTGGATGAAGGTGAGAAATAGCAGAACTGCAGCAGCACTGCAGGACTGTCCTGTAGGTCCTGATGGATTGGGACTGGGAGATGTTGGTCTAGTAGCTAGGTCATGGCACTCCATGACTCTCCCTTGCAAAGACAGTAAGCACTGCAAGCACATAGTGTGGAGACCAAGCTGTAGGTCAGGTAGCATGTGTGAGGGGATACGCACTGTGTGGGTGGCAAAAAGGTGGAGAATTAAGGAGGGGACAGAGGGGAAGGAGATGGGTTGGAAGAAGCAGCACTGAAAATCACAGAATCACATAATATCAGGTAAGGTACCTCAAGAGTTCATCTAGTCCAATCCCCCTGCCAGAGGAGGAACACCTAGACCAGGTCACACAGGAACTTTTCCAGATGGGTTTTGAATGTCTCCAGAGAAGGAGACTCCACAACCACTCTGGGAAGTCTGTTAAAATGGCATCTATGAGATGACTGGGAAAGACAGTTTTGACTGAGCATCCTTTTTTCTTGATTCTGTGATACTGAACATGACTCAGGCTGGAGATAAGAAAGAAACTCTTTACTGTGAGGGTGGTGAGACACTGGAACAAGTTGCCCAGTGAGGCTGTGAATGCCCCCTCTCTGGAGGTGTTTAAGGCCAGGCTGGATGAGGCATTGAGCAACCTGGTCTAGCGGGAGAGGGGTTGAAACTAGATGATTTTTAAGGTCCCTTTCAACCCAAACTGTTCTATGATTCTTTTGCACTCGCTGAGAAGACAAGCTCTAGCAGAGGACACTCTGTGCTCGGGAAGGGAATCTCAGGAAAAAAGAGCAGACAAGAAGCTTTCTCCACCTTCCAAAAGCCACAGAAACCAGCAGGTAAGGTAAGGTACAGATAAGGGACCTGGGGGTCCTGGTGGACAGCAAGAGGACCATGAACCAGCAATGGGCCCTTGTGGCCAAGAAGGCAAATGGCATCCTTGTGTGTATTAGAAGTCAGTAGGTTGAGAGAGGCTCTTCCTCCCCTCTGCCCTGGTGTCTAATTCTGAGGCACTCAGAATGCCTCAGAAAAAGGACAGGGAACTGCTTGAGAGAGTCCAGTGCAGAGCCATGAAGATGATGAAGGAATTGGA